>CM076611.1:13487089-13815107 GCA_038502775.1 Hippodamia convergens | reverse complement strand
TTTTGTCTTTTTCTTTTCAGATTAAGAATAACGGGTAGATTGGTGAAGAATCTGCTTTTTTGTGTACATAGAAAGATTACATGAAGATGTTCTCCTAGATCACGTAGAGGTCCTTCAAGATCCTCTGATAAACATAAATTATTTTTGGTATATTCTTTTTATGGGCGAGGTCAGGCTTTTTAGCTGAGGTTTTTCCCTTGCCTGATTTATCATACGCAGAACTGTATGGTATCCACTAATCTCAGCTAGATGCTTTTTTGTTTCAATATATCAATTGTACTATTTGAGTTCTCACAATCAAAAGAATATAGACATATTTATATCAATACCTCAAAAAAATTTTTTTACACATGTATATGAAAATATTTAACAAATTACTTCAGAATATAAAACTCATAGAAAATCACAAGCAATTTGAAATTGAATCAAAAAAGTTGTTAATTGCTCTGAGGCTTTATAGACTGGACTGGTGTTTAAGTTAGTATATACTACTTTGCATCCGCCGTTCTACTGAGATTCGAGGCTTTATTGTGAAAAACTGGCAACTACTTTCTCCCATCTTTCGGCAGCATACGAATCCCGCGTTGAAAAAACTGGTAATCTTTTTAATCGATCCACGAATCGAGCCAGCCAGGCCGTGTGCCATTGATCGAAACAAGTGATAGTCCGAGGGAGCAACGTCTGGAGAATACGGCGGGTAGGGTAGGACTTGCCATTTCAAAATTTCCAAGCATGTTTTTGACCACTTTCGCAACATAGGTTCGAGCATTGTCATGCTGTAAAATCACTTTGTCTTGTATCTCGTTGTATTGCGACCGTTTGTGTTTCAATGCTTGTCTCAAAATAATTAATTGCGATCGAAAATGATCGCCATGATAGTCTTAAAAATCGCCGTTTTCGAAGCATTTTCTTACACTAATAGAGACATCACCATAAGATTTTTTTATATTGAAGCAAAAAATTAAAACCTCCAGCAAATGACGAGAATTCGGCTTGTAAACTGCCATGATTAATCGAGATAAACTTCATGATGCAAACACAAGTCGACTAATATTTCGATGGCGTTACGTTAACAAATACCCAAGCTTATTGTACGATATCTGAGAACTATCTATATCAACTATCACATACCGGCAGAAGCAAAGTTGTATTTCTTTGTTACTGTTTCATTTTATATTGGTTTTGTAATTTGATTGAATGAACCTGCATATCTATCTATGTATTGGGAAAATTTTGTCCGTTGGTTTTTGATTAATCCTAGCAGTCACTGATGCGGTTGTTACGAGTTGGAGCATTGATCGCATAAGGCAATAGAGATGAATGTTCGGCAACATATTTCCGAATTACAGCGCAATCCATAATGGCAAAAACACCATGCATTCATCGAAAACAAGCCAACCGGCGGTACGAAAACATTTATGCAGCGCTGGATTTTTCCGACAAAACAAATCGAACTGTGTGTAGTTGATGCCGCTTTCCATTACACTAAATTTCATAATTTAATAAAGTGGACTTGTATAATCTAGTTAACGTAGCGGAACGGCATTTCGAACTGACCGTCAATTTCGAACCTGGGCATGTATCGGATATTGTGTATGATATCGCGGGCGGTTTAGCGGATAAACTGCGCTTTTTATGTCATTACCTGGCGCCAAGATAATTCAATTTGTAGAATGATATTCAGGAAATTCGGAACGACGTGATGGATGATGCGCAGTTCTGTTTATTTTTCAATTATGGCCCATGAACCGGATAATGTCGGCTGATGGGCACGTAATGCGGACTGCTCTATTTCGGTGTCAATTGCGAAATTATTCGAATATTGATATTTCAGTTTTTCGCGGAAGGGTTCAATTTTCGTATCTGACTCGTTGATTATAACCATGCTATAGCCAATATTCGATGGATGGGGTCGCAGAATCAACTGGGACGACAATGAATTGATGTCAAAACATCAATGAATTAAAAATTTCTCCGACACATATTTTTTATGGTCGAGATTGAAATGAACGAAAAAGTCTCAACCGGATGTAATCTGCTTTTATTAGAGTCAATTCACATGAAATGGTACACTATGAGCTTCTTTGGAAATAAAAAATGAAGTTCATGAGATCGGACTATCTTAATTCGATATATCAGTAATCAATAATTGTCATCAACATTGAAACAGAACTTAAATTATCCGTATTTTCAACAGGGACGGGCCCAAAGGGGGGGAAGGCCAAAGGGGGTGATGGGGGGGATCATCCCCCCCAATGTTGAACGAAGTTGTCAAAATTTTCGAAACAGTCGGAAGATTTTCAGAGGAGTTGAAAAATTTCAAAGCAGTTGGAAAAATTTCAAAGCGGTTGGAAAAATTTCAAAGCAGTTGGAACAAATTCCAAAGCAGTTAGAAAAAATTCAAATCAGTTGGTAAAATTTCAAAGCAGTTGAAATACATCATTCCGAGAGAGTAGAGAGTTATGAAATACGAAGGAATCTGAATTAGAAAAAACAAGTTTGCAATCAGTACTTGACAATATATGTATAGCCAGCAATAAATGGTATTTAACCCAATATTGTTACCATCTAGTATTGGAATAGATGCGGCCTCAAGAAGTAGGTACCTAGTTGTAAATTTTTCAGTTACGTCGCATGGCCTGTGTCATAAAAAACCATATGGTATCATAAATTTAAGATGTCACTTTCAGATAAGCAGAATCATCATTAGGTACGCTCTTCGTACTTTGTGTTACAGTTTTGCGAATGAACAATATATGTAAATAAAATAAGATTATGACCCAAAAAGATTCAAAGTGAAGTTTGAGTTATGTGGTGCCTTATAGAAAATTATGGGTAGTGACCACAGAATATCGGAAGTCACAATAAAAATCGTCCAAAACATCAAATATATCCTCAATTCCAAACACTTATTGCAATAAACGCCGCAAAGAGTTCGAAATCGCCAACTCAAATTAGGAAATTTTGTTCCAAATTGTTTCTTCAATATGACTGATTCAGGTCAAAACCGTTTCCCTACCACATTGGGAATCTGTTTTTCTGTTTTCTGTGAAACGGACCCATGTTAGGGATGAGCAGTTTCAATATTATGAATGTCATCAAAGTGGTAAGTAATTAACTTTGATTTTTCATCTACCCAATATTCAATCATGTATATTTCTTTATTTTATGGAATCTGTTTTTTTTTTGTGAAAAATATTTTGTTTTATGATGCTTGAAATTTGAGATGCACCAAAGAATAGATCTGAACTAAATTAAAGAATGAAACAAAAAGTGTGTCTCGAAGTTTCAAACATACTTCAGGGTACTCGTTATAAAAAGCGTTTTGACATAAAGCCCCATCTTGCTGTGGCCACCTATTTAATCTTATTTGAAGAGGCACATTGAACAGAAAATTAGGCTTCTTGAATTCAAGGCACAAAATCACATCTATATTTCCAAATAAGGGCACACTACCAAAATACAGAAAAAAATAAATGGAATAGTATAAACATAAAACACGCTGCAGATCGCTGACGGTCAGAAATGGATTAAAATTGTATTGGAAAAAAAAAAATTCAGAATGAAATTATCTTTGAATAAGATTATAAAAAAGGTATGTCCCCAAAAAAAATTTTTGATAGCGCCGCGACGCCTGGCGTCTTCATTTATTCCGCAGATTTTTATGCGTATCTCAAGTCGACATTGACTTGTTCAAAACGCCATATCACTGAATGAAAAAATATTTAGACGTTTTCGAGAAAATTGGGGTTACCAAGATAAGTGAATCACCCTGTGCGTCAATGAACATAAGTATCTATATTTACATCCCATATGGTATAAATAACTATAGAAATGTAAGACTACGAAGGGTCGATCAGTAATTTTCACGCTTGACGTGGCGTTAACCAATCGAGCACGACCCATATTTCATCCTGGCACATTTCGACCACCCCGAAAATCCAAATAATCTGTATTTTGAAATCAAGCCCGCCGAATCCGGACGGCCGATCCAATTGCGTCGCGGCGGCGTCCGCCACGGTATTCGTCAAGTTGACATCCTAATTGTATGGACGCAAAGCCAACAACGTTGAAAGTGATCATTACGCTCAATTAAATATACATGCGCGTACAGGAGGCAATTTATTCGACCAACACACACAGGACACACCGCAAATCAAGTGGCGGACACTGGCCGGCAGGATCCGGACGACCGGCCGATGGGCGCGATTATAAATGCGATTTAATGAGCAGACCACAGACAAGCATGCTGGACATGCTTAGTTGCATGGGCTGCAGCGACCGCTCTGTGTTCCGATTTGTGTATTCTGCAAGTTCATTGAGGTTAGGGCTGGTCGGACGCTGCCGAGCTTGATTGCTACAGGTTTTCGTCCGGCCCGATATTGGTCTCGTCGAAATTCTGCGAGACCCCGATAGTTCTGCAACGGGTTTCGGAATTATTGCATTCATCTCCCCAATATCGCAGGTTATGAGAGCAATGAGGAATTGGGCGATTGCGGCTAGTTCAGAAACCCAGACGCTGGCCACGGCGTAAATTTTCAATCGATATTTAGAATCAGTGGCAGGTTGACCAGACCCTTTAGTACTCTACAGCATAGGCCAATAAAATGAATGAAGGCGAGATCTACATGGCGCTTATGCTATTTCAAAACTTTCAAATCAAAACAGACGACAAATAACCGGATTTTTTTCAGAAAAACTTATATCAAGTCGAAATTTCAATTCATGCATATGTCGATGTTGAAAAATTTTGTATCTGCATAGACAAAAGTGATACACCTAAAACTTATGTACACTGCGCAAAAAAATTAACGCACATTCTGAAAATCTCAATTTTAATGAAAGTTGACCTTATAACTCATAAATAGTTTCTTATAACTTATTTTTTATAATCTCTCGGGAAGGTTTTGAACAAAACAAAACACATCAAATGGAAGAAAAATTCAGGATTTCACCGAATCTTATGTGAAAGAAGAGAAATGAACAATTCCCAAAATACTGAAATGCTGATAAGTGATTTAATACTTGATATTTCCACCCCTTGCGTTAATCACAGCTCGGCAACGACGGTTCATACTCAAAATGTTCTGATCTAATCCTTCCCAGATTTCTAAGAGTTGGATTCCTAAGTCATTAAGAGTAGCTGGATGATTTTCTGAACTTCTCAGCCTTTTATTGAGGTTGTCCCAAACCTGCTCAATCGGATTGAGATCTGGACTTCTTGCTGGCCATTCCATTCGAGAGACTTCAACCTCTTCAAGGTACTCCTGAACGATGCGCGCACGATGGGGTCTGGAATTATCGTCCATAAAAATGAAATTTTCACCAATGTATGAGGCAAATGGCACTATATGCTCTTCAAGAATGTTCCTTATATACTTATCAGCATTCATAGCTCCATTATAAACGACCACTGGGTCTGTGCGAGCAGTCAAAGATATTCCACCCGATACCATAATCGATCCTCCACCGAAACCAGTAAAATTCAGGAAATTGCTCTGAGCATATCTTTCATGTGGACGTTTGTATACAAGGAAACGTCGATCACAATGGTAGAGGCAGAATCTAGACTCATTTGTGAAGAGAACTCTTTTTCCCAATCGGCCTCTTCCCAATGGATATGCTCTCTCGCAAAATCCAAACGCGCCCATCGATGGGCTGGGGTAAGAGCTGGGCCTCTTGCCGCAACACGAGGCCTTAAATCATATTCTCTGAGACGATTTTTCATTGTCTGAGTGCTAATTTGCACCCCATGAGAGTTTGCTCAAGCTGATTTTGAAGGAGGCGAGTGGTTGCAAACCGTTGTCTCAACGAAGAAACTCTCAAGTAACGTTCTTGAATGGCAGTTGTTACCCGTGGACTACCCTGTCCTGGTCTTCGGACATTCATACCTGTCTCCCTGAATCGTTGCAACATTCTGGACACACTTGTATGGGAAACTCCAAACCTTTCTGCAATTCTTGTGTATGTCCACCCTCCTTCTCGCAAAACTACCGCTTGGGCACATTCCTCTTGGGTCAAATTGCGTGTTTCGCGTTGCATAGCGATCGAGTGTAGAAATTCAAACGAAAGAAAAACTATTGATCACTAGAATTGATCGAGAACAACTGATTTTCGAATGGGGCTAATACATTCAAAATCTGATAATATCATCTTTTTTTATTCCTCCTGGGAAAAAACATCTGTATAAAAGAATGAATAATTCTGATAGAAATAATTATCATTGAGAACACCTTAAGTTGTAGAATAAATTTGAGATTTCCATAATGTGCGTTAATTTTTTTGAGCAGTGTAATTGCAGAATCAGATGCACGTTGATTTCATCTCAATACTCCGTTTTTCTTGAGCATTAGGATGTTTCTTTAAAATCGATGAAACGAGTAGGCGTTAACTCGTCTACTCCACAATATTTGATTTTTCCCGGCCTACTGAAAAATGACCACGAAAAGAAGATCTAAATGCAACGTAAATCTACCTCGCCCAATTTTTCACACTTAATGTCATTCCGTTAAGTCCGTGATATCATCAGTTTACGGTTAGTGAGTTATGCCACTTCATTTATAGTCATTTTCAGCGTAAATTAATAATGGGAGGTTTCCGAGATGACAACTGGATATTAGGATGAATAACCCTGGAGACATGACAAAAATTTCCAAACTTTAGGGACTCGTCAAATGGCTGGGATGGATAAAGCTAACATATCTCCGCTGATTGAATTTGTTCGTCCTTTTCGTGTTCGGTTGATTGGCCCCGAACTGAGAGACCTGGAAGTCATATTCGACGTTTTCAATGGCATCCTTCAATTTGGAGATCTAGGCTTGATCATGTGAAAATTAATTAATATGGTAGTGTGGGAGCTAAGTTCTCATTCAGTATTCAATAAACTTAATGTTGTTTGTGAGTTCCATCTACGTCACTGAAATCAAGTACACCACTGACTAGACGTAGCAGACTGGACGATTCAAGTACTTACAGATAGACGACTGAACCTGAATACGACAGACTTCTCAAGTCACGTTAGTTAGACTAGAAGACAGAAGACTGATTAGGTGCAATTTTTTGACTGAGTCTTCTTCTTCTTCTTCCACTTTTGAAAATAGAAATGATAGACGGCTTATTTGAAATGAACCTCATTATATGTTTCGCCGATGATACCATCGTCCTATGTAGAGAGGAAACGTGAAAAAATCTCAAAAATAAAGCAGTAGAAGATTTGGGAACTCCGATGAAATGATTTTAACTGCACAAGCTGACTTTGAACACTGAGAAAACCAAATATTTGACTTTCACATCGAACAAGATAGAACAACCACTATTAGAAAATTTAAAAAATCAATGGACGAGATATCTTGGTATCTTCATTGACGAGAACCTGAAATGGGATGAACATATGATATACCTAACAAGGAAGCTGAGGGTTATTCTGTACAGATAATAGATAGCTGCATAAAAAAACAAAAACTCGGAAAAACATCTAGGTACATATTATAAATAACGCATTGGTATAATCTCAGCTTTCATATGGAATAATCGGATGGGGAGTTATTTTTGACTTTCATGAAAAAAGCATAGACATTCTTTAAAAATGCATTTTGAAATTAAAAAAAAATACATTTTCGAGTGATAAAATATATGACAATTTCAATGTACTCGATATAAGGGTAATATGCGCTCAGAAAATCATCTTGAATGTCAATTAAGAAAAAAACGATCATATTGAAATAACACAAAATATTAGAAATGCCAATACGTCACTCATACCGAAGCATAATACAGCAAAATATGAAACATCTGATAAATGAATATACAAATATTATTCTATTCAATCATGTACCTGATTCAATAAAGACTCTGAAGTTATCTGAATTTTCTAGAAAAGTAAAAAATATACTTCTAACTAAATGTTATTAGTGTCTTACTAAGTATCTAAACGATATGAGTATAAGTTTTTTTGTTTCTTCTCCTGCCTGTTCATTTGTTAAATTATTTTTTGACTTGTCATGACATGCCATATTATGCATTGCTTTTTCATTTTAATTCAATTAAAATTGTCTCTAAAGTCAAATATCTCAAAAGTGCTTTTTTGCAGATACGCCCTTTTCAATTAACACGGCAGAATATTACACTGATGATGACGTACCAATCCCGATCAGGAGAGATACTTCCACGATGGAGATAATAAACTAAAAATGTTGAAACTGCACTTTTTCCAAGATTTAACTTATGATATTTTTCTCTCTCTTAATTTGATTGTTTTGTTTGTTTTTGCCGCCTTGGAACAAAATTTAATTTGATTTAAAAAAGCTTCAGGTAGGCAGTTGTCATTATAAAGTACAACTCCACAGTTTAATAAAGTTATATTTGTAGTACTTGAAACTATCAATAAACTCTATTATTATTATACAATTCCTCAAGTCTGTAGCATAGCTCGGCACTCGGCTTGAATAGATCAGTTCCCCGCTCGGTATGTACTACACTATTTCTGCACTCCATTCGTAGGTCCGCGGTCATGCAAAATGGAGATAAACAAGCAACATTCGTTCCCCCCCTAAATTATCCTAAGGATAACCGAACGAAATGAGAGGGTGGTGTAGGAGCGAACAACTAGGCAGTGACCTGACGATCAGAATTGCTATGTGCGACGTCAGCTTGTTAGCCTCTGAAATATGTTCAATCGTTTCGGCTTAAAAGAGAGGCCCAGTGAGGTGTCGCAACCATTCTCTGCTCGCTTCAGTAATGATGGTTCTTGTTAGAACAAAAACGCCATTGAGTCGCCGATTCTTGCACTCCGTTGACTCTAACCGGCGATTCATTCCGGGCATATTGGGAACTTTCCGTTTTTGTCCTCAGGCGATGGGTTCCAGACTTCAAAACAAATGGAGAGGACGCAATTTTATAAGAGAAATCAGAACGGCAGGTTATAATTTGAGATTGGCTGCTTAAGTTGAAAGGAGGGAGTGTCAAAAACAATGAAATCCTCGTTATGTCACACCAAAACACAATTCGCTGCATCATTATTATGAAAAAGTTTTGGCAGCAATACATTCTCTTAGTACATACAAATCTTCATTTTCTCTCTTCATATATGTCCTAAGCTGATCTGAAGTTCTCCTCTCATCCACGTGAGGTACCTTAGTTGAACTAAGAAATAGAAAAGAGATAATTTTCTCCTTTCATGGTTTGATCCTTCTGATTGTTCTTCGAACTTCTAACGAGATTCTATGGCTTAGTCGCTATTGAATGTGCATGAAGCTGTACTCTGACTTGATAAAGTATGAGGCTATAAAAAACCAACCAATTAATATTTTTTACGTAGTGTTCTCTAATAACATTATTGTCTGTAAGCTGATGTACAATTTTTTGCTCAGCTTTGGGATGAAGCTGTAACATCTGACTTAGCTTTGATTTCAATACATTTGTTTGTTGAGCTACTGTATCTATGTCTACATCCTTGTGGTGGTGAACTCTTTGAATTGTTATAATTGGAAAAACGAACAAATGACACCTAACCTACCAGAAAAAGAAGAATAGAAGAAATTAATCCTGATTGTTCCATGTGTAGTTGGTATTCGCCACAGCACATTTTGAAGGATAGAAGAAAAAGAAGAATGTGTTGGGAGGATGAAAAATTACTGAAAGTTTAAGGAAGATCTATCAAAATTCTATGATTGATCAAAAACTTAATCCACTGAATCCATCAAAGAGGACATACCATATATGATGTTTATTGGAGGAATGAAATTTCAATGAATTATCAAATTTTAATGGACCTTCGTCAGAGTGGCACCCAGTACACTGAAGTTAATGTGTATTTGTTCTTGAACTCTCAATTCAGTTGATTTTATATAGGTATTTCTTAGTTGCTTAAATCAATTTCAATAAGAAAACGTAGGAGTCTGAAAATTCAGACCCATATCCTTTGAAAACTCATACCTATGGTGGTATGGTTCATCGTGTGTTTTATAGAACGCATAAAGTTTCAGAAGTTCTAGAAATATATGGTTGGAGAGTAGTGAACAGTTCCGATATCAGCAGGGTTTTTGCCGAATTCTCTAAAGCTGAAAGTTGGAAGTGGTAATCACTAGACTCATCGCACGTATTATGCAATATTCTGTTTATGGTGGGTAATATGGAAAAGTCAGATGCTAACGTTCGTTATGAATTGCTTTTTAATTGCCGTTTTGCTACATTAGCTCAGCTTTAATCGCCCTAATGTTCTTCCTCATCCACCTGATAGAGCGCAATCTTTATTATCTACCATCATTAGCTCATATCTGTACCCCGACACAGCTTTGATTATGCTAATGTTTCTTTTAGGGACATGAATGTTGAAACTACGCGATGTGCTGATCCACTTTTCAGTTGATGAAGATTATTATGTCACTTAATCCACAAGACACGTGAGTGTTTTGGATTACATAATTTCGTATGCGATCCAGGAATATTGCTATTTTTAGATGCATGACTCTCTGCTTTGCTGAAGAACTTTCTTTCAAGTTTAATCATCTTATTCTTGAACTTGGGATTTCGATAGCGAGCATTTTTCTACTAACAATATGAATTTATCGCTATAACTTCTCGAAGAAGAAGGTTCAAGGACGGAAGTAGATAGTTATTTTGAACGAATGTTGGAATTCTCGAACTGAAAGGTTCAATTGTTCAAACTACGAATGAAAGGCATCCAAAAATCTGTTACTTTTACAAATGGCAAAATATTATACAGCGTTTCAAAAAAGTAACGTCGCTTTTCAATTTCAGAAGCAATTTATCGTATGCTTTTCTTAATTTTATATTTTTCACCCCTTACGCACTGCACCCCACTACTTTATTTCTCCAGATAAACATGTTTGGTTTATCTATGGGAGATGATTGCCTTTATTCGGGGTCCCGTAGCGGTCTTCAAACATCTGAAGTGCCGAAAAATCATCACCTGGAAGATCGTATCCGGTTTGAAGAACCCTCACGACCAGAGAGCGAGAATTTGTGGATTTTGAATTTGAATATCGAAGGAATTTCGAAAGACAAGTGTGATTACGTCTCCAAATTAGCTGATGAACATGGTATCGAAGTGATTCTTCTGCAAGAAACCCACACGGCAACAGAAAAAAATCCTCGTGAAAGAGGACAGTTGAAAGTTATGTATTAATTGATTTTTTATAAGTTTAGCTTGTTGTGTTGAAAAATTATCAGTTTCGTGAATTTCAACAGATTCGGAAAGGGGAAATTGATGGAGCTTTTTCATTTCTTTCAAATTTTGTGACATTTCTGTCATAAGTATTTATAAACCTCCCAACATTATTTGGCCAAGAAATCTGAATGTTGATGTTTTTTAAAGTACCAAATGCATTTCTAAAATGCATTTGATTTATTCTGAATAATCGGTTTCTCTTCTGCTTTTGTCTTTTTTCATTTCAAATTAAGAATAGCCAGTCGTTTTGGGAAGAATCTGTCTATCCGAGCCCATCGACGGATAACATGAAGATGATCACACTGATCTTTCAAGATTTTCCTGATATTTAATATTTTATGTTTTTTTTTTTACGGGGAGACAGGTTTTTCGGCTGAAGTTTTTTCCCCTGGCTGTATAGTATCGTATGATACTAGTGATGATAGTATCGTATGATTTTATAGTATCATACGAAGAATGTTATGATATCCCGTTCTTTTTTTACCTCAGCTTCGGTACTTTTTGTTTCAACATTTATTGTATTATTTTAGCTCTCTTTTTCATAAGAATATATATATATATATATATGGATTTTGATACATAAAATGAAAGGTCCTTCGATCACCTATTCTGAGATGTGGATTAAAGTTGTATTTGTTATGCCTTGTTTTCTATTCAATAAATAAGAAAATAATGTACAATTTGTGATTGGAATTTACTCCAATGAGTCTAATATTCTTTTACTAATTATTAGTAAGGGGAAATCCACGAATCTATGGATTTGTATTTTCAAAAGCAGGTTTCCCCATGCTTTTTTGAATTTGAAATCTTTCATGATTTACTCTCCACACCTCACTACAAATTTTTCTTCAAATAGGAAGGTGATAAATCAAATGAAGAGACATTCGATCGTACATTGGGCGAAAGAATTTGTTAACCTATTTTGTTATTACAGAATTAACAATTAATTTCAAAACAAAATTCGAATTACGCATCTCTAATATCACGAATCAAGATTAAATCTGGACCATCTCAACCCTTTCTTCCACTTCGAATCAGATGAATTATTCTGCGAGCTTAACGGTCACCAACCGCTTGGCAAATTCTCCGATGGAATCTGATAAAGTAACCCTTCTTCTGAGCCCGGTTATTTTCTTCATTTCCCTTCAGGTGTTTCATCCCGGTGGGGTTCTAACGGCCTGTGAATTTTTAAATTAACAGATTTCTCCGCACTCCGCGGAATTAGTCTTTCGGGAGCAGTTTTCCTAATTCGTTCGAAATACGCTATATTAGGGGAATGCACCAATTTGTTTGCATCTCATTAAGGAGCCGGGAAAGGCATTTTCTGTTCATTCCAAAGGGCAAGAAGGCTCCTGTTGAATGAGGAGTGTGGAGTTTTTAAATTGAATATCGGATCGAAAGCATTTTTAATCACGCATATATTGGCGTAACTAGAGTTAAGTTATGGGGAGGAAGATTAACTAGTCAAAACCATCGTTCAATTTTTTCAATGTTCAATTTTTCAAATCAATGGGGAGGGTTACGTTCCCAATAATACACCCCCTCGTTACGACTATGACATTATATAAGTTCTGTATAAACTCATAACTTAGTACATTCTAGAACACTTTGAAATATCCACTTTTTGTTTAAAATTTGAAATATCACCAAACTCAATGCAAATTCTGATTTTATTCCAGTTTTATTAAGTAAACTCAACCCTCATTCGATATTTTGGTCCATTCTTATTGGACCTCTCATTTCTTCAGAGCTTCCGGGGAATATCAAGAAATAAATGTCATGGGATTGAGGTTGAGAGCTACTCGTTGCGTTCAAGCTAATTCAGATAGAATGAGAGCTGTTCTTGACGTGGAAAATACACAAAGTATTTGGCAGCAGAGCAGCCTTACTAGCTCTTGACTCCCCATAAAATAAGTCAAAATGAGTTTGGAAATGTCAGACATCACTCAACGTGCTAGAAGAAAAAACCAGGTTAACTTTACCTGGGTGCCTGATGACTCTGGAATACATAAAAATGAAACGGCAAACCAACTTCCACTGGACCAGAGCCTATTTGTTGCTTTGCAGATGGCTGTCAGGCGATAGCAGTTGAATTTGAAACAAAAAAAGAAAACTTCCTTTTTGGCCAAAGACACGCCAAGTCGTTTCTGTTGTACTCAACGAGCTGAACCAAAAAAAGTTTTCTCATTCAGTGAATTAGAACTGAGAAAACTGACAGGCGTACCAAGGGGACTCTGTCTTGTGAGATACCACCTGAAAATCATGAGAAAAGCTCTCAATGGTGCATTTTTCTTATTTCAAGAAGACTCTGAGACAGCTCAACACCTGCTATGCAAAGCTGTTACAAGAGACCATGACCAAAAGGTGAAAGGGGAGGTTGAAACAGAATAGTTTTGCGATATACGAGGACATTCTACGAAAAAATGCAGGAATTTATCGATGATACTAGGCACCGACACCAAAAAAAAGTCAACTATGTGCGGAAAAAAGGCATTCAGCCAGGGAATGTAGGGGTGTCCGGCAAACAACTTTCTAAAGAACTGCAAAGTAGGATATCAGGACCAAGAAATCAGGCAATATGCTACAACTGTAAAGAAATTTACTCCTGCACTTTCTTCATTCTCTAGGTATTTGCTGAGCTTCTACCTGTGATCTTCAGCAGATGAGAGAGGACTTCATACACTCCTTTCTGCAGGAGCATTTGAGATACCTCATTCACTCCTGCGGATTTATAAGGCTGGAAGGGGTATATTGCCATTCAAGTCACTGAGTTCAGTTCCAGCGCAAACTGTTAATCTCGGTCATCGTTCATGCTTCTGCCCAACTATTTCTCATCCGTTTCATTTTACCATCAACATCAATTCCAATCAGTTTCGAGAATCAACATTGAAGCATATTAGTAGCATTTCATCTTAATGCTTCCTTATAAACCCATCGAGATCCGCCTCTTCGGAATCATGATTTCCATAATCTATCCTTGGGATATTACTCCGTTAATGCCGCCGAATTATTCAGCCCGATTTCCTCCGACAATTGCAATGGAATAATAAATTTTGGGCGAAACTACGGTAGGACACTAACTTATGCATATCCTCAGGTTATTAATTATTTGAGTCAATTATCTGCACACCAACTTCCAATTAGGCGACACCTGGGTTTGACGTGTTTGCACAAAACAGAATTATTATGTTGTTACGCCAATGAGCCAATTAAAGCGGTTTGCAGTCGGTTCCTCTATGGGATATTATTTGCATATCAGTCGAACTTAACTCTGCCCCAGATATTGCTAAAGTACTTGAGACCTGATTCGCTTGCTACCGAGGGTGCTCCCTCATTTTCCATCAATAACCACCATAAATTTATACTGATTCGGTCAAATTGTGCCATTCGAGTACCTTTCCACCCGTTCTGAAGGATCTAACCGATGTGGAGGAAATGGAAGCGATTGGACAGCTTATCTCCGGAGTTCTTATGATACTATCGAACTCGTGAGATTCATTGAAATCCTTCGCTCCAGCATCGTTGCCATTCATACGTGCTTTTAAATCCTCTACGTCGCTTATACCCGAGATATATGAAAAATGTATAGTTTTCGAAAAAAATATCCATCCCCTTTTAGTCCTTTTCTTGAAAAGATCTCATAATTTCCAACTGTTTAGCCGAGCAATTAGGTTGGATGGAATGTTCGTGGTGATATTCTTGTCTTGTCGAGAAATATGATACATGTGAATTCATTTGTTTTACGTTAAAAGGAAGAGTGCATGAAGAAAACCTGATGAAATTTGAATGCGATAATGATAAATTCAAATAAAACGGAGTGCACATACTCATTTTTGAAATATAGATTCATTCAAAATAGTAATCATCGAAATGAATACCATTTTCAATTCCCCTTTATTTCAAAAATGCCTGGGAATTGAAAATGGTATTCATTCATGTTTTCGGTGTGGACTCCTTAAAGGCAAAAAATTTTCTGTTTACCGTTTTATTTTTTTTTCCTAAAAACTCATACCCATTATTCAATGATGCTCATGAATTCACAACTTGTCATTTCGATACTATCATCTCATCGAAGAAATGCAAGAAATTCCTTCGTCTTCACATTGAGGTATTTGGGGTAGGACACAAATGTTGGCGCGGTGTGTAAGAAACTATAATATATAGTTCTCATCATGCGTACAGCCGAGTCAAAAAGTTGCTTCCTCTGAGTTTCTTTATGAACGTCTATTACAGTCTAGACTGCAGTCATCTTTCATATAAAATCTTGCAGTCAGAAAATTCCTCTGATGTTGGTAAAGTGTTCATAATTCTGAAGAGAACTCTGCGATTGATGTTCAATGTAGTCTGAAGAACCTCTTTTATAACTATAAAACTGTCGACCTTTCATTCCCATGGTACTAGTAATAAAGCTATATTGTCTATTCCTAAACATAAAACTTTCAGGCATCAGTGTATAAAAAACTTTAATCATCTCTTCAAGAAGTCGCTTAATATCTTGAGGTTTTAGAAAGTAGTTGAAACTACTCATACAGAATTATTTCTATAGTGTACATGAGTATTTTTCTATTAGTTCAGAAAATGTCTGAATTTGTCTATAATTTTTTGCGACTTGTCCTATACATGCATTGTCATGTCTAAGAGGGTTAATAATAGCATATTCTAAAACAAGTTGCAGAATTGGCTCCTATTCCAACACGAATGCGAAATAGACGATATTTTATCTGAAATACTTTCGAAATTGAAATAAAAATTCCAGTTAGTGACTTTTGTATTATACCTTGCCATTTGGTGTGACTCACGAAATTTGACAGATAACAGAATTTGAATTGATTTCTGAAAATTAAAAGGATCGGGGTCAATACTGACAACAACATAACGAAAAAAATGCTGTAATGAGTTCATTACAGCACTGCTTTTTGTACTGTAATGAACTCATCAGGATACTGAAATTATTATCATTATTGTTAATATAACACAAGTGCAGAAAATAGTGATATTCTTCCACGAGTTCATAATTCAAAAACGAGTCACGAAGTGGAGAGTTTTTTGATGAACGAGTGCTGGAATAAACTTTTTTTTCTGAACAAGTATTATACGATATTTTCTCTAATTCGTTGAGTTCTTTGTTGAAATTGATGGAATATTTCCATAAATATCTTTTCGTGATTTTTGCATTGGAAAAAGTTGATTTGCAGAACTGTTTTTTCTTTCATGAATTGGACAGATAAGAATAAACGCGTCGCAGGAGGCCCAATATGAAAAATGTGCGAGAATGAGATATCCTCGCACAAGATGTAGCAGAATGAACGGATTTGACACATAATTAGAGAAAATTACGTCTGACATTATTTGTTTTCTCGCGTGTGTGGGAATGTGTATAATCGTTCAAGAGTAGGAATGAAAGACGACATTGTGTGGAAGAGTTCCTAAAGTGTGACCTCGATTGATTATGATCCAATCGTTGGCTCTGTGAACCCTGTAACTCTGTTATTTTAACACTTGTCATGTCAGTGGTATTATTGACATATAGAAATAAAAATGAATATATTGGGACATCTCCCAAGAAGGGTTGGTTTTTGCTTGCTGAAAGAATTGAAGAATCCATTCCAGATAAACCTTTGTTTTCGTCGCCAGATCGAATGAGACGAACTTATCCAAATAAAAGCGTGGCGCCAAACTATCAACAGCAATATTTCTATACCTTCGAAAACCACAGCAAAAAGTCATCCGGACAAACCGAGTATTTATCAACATGTCATTTCGGCGAAACCTCCACGCTATCCGCCGAAATTATAACCTCCAGAAAGCGCTCTTGTCGAACTATCTGACATTCCAGCTGCCAAAAGAACAATAGCAGCCTCCAGATATCGGCCGCTCCGGAAGTTGTTGGAAAAGTTTTGAGAGAATGCATTCCGATAATTGAAACGATGCTCGGGAAGTGAGATAACATTTATGTCAGTTGAGATGGCGGGTGGGGGGATTTTCTGCCGAAGAATCACAAGGAGATATTTCGGAGAAGAATGGTTAACTTCCTGAGGAACTTCTCTTTCTGAGGGTCGGCATTAACTTCAATCATGACGATGATTACATCCTGTTTCAAAAGATCCATTCCTGCCGGATTGGCGTTTCGGGGTGAATAACTTTAACCGAATTAATTTTATAGAAAGAACGAATGAAGTCTGAGATTTGGGCTACGGGGATTGGGAAGGGTGGAGGGCAGGGAGTAGATTAAAGAGAAGATTGTTAGAGCAGTATCTCATCAAAAGAGCAATTGGAGGCCCATTCGAAATTATCTCTCCAAGAGGAAATTTGAAAATTCCATCGTATAAGACTATGAAAATCTAGTATTTATGATACAAGTGCAGAAGGCAGTGATATTCTTACATGAGCTCAAAATTCAAAAACGAACTACGAAGTATCATACAATATTTTGTCTAATTCATTGAATTTTTACCGAAATTACTGAAATATTTCCATAAATATCGTTTAGTGATTTTTGCATTGACAAACAGTTTAGTCTCTCATAAATTTGACAGATAATAAATAAATTAGTTACAGGAGGCGAAGATGTAATCAATTAATATTACCATGAAAACCGTGAATGAAATATTCTTGCATACTTTGTGGCAGAATAAACGGATTTGACCCAAAATTAGAGAAATAAACTTTTGCACGCAAACTACTTTGCAATATTTCTTGTTGTCATTTCTTGAAATAACATAAAAGAAAGTGCCGAAAAGTAGCAAACTTTACTAAAACGGCAGAGAAATTTCTCTTGCATTAATTTCATCCCTTAGTGATATTCGCCATTTTTTTATGTTTACATATTATTTGTACGTATATTGTAACTGGTGATTCCTATTGTTTTTAACACATTTTTCTCGACTCAGCTCGATTGAAAAGATAAAAACTGTTTAAAAAACATAAAAAAATTTAATTTCTGAATATATCTCGTAAAGGATTGTGGGAATGACATTATTCTAAGATTAATGATTTTCATTGATCTGGTGAATCTTCTACGTAAAAGTTTTATTTCATCACCATAACATTACATAACTATACCAGAAATTCAGGAAATCTTACTCTTACAAGTTGAAGGCTATTAAATGAATATTTGTTCCTTTTGAAAAATAAAAGAATTTCTAGCGAAATCTCATGTATTATATATCAATCGTTCAAAAAGAACCATATCAGCGAAATTAAAAAATTTAGTTAAGTACTTTCTCTGAATAAAACTCACAAGATTCAGAAAGGTAAATTATTGCCATTTTTTCTGAAGATTTAGGTGGTAGCTCTAATGCTCCGAAAAACTTTAGGGGTTTGTTTCTGGAGGAGACATAGCTCAATACGAATTAGTAACAATGTTATACAAAAAAAGCATTTCTTCCGAAGTGATCTATTGGTGAAATATATGGACCAGTTCAAGACATGCGAGGATTCAATAATGAAAAGATTGATTCTTCATTCCTCAGAAATCTATTGTCGAAACATGTACAAATCGGAGAAATACCCTGAATATTACGACTACCCCCTGAAATTTTCAAGTTCTAAATGATTTTCTGCATTTAGTTGTCAAAATGTATTCTAATGTGTAGATTCTACGATCCCGCAATATTAATGAATTCATCTTCAATATCCCTGTTGTAGTCAATGCCGAAATAGTTGACGTTCTATCGGTCGATATTTCATACATTTTCAAGAACATTTCGAAATTTCCACCATAGTTTTTGTCCATTCTGATATTGAATGTATCGCTTTTGTACGAGATTGTTTTTTTTTTCAATTGTTACATTTGGATTTGGCCATCATTATTCCACGAGTTCAAGGTTCAAGGGACAATATAATCTCCAGTTCCTTCTTTTTGAAATAATTATTAACTATTTCTTCTCGAACCACCTTGAAATTTTTTGGAAAATTAATTTTTCTAGAAGATCATACTCTTTTCGGAAGATTTTTCTCGAGAAATAAACATGGTGATCCAACAAAAATCTAACACCTCGATTTTCCGACATTAAAATGAAAATGTGGAAAATTGCACGGTCCAATCAATTTCTGCTTCGAGGGAGAAAATAGATTCCGATTTTTGCATCCCCGTAACTTCAACCCCTAACGAGGGTGAGCACAACCCCTTGATCTTGAATTGGAATGAGGGATGTTGCGATAACTAATTTTGGAGATGGTATCAAGTATCTACTATCTATCTCACCCTAAAATTCCAGGATAAAAAATTAATGAAATAACAGCAAAAATAGTGATAGTAGTTAGTAATCTCCCTCTTTTTTAGGTGTCATTTCGTTATCCACGAAAATTTTGAAGCCAAATTTCAGTGTCAGATATTAATCGATAAGATGTTCAAAAGAAAGTATCGCAACATCAAGCATCTCTATTCAAAATTAAGGAATTACGGGGATGCAAAGGGCGGAAAATTTGTTTCCCCTCGAAAAAAAAATTGTTGGGTCCGAGCGATTTTCCATATTTTCATTCTATAGTATAGAACGATACATATGACTCATTTTCATTCTAACAGTTCACCATTCTCACAAACTCTTCGGTCTAAAAATGTTTGGAACTTCATGATTTTTCTCGTGAATTTTTTCAATAAACTGAATAAAAGACAGTTTTCCCACTTTGTAAGCTTCGAAACATGAATTCAGAAATATTATGAGATAGGGGACGGAAACTCATTTTATTCTTTGCTATCAAATGTCAAAAAACACAGTCCAACAACTGAAAGGAACCGAGTATCTAATCCTGTTCGGAAAACACCGGACCACTCGTCGAAAATATTTGTTTTCGATTTGATGCGAAAACTCGATTATATATAGGTGTGATTTCGGACGTTCAAGTGGAAAAACAGCTCGCGCCGAAATCTATGGATCTGTTTTCGCGGAAAACAATGAATTTTTCTCCACTTTATGCCAGATTATGTAGAAAGGGAACTCGGGCTTGCCACCGGCGGAAACTTCCCGACTAACTCGATTTACATCGGCACTTTCGGGCAAGTCTGACTTATCGATCCGGCCGCGAAATCTGGCCAAATGGGTCAGAACACAAGTTTTTCCATATTTCTGCCGTACCTGGATCCGTTTCAAAACAAGCGGCGAAGCTTTCTCCTCCGCTGGGTCCGCGGATAATTTGACAGAGATGCAGTTTTCCCCCGGGAACGTGAATGGCTGGCTCATTAGTGTCAGCATTTATTACATTGTTCTTGCACGGCTTGGGCTTTTCTTAGTCGGGGAGAATTGTTCGGGGAGAGGAATGCGCGGGGGCATATCGATGTGATGAATTGAACATTCCGGGGCCACGTTCGCAATGAATTTTTTTAATGAGTGTTCCTTTTTAGTCGCTGATTGCTCCTGCGTTGGATGTTTGCTCGAGCAAAGGGGGACTTTTTCGATGAATAACGCATGATCCATGATATGATGGCGCAACACAATGCGTCGTTGATGTATTATTTCGATGTCAATCTCAATGCGTATTCATCTATCGAGACCTGTGTATCACAATACTGTAATTTCAATCCTATGTTAAACATATCTTGTAGAACAAAATCGCACGAAAATATTTTATTATAGCACAGTTTTCATGGTACTATTTATTCATTGTATGTTGGCCTCCTGCCATGGATTTATTCATCATCTGTTAGATTGATGATAGGAACAACAGTTCTCCTACACAACATTTTTCAATGCAAAATCCACTGAACAATATTTATGAAAATATTCCATTAATTTCAAGAAATGTTCGATGATTTAGGGAAAATAAAGTATAAAACTCATACAGAAGGTTTATTCTATCACTCGTTCATTAAAATACTCATGGGTCGCTTTTGAATTTTAAACTCGTGGAAAAATTTCAGTGCTTTCTATACTTGCATTAAGATAGTATATTCTGTAACAAGGGTTAAAAGAAAATCTGATGCCAGTGAGTCATTTTGAAGGCGAGCCTAAGGAATCACGAGTATCGGGTTTTTATTCTGAGTACCAGACACTACTTTCTCCACGAATGTTGATATAAAGCTAGATATTGAATTTTTTAATACAAACATGGGTGTGTCGTTTTGAAAATCGCAATAAATATGACAATCAATTCGGAACACAGATCGGTTTCATTCTCTTTATTTTAAGAGCTTAATAAACCAGGATTGTACTCAAACTCCAGTTGGTTATTCCTGCTTATTCATGAAGGCAAAAATCGAGGACCAAACTGAAGAAGAACTTCGGCATTACTGGGTATTTGCTTGAAATCGATTGTGTTGAATGAATTTTCCATAATCAAGTGATGGAATACAGTATTCGATGGCAAAACTGGAGGAGAAGAATAGTATATTCTAAAACAAGTTGCAGAATGAGCTCCTATTCCAACACGAATGCATGAGTGTATCTTGGCAGCTAGTGTGACTTATGAAATTTGACAGATTATGGAATTTGAATTGATTTGATTCGAAAATTGAGAGTATCTGAAGTCAGTACTGACAACCACAAAAAGAAAAATAGAACTGAAAAACAATGCTGTAATAAGTTTCATTACAGCACTAATTTTATAACTGTAATGAACTCATTACGATACTGAAATAGAGAATAGTTTTTATGACACAAGTGCAGAAGGCATTGATATTCTTACTAACACGAGTTCAAAATGAGTGTCAGAATGAGCCTTCTGTACGAGTATCACTCATTATTTTCTCTAATTATAAGTCGAATACGTTCGTTCCGCCACATCTCGTAGAACAAAACAATGTTAGATTATTTCAGTATAACACTATTTTCAGTAATATTTATTGATGACATGTTGGCCTCCTGCAACGAATTTATTCAACATCTGTCAAATTTTATGAGATAAAAAACAGTTCTGCCAATCAATATTTTTCAATGCAAAAATAACTAAACGTTATTTACGGCAACTCTTGATAATTTTCGATGAAAATTAAGCAAATTAGAGAAAATAATGTATGATTTTCGTTCATTCAAAAACTCGTTTAAGAATATAAATTCCTTCTGCACTTGTATCATGAATAATTATTCTCTAACTCGCTAAATTTTTATCGAAATTGATAAAAAGTTGCCGTAAATAACGTTTAGTTATTTTTGCATTGAAAAATATTGATTGGCAGAACTGTTTTATATCCCATCAAATTTGACAGATGTTTAATAAATTCGTGGCAGGAGGCCAACATGTCCCCAATAAATATTACTGAAAACAGTGTTAGAATGAAATATTCTAACATTGTTTTGTTTCACGAGATGTGGCGGAATGAACGGATTTGACACATAATTGGAGAAATAACTATTCCCACACTTTTTTTGGGCTTTTACCTGAAGTCTCTAAAACGAATTCAAATACACAAATTTCGAATGAAATATCAATAATTTGTTTGGAACAAATCGATGAGACAAATGGATGAGTGACATAGAAGAAGCAAAGAAACTTTGAATTCTGTTACAGTTTTCTTCTTTGAATTTCGCTATCAGCGACCCCTGTAGCACCTATCTCGAATTAATCATTTCTGTCGCTGATTTGTCATTGATTAATCAGTCATTTTTTCCTGTGTTTTCTCTCGAACTTAAAAGGTAATTCGATGTAAGGTTTTTGGGGTTAGAGCTGTGTTAAGGGACAATGTTGTTGAAATGTTGAGGTGTTGGTGAAAAAATCTATAGAAAATATCTTTTGGATTATCATAGTTTATATTACTTAGCGGATCTGTCAGACATATTTTCAAGTTGATTTATGAGGAGACTGAGATTGAATTTAGTATTACTTTTCGATATGTGAGGATCCGCTGTAAAATTACCTACTGTAAGTTACATGGTGCCATTTCTGTATCACTCTGAGGTTAAGTTTAGATAACGTGAGCTCAGGTACCTTCTTTTCAATTATAACCTGTAATATTGCTGTGATTTGCTTAGGTATAATTTCTTTTGTTAAGCTGATTCGAAGCGTTTTATTATCGAGTTTAAACATTTACGATGCTCTGCTGATTTCTGCCCCATAGCTAATTCGCTTAAACTCCCATAATAGGCTTGTTGACTGTTCCTTATACGAGGTGATTTTCTTCATGATTTACGATACTATAAAAAAAACTCCGATGTTGAAAGCTGATAACCTTTTTTTATTTACTGAATAGGGATCGGTGTAGTTTTCTTACGTACAAAATTTCATGGTTTTGTGGTAATTCGTATGTTAAATGAAACATTTTGAGTATATGGCCCAAAACTGGCAATCTCTCTGTATAAATGAAACGAATGATTAAAAAACCTGGCTGTGGGGTATTTTTGGTACGGGCTAGGTGATTTATAACCCTGTGTAAACTATGTACAAATCATCAGGATTCACTCTTTAAAAATTTCAATATTTTCACGCTGTAATAGTATAGTCTAAACCAGGTTGCAGTTTTCGAACGCATGAGTATTGGAATTGCCTTCTGTCATGAATATTAGACGATATTTTGTCTATTTCAGTGAAAAAATCTCGATATTCAAATGCAAAATCAGATTATACATCCTAGTTACTTTTGTATCGTATCTTGGCAGTTAATGATGAATTGGTTGATTTGAAAATTTATAGGATCGGAGGTTAGTGTTGACAACAACAAAACAAAAAATATATCTGAAAACAATTATGTACTGAGCTCATTACAGAACTACTTTAAGCACTGTAAAGAACTCATTACGATACTGAAATAGAGAAATGTAATTTTGTAACAATGTCCCTAATACTACATTTTGAATTAGATATGCTCTCATTTGTATAATAAATATAAAATTGTTATAGGTAGCCAATAGTTTTCAAATGGGATTGAAATATAGCGGTATGTTTTATCAGGAACCTCAATGTTTGCCAACGGAAGGCTCTGAGGTTTCCAGTAGCCTCAATCACCCCGTTATCATATTTTCATCGTTCCACTAATAATAATCATGCCGCCGCTACAGGCTTATGTCAGACTATGGTCGGATGGGAAATATCGAACCAAGGAGGAACGGCGATGCTCAAACCGCATTTCAAACTTGCAACGAGACCCTTGTAACAATTGCTAGACGACATGGGAATTTAGCCATATCAATAACACGGGGAGCAGCTCAGTCCCTCTCCCGCAGCCCGGCCTGAACCCCGCCCTGGGTCGCTCGGCCTGCTAGGATCGTAGTTGGTCGTTTAAATAAAATATATTGTACCGCAGGTTGACCGACAGCAGCCGAATTTATTGCTGCTAACTGGGCGATATAGCGCAGAATTCGGGTCCTGACAAATTATGGAAGGTATTGCGGCCCCGGCTTGAACAGGGACTACGCTGTTGGTCTCTCAAGATGGGATTTGATTCGAAGGAAGATTCAGGAAGGTGAGGCAAGATTTATTATCGGATAAATCGATGGGTCGGTGGGGAAAAAACCTCGAAGCTGTCTGTATTTCAACAGAGTTTGATTTTGAGTGTTTTTTCGTATTTCCTCATTTGAAGAGAATTTTCCCATTTGAAAAACGATAGTTGATGTCACTTCCGGAAAAACCGGAGGTCCTAGAACCTTGAAAAAAACGAGAAGTCTTGAAGCTAACCTTCAGAATTTCAATCCTGAATCTTGGGTCTTTCCTGAAAATATTCTATAGAGCCATAATCGTGTACTACCCAGTATATGATGGGGATATATACTATAAATTATCATGAGTAGCTGGACATGTGGCATTTCACAGTTACCTTAGAATTTAATTTTTCATTTTCTTTCGTTCGCAGTTACGTGCGGTACAAGAGACGACACGTATCTCTACCAACTCATAACATAGCTGTTTAAGGTTATGGATGGGGGTTTGTATAATGTTGATGAGTCATGTAAGCATGAATGCAAGGATGTGTAGTGCCCAATTTTTTGCACTTGTTCGTATACATGGAGGTCTTTTGAAAACGAGACAGACGAGTAAATATTCGGAATGATTGCATTTTGCAAAAATGCTCGGAAACATCGATTTTCATATTGTTTTTAGCCGTTATTTTTACAACACCAAGCCCTAAATTATGAATAAAGAAGGTAAGGCGAATTACTCCTACCCCATTTGAAAGGTCTTAGTATCTTGTGTTCAGCAAATTGAATTTTTTTCATTTGATCCATTAGTTATATTTATATGTTAGACAACACTGGTTTTTCCGTCAAGCGAGCTTTGCAAGTCAATGGAATATATTATTCGTTGATTCTAGTTTTGAGAAGACTTCTTAACATCAAAATACTTTTTGTTATTCACATCAACAACAATATCAGATATGAGTTTCATTTTGAAAGTTGTCCTAATGATGAAGCATCAGCCTTTCTTCTCGGGGATTCTCAAAAATGAGAATTTTTAATGAAAAAACCTCGAAGTTGTCTGTATTCTAACAGAGATTAATTTCGAGATTTTTTTTTATTATTTCCTCGGGAAAATTCAAACTTGTGGAATCAGTCCTAGAACCTTCAAAAATATAAGGGGAGTTGTTTTCTTACTTGAAGCTCACCTTTAGAATTTCAATCCTGAATCTTTTTTCTTTCCTAAAAATATTCTTTAGAGCGTGAATAAACCTGTATAATTCGATTAATATAGGATGTGTGCTTTGTTGGAAAATGAAACGAAATTTGAAAACGATATAGGAGGAATGAATGTTAAGGTGCCTTTGACTCAGGCACACTAAAGCTAGGGACAATACCTTTCTCAAATGCAGTAAAAAAGTTTATGAGTTCAGGGGAAAGTTGAGCCAATTCTACTCTAAATGAGATAATATCAATGGAGGAAAAAGAGCTTGCCATTTGATGCAGGACTTTTGAAGTTTTTGTCAAAAAAGGGACACAAAGAAAGACTTCCGGGATGCAAACGAGATAGAAATATTTATAATTCCGCCAATCCTTGCAAGTCTACTTCCAAGGGTTGTTAATTTAATAAACGATCATAACTGAACGTCATCAGAAACGAAAGCAAGCCCCATAATTTCGGATGACCCGTGAGTTCGTGGATGTGATATTTCAACAGGAATTAGAACTCGCAAATCCACTGCCGAGGCAGAATCCCAAGTGTACGTCAACAGTATAATCGTTCGCAAATTCGAAGATAAACTTTTCAACTTCAAATGATTTAATATTTCAATTAGAAGTCCGGCCTGCTATCTAAACGACTTCTGGAGGACCCGCTCGGACAATTCATTACTGGCATCTCAGCGACGTAATTCATGGACTCTTCTTCAGCGAGGTACGGCGGTTAGATAAGGACAAAGTTTTCCTGATTTGTTAGGGGTGACAGGATGAGCCTCGCGTTATCCAAACCGGGCCTGGATAACGCGAGCCGGTTTAGATCACTCTGCATAAATCCTGAATATTAGGCGGGATATTTACCACCCTGCGTTTCAACCCAGGCGCGGATTTTTTTTATGCTGATGGAGTGCGGGGCCAATCGCGCGATCAGTGTTTCTGTGAAATGAAGAGACGTAGTAGCGAATGAGAACTGAACAATCAGTTCCACTGGTTCTCGGTATCGGGAAAAATTGCCGATGTTCGGATAAATTGGTTACGCTCCGGAGTCTTCCCTTTTATCCGGGTAGCACAACACGGACTCGGAAAAACCTACAGAAACCCGAATAGCAATAATTACTGAACGGATGATTAGAAAAAACAGAGGTTCCGAGCAGAACTAAGCCAAGCTGAAGGCTCAAGCAAACAATTTAGGAAAACGAAAATTTTACGTTCAATTGGATGAAGAAAGACAAAATGAAAACTTTTAAAGATGAGCTAGTCAAAATCTAGATCATGAAGTAATCTGCAGGAACGTGTTGTATTCGAAGTAGCAGGTAGACCAATTTCTGAGTTGTTACCCGTCATCAGTACCGCTTAACGCATTAGTCGATGGCAACAGTCTTCTTGCGCAGGTTGACAACCATCATAGACAGCTATGCGGAGTTTGTTAACCGTTGCTCTAAACAATTCTGAGCTGCTGCAACTTTGCCGCGCATAGTAGATTGTAGCTTCCTCTTCACATGCCAATTTTCTTCGTTTGACAGTCAATAGCTTTCCTGGGTCATTTCCAATTCTTCTGGTTACTTCCACGTTTGACAATCTTTTCACTCTTGATAATTGGAACCGGTATAGGCAGTCCACCACTTAGTACTTAGTAACTTCTGGTGGAATAAAGAGTAAGTGGTAGGGCACCTTTTTTCCTGAGGAATAAATTGAGCCCGAAGTCGAGGATTTGAATCTTCGTGTACAACTTGTAGATGTGACTTGATAAGCTTATCGGTCTATAGTTTTCAAGATAAGTATCATCCCCTTCTTTATGTAAGATAATAACTTGTGCGTTTTCCCACTGAGATGGTGTTATCCCTTCGAGAAAACATTTGTTGAATAGGATCTTCAGGCTATAATGATGTTTTGACCTTCATTTTTTATGCTTTCTATTACCAGACCGTCTTCTCCTGGTGCTTTGTTATTTTGCATGCTCTTGAGAGCTGCCATGATTTCTGCTTCATCTATTCCTTCGTTGAGCACTTTGCGGATATTGGTGTTTAACTCCTTGTTTGGTGTTGAATATAGTTCTCTGTAAAAAGTTTCGATAGTTGTTATTATGTCTATTTTGTTCGTCATTATGTCTTCATTTTTGTTTTTGATCTTATGTATGTCCCTTTTGAACATCTCGCTTTTTTTTTTCTTAGGAATTTCAGGCTTCTATTATGTTTTCAATGTTTTCTGCGTTTTTTCTCTTCTATTTTTCCCCATTTATTTGGTAATTTCTTTATTAAAGTTTCTGTACTCTCCAGTAGTTTCATCTGTCATTTCTATCCTCGGTTTCATTAGTGTCTTCGTTGTTTGGTTAAGTTTTTGATGCTTGTTTTGACTTTGGCAGTTATTACCAATGGCTGCATTCACACTCACTGTAATATTTTTGTATATTTCGTCCACTGTCATGTGATCGTCTACCTTGAGAGAGTTTTTCAGTTGTTCTTGATACCCATAAATGTTTTTGGGAATGTTTCATTTCTTGCAATTTTTATTTAGGATCATGTTGGTTCTTTCTTTCCTCATATCTATTTTGAGACTTGCTCTAACAATTCGTCAACGGCATGAAGATGTAGAAAGCCAGGGGTTGACTACCACATTGAAGATCCACAAGAATATACTTAGTAAAAACGAAAATGAACTGTGGAACAAGAAAAAGAAAATTCTTTGCCTTTACGAAGGCACATCGAGAACATTTTTGAAACATAGATGAATTCAAAATAGTAATCATCGAAATGAATACCATTTTCAATTCCCAGGCTCAGAGATCTTTTATCATGAGGTTGGAGAAATGATATTAGATTTTGTCACTGAGATGAGAGATATACCGGTTTCGGCCTTGTTGAGCCTCATCAGTATCCCGCACATCTTCAGGACAAAATCTTCATAAAAAACTAATATCATTTCTCCAACCTCATGATAAAAGATCTCTGAGCCTGGGAATTGAAAATGGTATTCATTTCGATGATTACTATTTTGAATTCATCTATGTTTCAAAAAAACTGTGGAACATTTATACATTGCTGTCAGGCAGATTTAACAATGAGAAGTAGGTACCACCTGGCGGAAAATGTCTGCAACAAATTCTTTAAGAAATGGATCTTCACGTACATTCCTTTTTCCCATCAATAATCTGCAGTACTCCATTTCGGAGTCTCATGCAAATTTCAGGTAGTTAAAAACGTTCTCTAAAGAGCTGAAATCGAAGTAATAGAGAAGGTTTAGTTCAACGAGGTTTGTGTCCGTCCAAAAAAGAACCTCTGGAGATGGGCTGCTGAAAATCTGGATAACAAATTGAACTGAAGGAACTTCTTGCCATCAAACGAGCCTAGCAGGCAGACCGGTTTCTGAGTTGTTACTCGTTCATCGTCAGTATCTCTCACCGCAAATTTCGATGATAACAAGAATGAATTGCAGCACCTTTATTCAATGTTGGATCCATGACAACATGTTCTTTCAGTTTACTTCAGAGTGAACCTATTAAAGTTGTGTCGAGTCTTGGTCTGGTGGTTACTGAGGATTTGTCGTGGTCCGAGCATCTTTCGATACTATTGGCTAAGGTGGATGACTTCCTTACCATCATGTTTGGCCTTCCTATGAATGTTGTCTGAAGATTTTCAATTTTCTCCACTTCCGAGAACAACTTATCGTTCCCTGCTTGGTCACTTCGGAAAAGAGATGATTAGCGGGACCTACAAGATGAATTTGAATATCCTCAGAACTTCATTTCCAATAGAGTATCCGGTTCCTGGAATCGTCTACCGTTACATGTTGTTGGTGCTGCATCAGTCAATGACTTTGAGAACTCCTTAGAGTTCGCACTTTTTCCTTGCAGTTTTCTCTAATTTCATCGAGTTTAAATATTCATTCTCAACTCCCATTTTGTATTAGTAATAATTATAATAAGGGCATGACGAATTTTATTCCATGGGTGGTTTCCAGAGTGTATGAGTTCATGGCTTTATAAGAAGTTACTACCGCCTTCAACATGCTGATATTTGTTATTTCATCGAGTTTACATATTTATTCTTAACTCCCATTTTTGTATTACTAATAATTAATATTAGGGCATGAAGAATTTTATTCCATGAGTGGTTTCCAGAGTATGTGAGTTCAAGGCTGTATAAGAAGTTACTACCGTCTTCTTTTTGAACTAGAAAATGCCATTGAATATTATTCACATAATTCCGAGTCACCTCGTATGCAACCCGGTTCAGTGCGCAATTCCTCGCTAGAGCCCCTAGCTAGAATTCTATTTTGTGGAGGGCAAACCGAAACTAACAATACCCATCACACATTCAAATCGCGAAGTTCAATGTAGCCCGAATATCGAAAAAATATAGTCTTCCCGCAGCGACAAATTTTCCTGTTTACGAGCGACGAAAGTGTTCCAATATTTCATCCCCCCATTTCGAAAAATATTTTCGGGCTGTTGCGGACATAAAGATGGGGAGGAAGCTTATCGAATTTATCGCCGATATATTATTTGGTGGATGGCTGGGGAGAGCGGGTTCCTCACTGTTCCCGTGATATCTGGTGAATAACTACTTTCGGTGACCGTTCGGGTTAGTGGAGTGCTGTAGATATCCGCTCGCACAACAGATAACAAAAGGGCGGTTTTGTTTGTTGCGTCGTCGGAGTTTCATTCCCGTAATTCTCACTGATACTTCCGGCAGGATGAATGAGCGACGTTTTCGGAATGCGAGCGAGTACAAGTCCAATTTTCATTACAGAGTTTCAGGCATTCATCAGTACACGGTAACACAATCCAATAGGACAGTGTAAAAAACTGGATTCGAATTCAGCACAAAAATTCGTTTTTTCCTTATAAATTTGGTGTTGAATGATTCATTGTTGTAATTTTTAGATATTTCATTTTTTGTGCTTCTACCGTTACACACTTTGATCCAGTGGCGGAAATAAAAGGGTAGTCCTACACTTTGATAGCCCGAACTTCTACGCCTCTCATGTTTTTGAAGAAATTGCTTCATATTAGAATCCTCATTCTTTTTGGAAAAAAATATTCTTGGCAAAAGCGAAATTTCGCAGAAACTGACATTGTTCAATTCAGATTCTTACAAATCTATTATATCATATCGCCTAAAAGCAACAAGGCCAGTGGCGTAGCAGAGGACCCCGCAGATCTCGCAGCGCGGGGAAGGCCCGGCACTAAGAGGGCCCCCGAGCCAAACGAAAAGCTTTGAATGGGGCCCCAATAACTATTGAACTTGTGATGATATGAGAATCAAAACCTAAACAATGAAGGTACAGCTATTATTCTCGAAAAATAGAGAAAAATTCTTGAATTATATTAAAAAAAAAATATGAGGTTTACAGTATTTCGATCCGACATATCACTCAATCACACTCTGAGCTACCCAATTTTCTAGAGTTTTTTATATATCGTCAAGCTTTTCAGCATTGCAGAAATTATTGTCAATTCTCTTATGAGGATATTTTTTTGAAGAAGGAAAAAACTTTATGAAATCTTTTTATCTCCATGTCCATTCTATCACTGAGAGAAACAAAAGTAGCGAGTGTTTGAATACGAAACCACGTTGTGAGTTTATTTACAATCAAAGACAAAGTTTTCAATATTCAGACTTTTTTAGTGCCTTTGGTTTCAGGATTACAATTTCATTGAAGGTTAGTTCTAGAATCAATTGCGCAGCTTGCAAAAGAAACTCCAGAGAGAAAGAGAAAATACATTTTCTGAGCAACGAAAGGTTTTTGATATTTTAATAAGCCAATGCCTGAGTCACAATCAATTGTTCAGCACAGTGGCGTATAAGGCTTCAAATGGGGCCCCACTAATTTCTGATGATATAATGAATAGTACTAAAACAATGGAGATACAATTATTACCCCCGAAAAATGGAGAAATATTCCTAAATGATATAAAAACATCTAAGGTTTCCAATAATTCCATTCGAAACTCGAACTATCACTCAATTACTCATTGTGCTACCCTATTTTCAACAGTTTTATAATACACCGTCAAGCTTTACCGGCCTCTCTTTGAATATCGACAAATGATCGTTTTATTGGGCTTGAAGTAGTCAAGAATTATCTTAGGAATTCAATCTCTATCAGACTTTGAGCCTACACCAGATTTGAACAAGAAGTAGCCTGAAGCTTGGACATCGACAAGTTGATGGGTATGTTTGAACAAAATAATTAGAAAAGATTAATGCATTTTTGTTAAATGATTTTTCAAGTTTATTCTAGTTATTTTCATTTCATAATCTACATTATTTTGTTTCGAAATTCTTGTCAGGGAAAACTTTTCATAAATAACATGGATCTATGGAAGAGGCCCCTGACTAGAATCTTGGGATGGGGCCCCCGAATTTTTCGCTACGCCACTGAACAAGGCAATATCCACAATACCCAAAAGCAATGGACTATGTTGGAGCGTGCATTGCCTTTTACCAGCAATAAGTGAAAATGTTCACCTGTATTAAATTCATGAATTGAATTTGTTATTAGCACAATGCTTCAATCTGACCCGCTTAAATGCAAAGCATAACTGGAAATAACTCCGAACGAATCCCATATCATAACCCGTGTGCTTATTTCGAATAGCAAAATCTCGTTACAAAGCATGAAGCCAAGGGAAATAGGGAATTGTGTAAACTTTGCTTTTAACGATAAACAAGGAGTGAAAACTTCCGGAGTATGAAGTAAACTGTTTATTATTGTTGTATCACAGGCATCAAGCTCGAGGTTTGTCATAAGGTGAAAGAACAATAATCGGGTGTAAGTGCAAATCTCCTTTTTTTGGTGATTAAAGTTCTGAAGACGAGTAATATATTTTAAAGTACAAGCATGTTTCTTCATGAATTCTGAAAGTTTTTATCTCCAGTCTCTCATACAAAATAAATAAGGAAAATGAATTTTGTACACCAAGACTTGGAGTGAAAAACCTAGAAAGTTCAAGAAAATGCAGATTCTTCTCTGAAAATGTTTCTAGACTAATCCTAACATATGCATAGAGTGGGACAAAACGAATAAAAGAAGTTTAATGCATAAGTTTTGATCAGACATCACTCACTCATTGTCTGTCGTCGAGATATTGCATGTTCTCACTTCACAAAGTTACCACAAACTTGTGGAATCAATCATGAGATTTGAACGAATTTGAAAGTATGAACATGAAATGGAATTTACCGATCAATAACGAAATTTGACAAGGAGATATAAATATGATACGAAATATCTTCGAACAGCAACGAACAGCTGACTGGCTTGTCGGACTTAAATTGGGGTACATCAGATCAATGGTTTGATATAAGATTCATTCAAAATCATCCGATAATACTCATGACATATAGTTCTTCTTTAGATTTTCAAGTGAGGTTGAATAGCGAATCAGTGAGAGTAAAAAAGTACAATTTTTGAATGGGGAAATGATATTTAATTGCAAAGTAACATCAGCAATATATTTTAAATGCTCCACCTTTCCTATTAGTACCTACTTTCAAAATTTCTGAGTTCCGTTTTGAATTGAATGAACATTTTTAAAATTGTAGAAATACTTTACATGGGTCAAAACTTAACCCTACGTATTGCTCAAACTCCATACCATGGAAGCAGAACTAATTTTCCAAATGTGGAAGAACCGACCACATATCCGAAAACTATCAAAAATTTAACGCAGCAAAAAACAACATCTCACTGGAATTGTATGGGATCCAGAAAGGGTGGGTGAATGCAAATCATGTCAAAGAAGACCGGCAGAGAAAAGTTTCATTTCACAAAATATGAAGTTGAGAAGTTCAGTCCCAGCTGACTTGACATTTATATGACAGGTGGTTGGCAAACAACCAAATTGTATTACACGCTCCGTTCATGCATGTACAAATGCGGCTCAGCGAAAAATTCGATTCGAAAGAACGCAGGACAAAGGGTGATTCCATGCTCTGAACTATATCCATAACAGAAAAATTTTCGATGGGAAACGAGATGGAAGTTCAACTCATTTTTCTAAGATGAATTATGTCATGAATATTATTTTCTATTGTATACTTAAACACGGTGTTTCAAAAAAAACTGTCTCTAGGACAGATACTAAAATATTTTCGTAACGCCATCCGTATTCAAGATAGAGAGCGTTGAAAAAAAATTATAAACATTTTTTACGGTTCTGCCGAAACTTCCATTGTAATGGAACTTTATACGAATGAGTTTTTGAAGCTGATGCATCTAATGAATTTGTTTTCATGCCTGACTCTCAGAGAGGGCGCTAGTTACACGGTTCGTACAAGTAGTATTGAAGTTTACTTTTTTGATATTAGATTTATTAAGCAACATTTCAAGTGAATTCAAACACCATTCAATTCTACTCTTGATAAACCTCGATACTGTACCATTTTCGGAACATTTTGATTCCGAACTACCTCACGTTTAACCACTGATGACGCTACAAGTGAAACGATTAGAACGAACACAGTTTTGGTGATTTCATCATGCATCACTACGGAATAATGAAGATCACTTACCTCTATGTCTATTCGTTTGCTTGTCGAACATCAGCATTGCATCTTCTATCTGTAATGAATGATAATTCAATTAGAACTTGAATATTTACTATTTTATTGTATATATTCGTTTGCCAGTTACGTTTTGGCTCCAAATCGAACTGTGAAAATAAGATCGTTCCGAATTCAAATTCAATTTGGAGAGAATGGGATATGTTTTTGAATTATCAGTGGAGATATGCCCCAAAAAGATACAATATCCTCCCAAGATAACACAGCCGGAATAGGAAACTATTATTTATATCAAATTCCAAACATCGTACATTACGTCCGAGTAAAGTGGAAGCGATTGTTGTCGGCTTGGTTTTATTGCCGTGTAGAGAGTTACTGTAACTGCAACGTCTAGGTCTAATGATACCGAGGGCTTAGTGCCCCTAGCTAAGGTGCAAAAGAGCAAGAGAAAAGGCGAGGGAAAAAGACGGAAGATCCTACGCCGAGAGAGGGGCTTCGCCGACGCTCTCTCGCGGCCCTGATGCTAATATGTAGCCCCAGGAGACTTTCATTTAACAAGTAGCTGTCCACATTTACAACATCCAGACTAGGATTACGCGAATTTGAATCCTACTCGCACCTCTTCATGTAAATTATGGTTAATTTCTCTTCGTTTTATGCGGGGCTGCTTTAATTCGATACACTCTAGTGTTTGGATGCTTCAAGCCAGCATCTGACCGTAGCTTAAGCTAGGTGAAAACAGCACTTTCTTATTCTTTCAATTCGATCAGGATTTTGCATGTTTACATTCATAGGCCAAGCAAATTAGACTTTTGCCTGGAAAGGATTGGTGGAGATCTGGAAACAGTATTAATCATCTATTTAGGCCCCTAATAAGAGAAGTTTGAGTTTTGCTCCAATTTCCCAGTGGAGCGTATGTCGTGACGTTCGAAATACCTCGAAATTTTAGAACTATTTTAGGTTTTTCTCGAATAGGTCCTAAGCACTTGATCAATAACATTGTTGTATTCGAAAGTGTTCAGCATTAAATTCTGCTTCTAAAAAGTATCACGACATTATATTTTGAACGAGCAGTTTTATAGAAATTATCCGTCGAAATATGGCAAATCTTTACACTTTTTGAAGAAATACATTTTTTCATTATAAAACGTACAATATCTTTGAAACGACGGAGCTTTAGAACGAAATGTTATAGAATGAGAGTTGTAGACCATCGAATTGTGATGTAAAATCGCGCATTAGATCATCCTACTGGGGATGCTGATCATTTAATCGTAGCTAGTGCTGTTGAAGTTGCTCAGCAGTCCCATGAGAGTGTGGTTTTTGTTGGGGAGGGCACTGATCTTCTTTTAATATTGACTGCTCCAGCCCCTATGTGCACCAACATATTTTTACTGAAGTCTGGCAAAGGCAAGCAAGACGATAATGGGACTATTCTCCCTTGCACTACAAGGTCTTCTCTATTTCGAAAAACAACATATTATTCCTTCATGTTCTTAGTGGCTCAGTAAATGTCAACTGAAATTCCTGAAGACGTTGAATCTCAACTTAATCAATTATAATGACAAACGTGGGACTCATAAACTAATAACTAACAATACAACTCGTTACTAAAAGCAAAATATACAACTCTTATTCTATGACATTTCGTTCTAAAGTTCGTAGTTTCATGGGTATTTCGCGTTTCATAGTAAAAAAGAATGTTTTTTCGAATAGTGTACAAATTTGCCATATTTCGACGTATGATTTCTACAAAACTTCTCGTTCAAATACAATGCCGGAGTACTTTTTAGAAGCAGAGTCTAATGCTTAACACTTTTGAAAATGACAAAGTTTTTGAAAAAGTGCTTGGTTCAGGAGCTATTCGAGAAAAACCTAAAATAGTCGAAAAAGTTCGAGGTTTTTCGAACGGGACTACATACGCTCTACTGGAAAATTGGGGCAAAGCTCAACCTACTCTTATTAGAGACATGAAAGAATGATTAAAACAGTTTCTTGAACTCCACCAATTATTTTTAGGCGCACAAGTTTTTGAAGCTAACTTGCTTGGTCTATCAGGAGAAATCAAAAACTTTTCACGATTCCGAAAAATTTAATAAAATTGAGAAATTGCCTGATGATGAAGTGTTTTTCCAAGAACCTAAGAAAACTATTGCAGAGCCAACCGACTATACTGTAATGGAAGTGAATGAACATACGAAAAGGAGTCATTTCAAATTTAATATTGCTTTTTTGTGTTTGTCATATGAAACTAAGATGTGGTGTGCGAAGCATCAGTATCGAAATATCAGTGCGAAATCCATAATTTTTAGAAACAAATTCGAGAGTTCCACCATCGACGGGCGCTAAACCGGAAGCGGATACGTGCCGGCAAAAATGTCCGGCGATAATTTATTCGTATTATGCCGTTCGGAGGCAATATAACGAATATAACGAATTAAACAAAACGCTTTATGGGGTCCGCGCAGAATCCGCCGCTATGGCTGAAAATATTAATCACGAACTCGGCTAAACAATGTGCAAGTTGTGCCCCATTCTGACACTATGGACCGCAATTTCGCCGTCGAAATGGCTCCGGCGGATTTCGCGAGGGCTAAATATATATTCCCGTGCCTTGAACAAGTCGATAAATTTTTTGTTGCAACCTCGCGTGGCATCCGGGCCATGGACGCTCGGAACAACAATTAGTTGCCGGCTTTTCCAGTAAAAATGAATCAGTTTCCGCCGGGATTTCCAAGAATGCTAATCGAGAACTTCTTCGAGAAGTTTGTCTGTTCGTTTCTTTTTTCAGGGAACAACCTCCAACACTTCCAACACAGCTTCTGGACTCATAGAAGCATCAGTTTCTTGTTAATTGGCTCAACTCTCAAGTCAGGTTATATCTTCTCATATATCCACTTGTTGTTAGTAGGGATTTCATAGTTGAATCATCGCAATGTCTTCCTTCATTATCATAAAGGACTCTCAAAGAAAACTGCTACATAATATCTTCTCAAAAACTGCATCTACTCATTAATCTTTTACCATCGTCAGTTTTTATGTTGAGACTGGATTTTGATCAATGACGTTGAAGCACGTTTATTTGTGCGTGCACTGAATTTTCCGTAAATGCCAACAATTTCGTCCACAGTGAGTAGCGACCAAATTTCTATGATCCACGTCAATTTTTGAAATAAATTTCTGAAAATTTCAAAAAAAGTTGATAAGTCAAGCACTTCAGCAATTGTTCATTACTTTGTAATGCAGCTACTTGTTTCTAGTGGCATGGATATTGTTATGGCTTGAATTTAAAAAACTTTTCGTTCTTCTTGGCATAAACCAAATATCAGTTGATGAAAAGGATTTGTCATTATTTTATATTTAATGATGTCTGGTTTGCAGTGAATCTATATGCCAATCTCAAATATCATCTTTAGTAGTCGTTTTGTCTGATGATGCATTTCTCTACGAAATTATATATTAAAGTTCGATAATGAAGAAAATTCTAATCTGTCTTATCTAAATTGACCACTAGAGCATCTTGTCGATACAATTAAATAAATTTCTTCATTATAAAATAACATTTGCCTAATAACTATGTCCCGAAACAGCGGAGGAGATGTTGTCTGCAAGTGATATGATCAGGCAGATCAATTATGAAGAGAATGAAAATGGGTGGTCCCAGAAAAGATCACTGGGGTATTCTCAAAACAGAATCAAATAGCTCCGACTTAAACTTATCCAGTTTGAATGTCGAACTTCTACAAGTTACAAAACAATTAATCCAATCGAGGAAAATGCCCCTGAAGTCAATGCTAAAAAAAATTGTTGTTAACCCAAAAATAAGAGAATCTAGACATTTATAGACATGATTAATAGTCGAGTGAAATATATTATGGGAGATTTCAGCAGATAAGAATTGATTAAGTTTTCCGATAATCCATACTTCCATACTTATAATATAAATGTGAATGTCCGTGTGTTTTTTTGTGTATTTGTTTGTCCTCTATGGAATCAGGAACCAGATGACCGATTGGTCAACAATTTTGTAGTGCTCGAAAAGTTCTATAAAAAAGTCAGCGGTGGCATATGCCTATCTGCCGAAGACAACCCTCGATAGCCATTTTTAACATTTTCAATTCAATGCAAAAAAATGGTCAATTTGAAGAGGGCTTTTGACTGGCATGGAATGAATCAGTATAAAAATGAATGTGACTGTTATCTGCGGCATTTATTCTTGATGAAAAATGTTTCTTACAGTACAGTTTTTCTAATGGATACTTTGAAAGTTACAGTAGGTTGAACGAGTGTGAATTTGAGCAAGAAATTATTGAATCTATACGCGACATCGTTTCGTCATGTACACACGTGCTGTCTCTCCTTCGATACCAGGTTATGAAAGTGGGGTTGCGGACCTATCAGTACCGTTTTAAATTGAAATATAACGCGAGCGAAGCCGCGGGTATGAGATTTTGTATTAATGATAAAGAGCCCATAATTAAATGGAAATGGAATAGAATGATATACTTTCGTTCTCAAAGATGAACATTCCAAATACTTTAGAAACAAGTGTGTTTAAAAAAAGACACACACTTATCGACATCTGAATTTTTATTCTCATTATCAAATGAGTATCTTATGAATATTTCATGATAGGGCTCACCGAAATGAGAAAGAATGAGATTAATCCCATAAGAAATTTTCTTTAGGATAATCAATACCCAGCAAATTCAATGAAAAAAAATTAACAATTTAGAGAGGAAAATTTCGAGACAAAAAAAAGTTATCGAAACACGAATACAGTCATAACTTTATTAAAGGAGTCTTTGATAAAAGATCCCTTAACGTTGGTCGGATATGATTCTTTTCCTGACAACTTTATTATGACATTACCTTCATTTTCACAGTTGTCGGAAGTTGTTTAACCTAGAAAATTAGGAGAACTGTCAAAATAAGGGATGCACATGAGTAAAAGTCAAAATAAGGGAAATTTTATTCAAGTTAGGCCCATTTGCGATTTCTTAACTCTCTAAAATCATGATAAACATCAGGAACTAACAAGAAACCTTCAAGAAGAACCAATTTCATCAAATTCGATTAGCCTTACTGCGAAATATTTTGTTGAATCCGTTCATTATGCAACAGCTTGTAGAACAAAGTCAATCTGAAATATTTCATTCGGGCAAGGTTTCCATGGTAATATTTGTTGATTACATGGTGGCCTTCTGTCACTCGTGTAAGAATATTCATTTCTTCTGCACTTGTATCATGAGTAACCATGTATTCTCAATGTGAGGCGAAATAGGGTTTGAAAGGAATTAGTCCCTGAAAATTTAGTGCACTAGTTCTACGCAGCGGCCTCTGTTCTATTATTTAAAAAATTATTCTAATTGATTTTTGTTGCAGAGACTGTGAGAAATATCCTTGGAAAATTTTGGGAATTAGGAACGAGGGCGGATTTCGCATACAAAAATTGAAATTTTCAAAGCATACAGGAGCATATGGAGTAGATAGTAAGTAGTTCATCTTCGCATCCGCAAACTTTTTCAAACAAAAAATATCACCTTATAATGTACTGAAATGAAAGAAATTCAAAAATGTAAATTTCAAAAAATTTACATAATTCTCCTTAATTCCAAGGAAGAACCAATTTCAGACAATTCATCATCCCGGAATGAAAGATGTTGTCGCTCCCAAGTCTCCCGTCGTAAGCCATTGTTTCCCCGCTGTGCGTCCTCCAGGGACCGATCGACGGAGCCTCACCTGAAGACATAATCAGTCATTCCTTATCGAAAATTAAAATGTGTCAATTTTTCCCCGCCGCGGGCGTGACTGCCTGCATTATTCGTCACATTGAGGCCGGCATCGACGCCCGGGCGCTTAATAAAAATGAAATTACCGGTAATTCATTTAGGGGCGTCGGACGGCACCTGACGGAACCTTCGTGCCCGACCCGCGCTGTCCACGATGAATTGAAGAAGACAACTAATGAGTTTTAGGCGCATTTATCATCCAATGAAGTTCCATCAGAACTGGACGTGTCCGGATGTACGCCATTACTGGGACACGTCTCGGCCATTGTTAATCGAAGAGGATATGAATCTCTGTCACGGCGGCCTTTTTTGACCAGGATTTTCGCTCTTAGGCCTGAACGGCTCCGCTATTTCCTCGGAGATTGTCGTCTTCCTTCTTTCCCTCCGAGTATCGGGCCGAAAAGGGGCTCGTGGTGAATTATCGGAAGAGGAATATCGGATCCTTCGGAACCCTTTCTTGCCTTTTCGGAATTGATTTCGGTTTTCTCGAATGAGGAAAAATATCCCGCAGGGATTCGGTTCCTTGTACCGTCGGTTTCATCCACTTTCAACTCTTGATGCTGGCGTCTTGTTATGATTCAATTCTAGTTTCATAAGCATACGACTTGTTGATTTGAAAATATGTTGAGAAACACTAGAAAATCCAGAGCCTTAGTGCTACTGAACCCTGCAAATTAATTTCAAAACATCCTTCATTGACCTCAAAAAGACAAATGTTATTCAGAAGAAATGACCGCATAATAAAAAAGAGATCCTTCTCGTAATGAAATATACTATTGTCTATTTCAGTATCGTAATGAGTTCATTACAGTACTAAAAGTAGTGCTGTAATGAACTCATTACATCATTGTTTTCAGTTATATTTTTCTTTTAATGGTTGTCAATACTGACCTCCTATCCTATCAATTTTCAAATCGAATCAATTCAAATTCCGTAATCTCGAAAACTTCGCAAGTCACACCAACTGCCATGATGAATCAGTGGGATGAGAAATCTGAATTTTTATTTGAATTTCGAAAGTATTTCACAAAATTTTACTGAAATAGAGAAAATATCATCTAATACTCGTGGCAGAAGGCAATTCCAACACTCAGCCTATTCTGAAACTTGTTTCAAAATATACTATACTACTGTATATTACTGGTATTGAAAGAGAAGCTTTATTTTTGCTCAAGCTCACGAACCATTATTTCACAATGATCTGCTGATTTTTCAATTAGGAAATCTGAAATAGTGGGAGATGAACACTGGGAGATATCTGCGAGATATCCCAAAGACCTATTGAACTGACACTTTCAGACCTCCAATATTCCCAGAAAATATAAAAACTCTAACAATTATTCAGAAAAATATTGACGACGTATATTCGATGAAACTTAAATAGTAAAACATGCAAAGAAATATTCAGTGAATTATTGTAACCCAAAACTCTGAAACCAAATGAGAATACGAACAAAAGCGATGTCGAAAAAAACCTCATAAAGTTCCTATGGAATCTTGATAACACCTCACCGGTTTTTTTAGGGGACATTGTCGCCTCAGAAAGAATCTTTCGAGAATGAGCTTATCGGATACTGCCGAGTGTAGATTCTGTGGAAAGGATGAAAAAACTCCTATTCACCTAGTCACGGAATGTTTTGCCATTGTAAGATAAATATATATATTCTTATGAAAAAGAGAGCTGAAATAATACAATAAATGTTGAAACAAAAAGTACCTGAAGTAAGTAAGATAAATGAAACAAGTTCTGGTCAAGAAACTGGTAGAAGTGAGGAATAAGCCTCGTTGTAGTCTTCTGAAATATTACATTTCATCAGATCACTGGAACTGAATGGTGAGCTTTAACCGGTGTGGTTAGAACAACTTTATTAGTTCCCTCTTTCCTCTCCAAACTATAAACTAAGTTATCTTCAAAATTCGACGAAATTTCTAGAAATCAACAGAAATTCTCTTACCGGTATTTTTTCATTATTTTGAAACGAAAACCTAACCTAATGCAGACAAAAAACCTAATCTAGAAGGTTTAAATTTTTTGTTGATGAAATTGTACATGGAATTACTTCCAACCTGTATGCAATGACTTCTCTATTCAACCCTGCAATAATGGAATGTGTCTTCAACGGTGATTGTGAGGAGCGCTCTGTTTGAAGAGATTTCTTTGAACTCAACTTTCACACTTTTTATCGAAGTGGACAGTAAATATTTTCGGGATACCGAACCTTTTGAAAACAGTTCTTTACTTTCCCTTAATGATGAGAATTCTGCGAGTTTTTTGAAGTTTATGCTAACGACGTAGTCTCAATAGGATTCGGAAATATTTTCAACTGGGTGACCTCGCATTGCCGAACACTATTGGAAACTGGCAGCTGCACAAACTTTTTTTTGTCAGATTCTGGTGAATGCGAATTGTATATGAAAAGATCATCTATCATTGGCAGAGTGCTCGCGCATCTAGTAACTCAAGCTGACTCAACACTTAACATCAAGTCTTTTTCAACTAATATGGATTGATGTGAGAAGTTGCCCTGATTACGAATTGGCGAATGCGCCGGATAATCCTAAGGTTTTCTCAAATTTCCCCATGTCCAATGCAACTTTTTTCTCTTCTCTTCAATAAAAAGCTCCTGCAGATAATAAAAAATAGCCGATCACGTGTGAGGAAATGGCAAAAATTAATTTATTTTTACTTTATTCTGAAGAGAGCGATCATAGGAGTTTCACAGAATCGTATTGAGCCAATTGAGATATCAGTCACGTCAGTTCAGCTAGAGAAATTTCATACATTTCTTCAACATCTAATGATATTGTTTCAACAATGAAAAATGATTTAACAAAGCATGGGTGAGACCTGAAGTTAAGGATATTCCTCACTTCGATGACCCAACTCAATCGAAACCTTTCATAGTCAAGAAAAAGTTAATTTCGAATTTAGGGAATGTCAAAGGGCAAGGAGAATAAGATTGTTGCGACTTATATATAGATGTCAGACATAACGGTAATAAGGGAAAAGTTTGAACCTTTTGGAATTGTTAGAAATATCTTCAGCCCTAAGAAAGTACCTGCCAATTGTAAATGACCACCTAGATTTCCACCTTTCTCTTGTTTAACATGTGTATTCAGTTTGAAAAATGAGTTAAAACCCGAAACATATATGTCAACAAATATTTTTATTTGAAATCGTGAAATTTTAGACAAGATTTTGTTGTCTTCTTTATCATTTGCAATATTTTCTAAACAAATTCATTGAAAAATGAATTGTTGCATATTCGTAGTTATAAAAAGTTCCCGACTACCGATATTCACATCTCTATCACTGTTATATTTTTATTCGGAATAAATTCGCAACGGTAATGTAAAAGTATCCACACATTACCCTTCCCCCTTTAACTTTTGAACATTTGTACTCTCTCTGGGTGGTCGGACATTCATGTTTGTGGGTTCAAGAAATGCGAATCTGTATTCATATGGGGTCATCTCAGATTTTAGTGTTTGTACAACATTGAGCAATCCGCTTTTCTCTGGATTATCTACAGCGAAGGAATATAGAATTTATGATGGAATAGCAGGATGGGTCGGCTCTGTAAAATTATATCCGCGACGTGGCACCTGGCTTTTTGAAGATTCATAATGAATAAACCTAACGTTCCCAGGGTCTTGTCTTCTTGAGGTAAAACTAATGCATTTTCTCAGAGGTTGATGCTCTGAATTCGAACTAAGGTGCGTCCTCATAATCTCAGAAAAAAAAAAATGTTCATCAACTCCGAAAGAAACTTTGCTTCGAAATCACCGCTTCTGTTCGAAATTTTTATCCACGAACCACGAATTTGTTTAATTTCATTCATCATCATTATCATTTCCATTATTATAATTTATATATGTCCAATGTAAATGCAGTGAAATCTGTGGAAAAATTCATTTTTAAAATCACGTCCTTTGCTGTCTCTTCGAAATCCGTTTGTATGTTATTCCAACTTACATAGCATATCGGATAAAATCTACGTGAAGAATTCAATCATGGGAAAATGAACAAACACTCTCGATCCATTACCAAAGTAACCGCTTCGAGCGTCATGCGAAGAGCTTTTCCCATGTAATGATTCGAGACAGCCCGATCGCGACTGCAAGAGGTACGAAAAGGGTTTTAAAGATGCCACCGAGTTTGTGCCATTATCTTATCAACTTTTCGGGCTTGATAGGAATTGGAACGACCCATTTCATCGTCGCACACTTCGCGAAAGTTTCGGGAAACCGTTCAACCCGTTCATTAGACATCATTTTCGCTTTCGGTATTGAGAAATATGAGCTCTTCCCCTATACTTGGCGAATTCTTGGGCTCGGTTCACGTTTGAATGACTAACATTGAGGGAGTTTGGGGCTTCAAACTCCTGGTTATTTTCAGATTTACAGTATAAAGTAGATATCTTTCTTTCCCGAACACGGTCTCTAATACGCATCATTTGATCAATGTGGAAACAAATCATTATTGGGATGAAATTTCTTGTTTCCTTATGTTAGGAAATTATGAAATGTGCGCTGTTCCTCAGTTTTTGCCCTTTAGGAATATCCACGAATAACCAAGTTGAGCTTGAGTACAATCCTTGTTTCTTAATCATTTTGACTGAATTTCGAAAACATTGAGAATGAAATCTATTTGTAAGTCGCTCTGATTGTAATCGCATTTTGTGTAACGCAATTATCATTTTGAATCGATTTTTATTCATATTTTGAAGCTTTACTGAGACCTGAAAACTTGATAAATCGATTTCTTGGGAGGAAAAACCCCTAACTTGTAGTTTTCAGGAAAATCGTTGGAGCCGTTTTCGATATCCTGATTACCTATATATAAATATATAGATAAAGAAAATCCTTATGGAAATATAGGAATATGAATGTTAAATTCGAATGAGCTCCGAGTCTAGTAAAACAGTGGAAGAATAGAAATCTCATTGCGATTCGATAACAAATCAGAGACTGGACTGTTGGAATGGCAAGTCTCGGTAGGAGGGCTGACACGCGAATTACAATGCACATTAGTCGCATCCGAACGTCAGATGTGAAAGCTAGACGGTTTGAAAATAAATAAGATTCGAGTAAAAAATGTTCAAGTTTAAAGAGACAATACCTTCTTTCATTGTTCCTTTGGAAATAGCCGGTACCTTCACGTTCGGCTAACCAACTTTTTGCCAAAATAGCAAGTATGCCTAATCTTCTCAGAGATATAAGTTTATCTCTTCATAATAGATTTGGCTACTGTTTGGCACAACAAAGTGGATTATTGGAAAATTTAATTTCAATTTGTCGAACTTCCATTTTGCATGTTTTAGAATTTGTTTTTGTGTTTTTTTTCTTATTTTAACAGAAGTAATTTTTGTTTTTTAATTTCTTTTCGTCAAATGTATTTTTGTTTTTCAAATTTTTTTTTCTAGAAATTTCAAACCAGTTTCGGCGAAAAGGAACCCGAATATAATTTCCACAGGAAATTATTTGTGTCATTCATCGAGACAAATGAATTCCTCGAATCAGAGTGGAATAAAATTGTCCTATTCATTAACAACAGATATGAAATCACCGATACCGCGTTTGGAGTGTTACTGATTCGATTCGACACTTCGCGTACCATACGTTTTACTCTACATCCCCACCCAACCAACATCCCTCTGAGGTTTTGATTCTGCGAATGTTCCACTAGACTGCGTTCACAAACTTACTCAGAGAGTAGAGTGAGAGTATGCCATATGATCAGAAATATACGTCGGTCTTTACTCCAAACTCGTCGTTCACAATTTTACTCTGACAAATATCATTCAAACATGTGAACAAATGTATAGGTTAAGAATATTCAATAACATTGAATTGTTGCTATCGTGAATGAATAATAGAAGTTTAATGAAAAAATTCTCTCTAGTGGTACATTATTAGTTGTGTCTTCGAAGTATAGTCTATTTTTTTTATTTAAAAGCAGAGCACAACCGTGTTTTTTGATAATTGTGAGGGAATTGATAAAGGTTCTCATAGGACGTTGAAATACTAATGAGATAGACTCAATGAAAAAGAATATTATAGTCTGTTATCTTTTCTTGAAACAGAAATTTAAAACTGTTATTACATGGTTTGTTGTTTTATTGACTCTACGCCAGAAAAAATTAAATACTTCGTAACAAGAAATAGTTTCATTTAAGGAAGTTAAAAAATATTGTATTAAAGATGAAGTAAAATATGAATGAAAACTTGAATATAACAAAATGTCAATGTAGATTTCTTATCAGGTACAAAAAACACTTATTGTGGGACTTTTTATGCCTCGATTTATTTGAACTTGAACGGACTGGATCACTCTAGGTTCTGCAATACAGCGAGAAACTCTTTTCGAAACTCCTATTATCTCCTGTTTAGTTTGAGTTTACTTTGAGCTTCGTTCATTCACTGCTAGCAATTTTAGCAAAATAATTAATCATCGAAGTAATTCTTTCCTTTATTTCTTTATTTCACAGAATAGTTGCTTCACATGGAAAATTCATTGTTTCGTATTCCGTTATTGAAATAAAACAAAACTAGAAATAAATACTTATTCGAATAATATTATTGTGTTTACTCTCCCAAATAGCAGATTATGCAGAGCTATAGAAACTATGATGCTTTCAATTCTGTTTTCCCGATCTGTATATACGAGAATTGCCCCTTTAAGTTATATTAGATTAGATTAGATTAGATAAAATGAGACATGGTATTTGTAAAGTGAACAATTTGAATTTTTGTTTAAATTCTCATATTGTTTATCGTACTGAGATATGTTCGCCCTGTTTCGGGTGGCGGAATTCTAAGAACGAAATTTGCCCCCCTCCCCCCATCATTTCTGCTGCGTGAGGTACGGCAGAATCGCGGCAATATCCACTTTCATCAGCGCCGCAGAACAATTTCTGCGAGAAGTACGTACTCATCCATGGCCCCACTTGCGGGCTGCAATATAAAACCAAATACCTTGCGAAAGTGGGGCGGCAAGTAATGGACATAAAATTGCTACGTAGCTCGTGGCCCGACCTCTTACGTACGAGTTCGTATGAAATATGTTCCGGGGGTGAAATCGCTCGCTTTTCGCACAGAAACTTCACGCGTCATAATAATTTCGCCGGCACTCAAAAAACGAGCGGGCGCTAAGCCCCGCAGAGAGCGCTGAAAATATCGCCCTGGCGGAATGTAGTTTATTTCCTGATATTGTCTTCTTAGCCGTTGTTTCCACACGATGAGGATGAATCACATTCGACTTCATGAACTATTCATTGCGAAATACGTACTCGTTACCCCCCCGTTCAGTATGTAATCAACACTGTCGGTATCTTCTCATTCAAGATGAGGTTATTTCGGGAACATTATAATTATGAGAACACTCATCGGAAAAGAAGTTTTTGTATTGAGTGCGTGAATATTTTTTATGGCTCATGAGAGTGTTAGTTCAATTCCCTCGAAAGTGCCATGAAAATACGAATTTCTAACACGAAATGCAAACATATTGTTTGAACAACTGTGAATTTGAATTAACATCGTCTGAAATTTATTAAAAATGACTACATCTTGACGTGGAAGTTATAGCTTTCAGAAAACATTTTTCTAGGAAAAAATATATCCAAAATGCCTAAATGATACTTTTCTCCGCCAAACATGTTATCCCTAGTGTTATCAATACCTCAAATACAATTTCAAAGCATCCAGTGTTCTCGTGACTATGAAGAAGGTTATTGGTACGTCGAGTGTTTGGCTGTTTTTATAGATAGAATAGAAGCAAAGAAGTTATATTTTCAAAGAGAAATATGTTAATTATGATAGTAGTAGTGATACCTCATCATATATATCTAAGAAAATAAATGCAATAGTGTCTAATATGTCAATGGCCAACTCCAAGTTAATCTAAAAAGGAACATATGACAAGAAACTTCCATTTTTAGAATAGGCATATTTGTGCCTATTTACTATTTGAGGAAAAATGAAAATTGTTGAACCTCTTACTTTATGGAGTGTCTACTCAATATTGAAAAGTACAGGGTGGTCAGATTTGGATTATTTAGTGCTACATCTCCAAAACTAAAAGAGGTAACAAAAATGAATATACATGATGTTTCTTTTTCGAGAAACATAAATTGCTGCGGTTTCTAGTTTAAATATCCTACAGGGTGATTTTGGAATTTGGCCAAATATTAGAATTCGCTGAACTTCCTCAGTATTGTGTATAGGCTCTCGAAATAAGAACATCTTTAGGGCAGTTTCATCAGTGCCGCTTCTAATTTAATACATCAATAATTTTCAAATTGGTGAATGATTCACAACACAGATATGGAATCTCCTACTTCTTGTGCGAGTACCTTCACCATTGCCGCATACCAACATCATAACAATTGCTCTAACACAGATATAATTTTCTAAAGATGATGTTAGTTTCTTGTAACTCTCAAGTGTGGTGAATAAATTTGATTTGATTAAGAAACATTTTTTCGAATGGAAACCATAGTGTGCTATGATAATTTCCAAGAGCCTTTTCTTAAAGAATTTCAAAAATATATATCACGATATACTTAGAGACGAGTTTATTTATCGAAAATTGCGAAAACACATTTTTCGATCCACAAAATCTGAGGAGGTTTTGATTTTGATTCATGTCTACCTAACTGAGAAGAAGAATTTAATATTTCACAATTATTGTAAGTGGTCAAATTGTTTGAGATAATATTTATTATACAGACTCCAGAAGTGTTTTTCGAAATTTTTTGTTCATTTCAGATTTTTCTACTTAATGAGAAAATGAATTATTTAAAAACACAGATTATACGGTGACAACAATATCACAGATTTCAGGGAAGTTAATGAGAGCCTGTCTGAATATTGTTAACCGAAAAGCACTTTTCCAAAATGTTCAATGTACAGTGAAATCGTGAGTATATCATAATATTTATATATTATTGAAATTATTCATTGAAAATATCATAGCACACTGTGGTTTCCTTTTGAAATTTTTTTTTGTTCTGAAATTCGAAGCGGCACAAACATTTCGATAGCACCTTTATAAAGATACGAAGAAAGTGTCCTGAAGAAATTTTCAATCCAGAGCGTAGTTGCAATACTGCGGATGCTATAGCAAATCATAATAATTGGCCAAATTCCGGAATGACCCTATAGCATAAAAAGTAGACACCGTAGCGACTTGCAGTGTTCAGCAAATTTATGTTACCCGAAAAAGAGAACCTGCCATGTATATAACTTTTTTTTATCTCTCTTATTTTAGGAGACATAATACCCAATTATCGAAATCTGACCACCCTGTACATTAAATATTGACCGAAAGATTGAAATTTCAAAATAAGTCCGGGAAACATATTATTTTTTATCACAAAATTCATTGGAGATTCACTTCAACTGCTATTCGTAATTTTTTAGTTATTCTTTGATTTTCTCTAATCTTAAGTTAATAACACAATAATTATTGTGAGATTTAGGAGCGAAATGACGGACGCGCCGGTGTACCAAGAATATGTTATTTTCAAATGTTCATTTTGTACAGGACAAATTGGTAATAGAATAGGTTTCTTTGTGTGAAGAATCAAGGAACATAAAAATTGATTATTTCAAAAAAATTCTCCATGATTAAAATTTCACTTTTCCTGAATGGAATGACCTGTCTTGTAATCGAATTCTGAAAAACAAAACAAAAATGCGGAATGTAAACACTGAAAACTAGTAAAATTGACATTATCACAAGGAAACATTGAGGGCTTGAAGAAAACTTCAAAAATTTTCCTGCTGTAGTACGTAACGGTTGCAGCCTATTTTTGTGATGTCAATTTCTTGAACGACTTAACAAAAATCAGCAGTTTCGAATATGAAACGAGGCGAATTGAAATCGATGAAAAGATTCATAATGAAATTGGAACAATAATGCAATCATTTAATTACAGAAACTGACTAAGATCTAGATTAGCCTGCTCTAAACACCACAACTTCATGTGCTGCAATGATGCATCATCAATACCACTGAGGATTTGTGTAAAGAAGCATACTGAAAATAATCAACTTGAAGCGGAACTGCTGAAATTTTGTGGGGCAATTCTCTCTTCAGAATTCACAAATTGATAATCTCGTCTATTCGGAATGGAAGGCGAAATAAGCCAACTTGTAATCCACAAGCCAATCTTCCCCCGGGCGTGTAGCTGCATTAGCGTATGAAACCTACAGCGACGCTCTATTTAAAGCAGTCACACCATTAAATCCGAATTGAATGTCGAATAGTTCGATTCGATAGTGGATATACACCCATATGTCGATCAGTTAATTTTATTGCCTAATTCTAATAAGCAAATATTCATTCCGTCGTAATCAAACCGCACAAATTTCCTATTAGCGTTAATGCTGATTTGACGTTTTGTACGTTATGGTCCAGAATATATATTATTTATGCACGAGCCAACTCTCCACTGCGCAATATTGTTAATTAAGTGAATAAAAACCATCATTGGGTCGTATTATTTATCGACTGCTAGTTAACTGTATGCTCCCCACGAATTGAAAATGCTCGCGCTGCAGACAGCGAAGCAAATAAGAGTTTTTCATGATTTATTTGATATTGAAATATCTCTTATAATCAAATTCAACTTTTTCATTTCCAAGCCATACGATCTTCAATAATTCATAACGTCATTTTGGAGTTAATCAAGAATTTAAAATTTTTAAAATATATTGAGAAAACCTTCATAAAAACTTCCATCTTTAAAAATACTAGTAAGGGCCTTTTGAGTAACAAAATGACAATAGCGACATCTAGCAACCTCAAAAGTTCTATCCCCCCAATTGAATGTCGAAACGCACTGCTAACATCCTCTTTATCTTTGTTTCGAAAATGTTTTCGATATGGCCTCCGTAAAGGCAAACAACTTTTCGTTTTCTCAATTTTTCCCAAAATCATTGAGTCGCACAAAATCAGCTGACTTTATCTACGAAACCTTCGAGGAGAATAAGAAAGACTGAAAATCTCGAAACCAAAAACATCTTGTTTTGAAAGTTAACGAGTGTTTTGAAGGATTAAATAATTATTGATCAAATAGTCTGATCTGACCATCATTTTCAGTGGAAAGTCCTTTCATTCGAGCAAAATTAATACGATCTGGCACATAGAATAGTTGAACGAAATGATTTCGGAATGAAAGCCATATATATTATAAATTATTCAACAGAAGCATACATTGAAACCAATTCTGATTATGTTGTAGGTATATTGGGTGGATGTAGTATATTCTCTTTGATCAAACCACATTTGGCAACTTTTGCATTCTGAAATGTGCAATGAATGATATAAAGCAGAATCTATCTATCTATTGCAAGCTGATTTTGAAAATGAGGGTATGAGAGAAATTAATCTCAACTCTGTTGAATTGATTACCTGAACGAAATTTTTCTAGCACTCAGCTATTGATATCGTTTAACACGGTCAAAATTCGGTCGCCTTGTATATATTCTTCTGATTGATAGAACTGAAAAACATATTGAAACAAAAAATTACCTAGCTAGGGTTGTGCAACGAGAATGCAGTTCCGAGTATGATAAAATGAGGAAAGGGAAAAACCTCAGCAGAAAAGACCCTGACTTCACCCGTGAAAAAAAGGTTTACTAATAATATTGAATATAGGAGGATCTTGAAAGACATAAACGTGATGTAGGAGACAGGAAAGCACAGCTTCTTCACCAATCTACCCGGATTTCTTAATCTGAAATGAAAAAAGACAAAAGCAGAAAAGAAACCAATTATTTAGAACAAATTAAATTATTTTGAAAATAACCACCCATTTCAGAAATGCATTTGTTACTTTATGTATAGCTTCGAAACCATCTTGAAATTTTAAAAGGAGACAACTATTTATAAGATGTTCTATAGTCTCCTCATTTTACCCACACTCACAACTAGGGCTCTCAAACAAATTCCATCGGAAGAGCATGCTGTTGCATCGTCCATGGCCTGTTGTAATACGATTTAGAACAGACCATATTCTCCTAGGAAGGTCAAAACCAAGAACTCTGATGGAATAAGATCCTTGTTGATAAAACTGCATGTTTTTCATTCAGATTGCCAAGTTTCCTTGTCGCTTCTATTCATATCGTTTAGACCATTTGACCAAAACGTTCCAAGCGACTACAAACTGGGGACCTTATTACTGGAATATAGGAAAATAGGGAAAGGAATTGAATTTGTTCCGAAACTTTAAAGTTGTTGTCTCTCTGCGAATATGGGTAGGTACATTATTTTAGAGGACTGGTAGCCAAGTAGTAAGTAAAGATCTGACAGTAGTAGTGATAATCTTCATGGAAATATTTAGTTGGGCATCATTTTTTTCACATGAACACTGTTCCACCAAACAGGACAACAATATTCACCTTGTACCACATCGTTAAGCACCTCCTTTCGTCAATTTTTGTGTGAACCTCGAAGTTTACAGCGTGAATCAACAAGAACTTTGCTCGTGAGATTTGGAGAATGTAGCGCAGAATGGCGAAGGCGATACTGATGCTCTACGATGAATTATTTGCGCATCCGCCAATTTGTGGAAAATTGTTTCTCTGTCAAAGTTTTGGATGTTTTTCACAAAAACTATACAAAGAGGAAAACTGCTCTTATCTAAGACGCACAGGGACAGCAGTCCTCCTACGGTACACGGTAATCCAGGGATATTGTTTTCAGCGGAGACGTGAAACTTTATCCGTTAGGCTTGTATCGTGTGCACGGTTGATTAGGTCATGCAGATGTCCAATTACCCACTCGATTGGTTCAACGGAGTTATCGGCCGTGTCTATATCAGCTCGGAGATTTCCCGGGACAGTTATAGGAGGAAAGATCAGCGGAGTCCATAGCCTCCCTCGATCCCGACCCGCCACCTTCCGGATTCCGGGATATTCGGTGTAATTGATCTGGCACGAGTAGCCGATATCAGCCGAGGTCCGAGGCTCCTAGGAGCCATTTCCCTGATATTCCGGCGCGAAGACGTGCATCAAGAAGGACATCCTAACGGCCCCTCTGAGACACCTCACATTTTCGCAGATAAATAAACTATTAAAAGTTTTATTTGAATTTCAGTATTTGCTCTTTCACGGGCCGAAGATCGGATCCGGAACGGGTCAATAAGAGCCTGAGGAGAAGATGCCCGACATGCATTATGCAGAGTTCGCTTTCTCGGACCAGCAAATCCTTGCTTACTGTTTTATCGTTCGGGGAGGGCAACGGTCCTTGTCCGTGTGGGATGAAGAACTTTGTACTCGGGCATTCTCCGATTTCTGAAGGCTTATCATATTTGATGAAAAAGTCTTGCTCCTTCCAAATGGTTTTCGGATCAGAGTGTTTCTTCTGGGAATCGACATGGTGCTTTTAAGAAAGTCTCTTCATAAAGAACAGCAATTGGGGTGGTGCGTCACTTGCCAAAAAATATTTCAATACTTCAAGCGAAAAAATTTCAGATCTGCAAGAATTTTGCTCTAAATTGGTGAGAGCGCCCACCTAAGCAGCATAGCACTGGCGTTGAGCGTGATCTGGCACTCATATGCGATATACATGATACTTCGATTAGAACCAATGACAAACAATGAATCAGCGCAAACTGAAATCCAAAGTGTGTGCCATGTATGTACCACGCTTCTTTGATGGGCGCTATCATTTAAACTAAAAATGGAATGCTCACAATTCCATTCATTCTAGAACTTCTCAGTGATTGTCAAATTAAAACTCAGGTACAATACGCAATGCTGATCTGCTTCAAAACACGTGAAATTTGAAGTAATATTCATTCACCCATTAGAATCCCCTGGCACTGTACGAATTATGAGTCTGTAAAAATAAATGATAATCCAGAAATCTTGAAATTTATGTTTGCTGAAAATGTTCAATTATTCCTACTTCAATTTGGTATATTTACTTGCAGCGAAGCAGAGTGAACGCGGATTCTCTTGAATAATATTTCCTTCTCATCACCTTTTGCATTTTTCCTGAGATACTGAACTTTTCGGTGAGAATAATATGTTTATTCTACTTAAATACCGTTGCATTAAAATTTGATGAAGCTTATTCATGGAAACATTGCCGCTTAACAGTGCTTGAGTTTGAACTTTGAATTATGAATGTCAAAAATCATAAGTTCTATGAAGTTTTATTTTTATTTACCAATTTCTTCTTCTGGCATATCGCAGGAATTGTGTTTTCGTGTGTACGCTTCATGTTGTTCACTTTCTTTGTGCAAATGTAAGCGTAACTAGTTCTGTAGTTTTGAAGTTGAGTAATTTGGCAAGCAGAATAGTTATTTTTCTATCAAGTGCAGAAAGTTTCAATTTTCCGTACGAGATTGCCGCTCCGAGTCGTTCAGGCAAGCAATCGAGTACGAAAAGATACTTTCTGCACATGATAGGAACAATATTTTTTCTACAAGCGCTTATTCATATAAACGCTCAAAAGTGTGCGGGGATGGAATAGCAGGGGTTTTTCCGCACTGTTTGAAAATGTGACTCTTTACGAATTGAAATGCACGCGGGAAAGGGATGAAAAAGTATACGCTTGAAGAAAAAAAAATTTCTTGCTTTTCATATTTTTTCTAATGGTCACAATGAGCAGAAATTCATACTTGTGATGAAAAAGGGAGAAGAATGTTGAAGAACATCAGATTGAAAAGTGGAACATTCCTCAGTACGAACACCACTCTGTTCGAATGAGATTCTGGACTGAATACCTCATGAAGAACCGGATTATATGCAATTGCATATTTGCATATAGAATATTCAGAACAATTTTATTTATTTTTTTTAACGGGGAGACAGGTTTTTTCGGCTGAGGTTTTTTCCCCTGGCTCTATAGTATCGTATGAATACTGTGATGAAAGTATCGTATGATACTATAGTATCATACGATACTATTCGTATGATACTATAGTATCATACGAAGAATGTTGTGGTACCCCGTTCCCTTTTTTTACCTCAGCTTAGGTTCTTTTTGTTTCAACATTTATTGTATTATTTTAGCTCTCTTATTCAAAAGAATATATATATATATATATATAGGCATTTGCATATCTAAGACATCTTCAGTGGTATGAGCATATTTCACCTAAAATCTTGTTATTATGCATATTATCGGTACTTTTCTGTTCTTTTCTGCTTTTCAAATGCGATTAAAGTAATGATATCGCAAATCTGACCAAACTAAATTTCATTGATTAATATTAGTAATTGTGACTCTGATTCGCGAATCACTCTTTTCGAATTTCGGAACACAGTGTCAGTAGCCGCTCGCTTCTTTTGTTTTGACAGTTAAGTAATGAAATTCAGAATACGGAAGATGTCACCATGAACTTTGGAACGATGCTTAATTGTTAACGTTTTAATTGGAAACATTGAATAATTTCTATACTATTTAAGAAATAACTACCAATATGGTGATTTTGAAATAAAAAAAGAAAAACTCCTTTTCTCCTTTTTTTAAATTACTAAAATTCATTATCAAATTTTGCATATTCTCTCAACTTTCATGCATATTTCAAGTATTTTTCATGCATATTTATTTCATGCATATAATGAGCTTTTTATGTTGCAAATAATCCGTCTCTACATATCACCATTCAGCGGTACAATTTATTTGGCCGGGAAAGGATTGTACATTCTGCTCAATTCCTATGAGATTATAAAAAGTTTGAAAACAGAATATATAACATTTGAAGAAAAGATAAATTGAAAAACAAATAACATCGAAATGATAAGCGTCAACAATTTATAGGCTCACAGAACCTTCATTGGGTGGGCTGGAAAGGTTTATCAGATGTTTTCACTGAGAGAAGAGGTTTTGGCCTCATTATGGCCAAGTCAGTATCCTATAACGCTCACAGGCAACATTCTAAAAAAAACTTCTACATTCGGAGGGGCCTTGTGAGAAACTTATTATAAAAGGCGGCATGTAGTATGTAGTATCAAATGAGCAATATTATATTTCCAGTCTACATCCGACATTTTAACTATGTTCAATTCATCTGTGTTCCAAAATTTTTTCTGTATTACCTGCCAGAGGCAAATACTTCATTTTTACTTCTTCCTAAAATAAACATTAAGTTTTTTTCATTTTTTTGAAGAATTAAGAGTGAATCTAAATACCTGAAAACGAAAAAGTTGTGTCGATTATATTGTGGTAATACGTTTCACCGTTTTTTCCAAATAGGAAGAACTGCATAAAATATGTCCATCGCTTTTCTGATTGAGAGCTCAGTTAGGATACAAAGTTGTCGATTTATTCGGTATTCCGATGTTGGAATACATGAATGGAGAAGAGCAGGAGTCTTATTGAAACACAATGGCCTACATAAGGGCCGAATTTACGAAATCCAAGCGACTTTACCGAAAGTTTTCCCTCGAATACCCAGCGGATTCATCTACAACCTCACGGAAGTATTATATAACTCGTTTTCTGCATAATCTTGTTTACAATCCGGCATAACCCCAACCTGGTCGCTGTACCCGAGAAATTCAAAACAAAGAAATTCAGCGGAGGAAGAACGCCCTCTCCAGATTTCCATAAAGGAGTCTCGGATAGCGATCGTCGGATCTACAATTCAAATCGCAAAAACTATCCGTATCTGCATCCAGCTGCTTGGCCCATCGCTATTTCTATCAGCGCAACGACTTATTAATCTCCATTGAGCTCCTGTCCGCCTCCCGATGAAATAATTAAGATATAGCGAGTTTTGATGAGGAATTAATTCTCAATCTGTGTTGCAAGTGAAGAGTGAATAATCGGTTTGAAGGATCCTGGAGGACCGTTCGCTGAACAGAGGGAATGCAATATATTCCGGATCGGTTGAGAAAATAATTATCCCTTGGAATTCCGCGGGACGGGGGACGAGACTCTTCGTGCCGGAATTACCCTTAGATAAACAAACACTGGCAAGATTACGGAATGGTAAATAGAGTAGAGTGTTGTTAAGTCTCTGGCTGCAGACTTGAAAAAGATGGAAGCTTGAATTCGAATTTTTTTTAGGGAAGAGAATAAAACGGTAAACAGAAAATTCTTTGCCTTTACGGAGGCCAAACAAAAACAGTTTTGAAACATAGATGACTTCAATATAGTAATCATCGAAATGAATACCATTTACAATTCTCAGCTCAAGATCTTTAATCATGAGGTTGGAGAAATGATATTAGATTTTGTCACTGAGATGAGAGATATACCGGTTTCGGCCTTGTTTGGCCTCATCAGTATCCCATACACTTCAGGGAAAAAATGTTCATAAAAATCTTCGATATTTGAAGCAATTAATTGTGAAGTACTGAGTAAAATATAACAAAGTAGTGACATCCAACTGCGTCAAAATGAAGTTTCATATTCCAATGATATGCGAAAAAGAAACTCTGTACATCCTCTTTCACTCAATGAGATTTTAGCAGTGGCCCTAAATCAGGGCCCTCATGCAGGTTTCTCCGAGTGTTGGAAAACGCCCAATTCTTTTTGAGACCGTGGAGCTAAGTGTTTTCAGGAAAAATAATAAAACGGTTAACAGAAAATTCTTTGCCTTTACGGAGGCCACACCGAAAACATTTTTGAAACATTTTTCAAATAGTAATCATCGAAATGAATACCATTTTCAATTCCCAGGCTCAGATATTTTTTATCATGAGGTTGGAGATAATGAAGTTTCACATATCCAATGACATGCGAAAATAAAAATCCGAATTTTTTTGGTGTAAAAATATCCTCAGAAGATCTGCTAAGGAAAATAAGGACAGCTATTTCTGAATTGGAGTAGAAAAAGGAAATTGAATCGACAGGTTTATGACCAAACTCAATTCAACCCGAAAGATAATAGTCGAAAATCTGATTCCATTGTTGAAATATTCGTAATTAGACCACAAATTTGATGGTGAAGGAGATCTCTTTGTATATTAACCCCAAGAAAAATCATAACAAATGTTGGAAAAGAAAAATGGTGTTACGAAATACTTATGTTCATTCTCTATGTATCTTCTTGGGAATATTCTGAAAAACAATAAAGTAACTTCCCAAGATTTATATTTATTCTTGTCCCCGAAATACAAAATGAAACCCATCACTTGATTAATATGCTGTAGCAATATGTAGTTTCACAGATTCATACGACCAGTGGAGCGATAGCTATGTCATCAGTTTCGAAAAGTGTGAGCAACTGCTCACAAGAGGTAATGCTCTTTCATCAATAATTACAAAATGTAAAAGGCAGATTGCAATCTGGCTAACGAAAAATTTATAACGTGGTGTAACGAAAAGAAGATGAAACATATCAATTAGAGTGTCATACAAGAGGCTGTGTAGAAAAAATACTGATTTTTGTTATTGATTCTTTTATTGCATTTATAATTGTAATTTTGAAATATTCCGTGGATGCTCTGCTGAATTTTAAGTCAGCAAATAGACGTGTACATATATATTCTTTTGTTACTTCTACTGCAAAGTTCAGGAATTTGTATTTTGTTCCACTCAGTTGTTTCTGAAAACTTACTCTTCATACTATCATAAGTATTACTTTTGCACACATTTCATGTTCTTGTATATTTTTTTGTATACATGATCACATACGATTGTTTTAAACATACTTTCTGCATATAAGAATTATTCATTCACTAATGTGAGGATTATCAAGTTTATAAGTCTGTCAAAAGTTATTGCACAATTTCTTGTACTTTCAAACCACTGTTTCAGAAGAAGCTCTGCTACTTTACTAGCTGACAGTGGCTCTGATATTCTACAATTGAATAGGCACGCTAGTTGAAAATCAAGCACTTTAGCGGAGGGATATGTTGAGATATCCATTGCAGATAAAGAACGTATTGCGCACAAGATATACTTGATGCAGTGCAAGATAAGCATGTGATGCAGTGAGCCCCACTCTCCAAATAAAAGAAAGTTCGAGTAATAATACAAATTTGTCGTCGGAAATGGATTAAAACAATTTTGCAATGATTGTGTTTATATTTATACTTGATTAATTTATAATTTATGTTCTTATCTCATGTTATACCATTTGAATGAATGGATTTTTTGTCACTGATTGTGAGATTAATTTTTCGCCACCAGTTGCATGAGATTTCAGTGGTTTTATTACATCAATTTGTCCTGGAAGTTTCACTTCATATTTCAAAATTTGAAAAAAATACGTTATCACGAAATATCGTCGCGTTTTCAATAACCCCCGATGAAAATAATCCGAATGAAAAAAACAGATAATAAAACCTTATTAATCAGTATCAAAAATGATCCAATTTCGCAATGAACGTTTCGCGGTGTCGGTCCACAAAGCCCAGAGCACTTTTTTCTCCAATTACCTTCATTATTGATATCCATTGTGCCAGGGCGAGTCGGCTCGGGCCAAACATCCACTAACGACGAAAAGTGAGAAAAAAGTCGTAGGACGGTTCGAAGAAACGGGAGTTGTCGGAACGGATGCCGAGGGTGGTGGGGGGTGGTCTTAAGTTACCCGCGAATTACCTGCCAGTGAGCGACGCTCTGCACAATTTATCAGGGACCGTAGAGGAGAGGTTAACTGATGGCAGCTGAAGCGGAAAATGGATCTGTGCAACCGACATGAATACCGCCTCGGATATTATCCGGTTATTTGTAATTATTATTTATTCTTTTCTTCCCGAGAGGATCATGACGTCGAGAGAATTCTAGAAAGGTCTTTGATATAAGCCATTGGACAAAGGCCAAATACAAAATTAGCAATCGAGAAAATGGATCTCACAATTTCTTACCTTTCACAATATAACATTACTAGCAAGGTAAGAGGGTTTTTACTGGCGAATAGAGGATATAACTGACGAGCCGCAGGCGAGTCAGTTACCTCCTTGAGCCAGTAAAACCCGTTACCTTGCGTGTATTGTTTTATATTTTATTTGTTTCTCATTTGTAAAAAATCAAAAAATCTCAATAATTTGTCGCAAATGTCGTAAGCTATGGAAGCGTTGCCATGAACGTGTCTATTTTTCTCTACAATTGTTTTGGCAAAAGCGAAAATGAATGTACCAAAAGAAATTATTGAGGTAGCCAACAGTGTAGCATCAAGTTTATTTCCTGCAAAATCAGCTTCAAGGTACGAGCGAGAATACAACGACTTCAAAAAGTAGCAAAACAAAAATAGTGTGATTGGGGTAACTGAAGATGTTCTGTTGGTCTTCTTGAATTGACTATTAGCTAGATCCAGCCCTAATACTTTATGGGCAAAATGGTCTGTGTTGAAAAGCTGCTTGGAAATGAAAGAAAATGCCCCTGTTCGCAGGCTTGTTTTCCTTAAAAAATTTATTGAAAAATATGACGTTTAGTTGTCCTTTGCAGATTTCAAATATAGCGTTTCTGAAACGAAAAAAAAATGAGCGTTATACGCCAAAAAGGGCCAAGGTATTAAGTAAAGAAGAGGCTGAACAATTTCTTTTACATGCTCCTGATGACCAGATGTTGCTGGCGAAAATTGTAACAAAATTTGGAATTTTTAGATGTTGTCGATGTGACGAAATTCTCTCCTTAAACATGAATGATGTAGAAGATATGGAAAAATACGTTATTGTGACATTGCGAAAAACAAAAAATTTAACAACAAGAAGATTCACCATAACCGATGATGTCTGCAGCTTCAAGCCCTGCATGTTATACAGAAAATATGTAAATCTTCGGAATCCTGGAACAGAAAACCTAAGATTTTTTTTGACATACCGACATGGAAAGTGAAAGAAACGGCTGAACACATGGTATGCAAGTGTCCAGAGCTGGCGGAACTAAGAACCATTCACATGGGGAAGTCGGTTCTGGATCCACATGAAGTAACAGCTAAGGCTCCTAAGGATGTCGTTGGATTCATCAATGCCATTGATGACCTCCTTGGGATTTAAATGAACGAGTTAGATAAAGAACAAAAGATCCTTGCGGTAGAAGTTCCCGGAAGGCTGAACGTAGCCACAACGACCCCTGGTCAGGATAATAATAATAATAATAATATTGACCAGCACACTATTGGTGGTGTCCCAAAGCAAATAGCGAAATATTTAGGTTTAAAAGACCCACAGTTATACACCGGCCACTCTTTTCGCAGAACTGGAGCCACTATGGTTGCGGATTCGGGTGGAGATATTTTAGCACTAAAGCGTGCAGGAGGGTGGAAGAGCACCGAAATTGCAGTTTCTGAGTCAACAGATGGTTCATCATCATCAGTATCAACTCTTTTATCATCAAAAATCTGTGTACTGGAAATAACAATTGTACCATGATTTTCAACATATATGACGATAAAACAAAATTTTCTAATGTAAATAATACTACCAACTTGTAAAAATTCTGCAAGTGAACTGTCAGATTCACAAGTTAGTGACTTGATAAAATAAACTTTCTTGATTAACATGGTGTTTTTGGGAACTGACGTTTACAAATGAGAAACATATAAAAAATATTTCCAAATCATATTTTATGACTTGAAGTCATGGATCTTATCTCATTATGAAAGCTGAAAATAGTTGTTTCCATACTCAAGAAACAACTGAAATATACGAGAACTTAACAGATTTGAAATCATTATCAAGGCGCCATGAACAATTGAGTCAATGAGGTTCATCTCCAGATGAGCAACACCCTGTGAAAATTAAGATGCAATCTCGTGTACGCTTCAGCATCTCCTTTCGCTTTCAGAGTTCATCTCAGCATTATCCTCATTTCCCCTTCTTTGCCGAACTGTGTTTCCACAACGGACGGAATTCTTCATCAATTACACAGCCAACTATTCGGTGTAACTTAATTAGACAAATGAGTTATATCTTCTGGTCGCGCAGGCAACGAGGTTTATAAATCTGATACAACAATTATCCTCGCACACTAGGACCGACAAATGGCGGAACATTGTTGGTTCTGTGTAGACGTCCAAAAATGCCAAGTGAACTTATGTTGCGCCAATGAGTTTCCTCGCCATGAGCCAGGAGAATTTCATTTTCTCTATTTCAGTATCGTAATGAGTTCATTACAGTACTAGAAGTAGTGGTGTAATGAAACTCATTACAGCATTGTTTTCAGTTATATTTTTCGTTTTATGGTTGTCAGTACTGACCTCAGATCGAATCAAGTTTTGAATTAAATCAATTCAAATTCCGTGATCTGTCAAATTTCGTATGTCACAGCAACTGACAAGATGCAATACAAAAGTCACTCATCTGAATTTTCATTTGAATTTCTAGAGTATTTCACAGAAATTGACTGAAATAGAGAAAATACCATCTAATACTAGTTGCTGAAGGCAATTCCAACACTCATGCTATCGAAAACTCGCTCCTTCGTCGCTCGTTTTCGAACTTCGCATTCGTGCTGGAATGGGAGCTCATTCTGCAACTTGTTTCAGAACTACATTTCAGAAAGAAGAGTATTTTTTTCTCGATTGAGAATTCCTTATCAATACGAAACTTCACTCAGTGAAACTGTGATTAGTTCACAAATGAGAGTTTGTATGGATGCTTGTTCAGAAAAATTTCGGATTCTTTTTCAAAATGGGTGGTCAATTGATTCGATATGAAAGTTTTCTTGGACAAATTTATGTCAAATTTGAATAATTTCAGTTGCTTTCAATGTTTTTGAATGGATTAACCTATTTCACGTTTTCTGATCCATTTATCATTTCAATAATAAACTATAATTTTCTATTTTAAGGATATTCATTACAAACACTACTTGGGGCATTCCAGAGAGATATTAAAACAATGCAATTAAACATGTCAAATAATGATATCGAACATTCCCATGCTTGTTGTACGATTAGAGTTATTCACGATATTGGCATAGAATCAGTATAGAGGTGGCTTCCGAGAAGTGCAATTTTGCAAAGTCGAGTAAGTGCTTCCTAACGCGTTTAACAAGTATAAATTCTATTTCTCAACATTTCGCCGAAACTCTGAAGGTATTAATTAAAGTCCTGCTTCACGTCAGTAGGAGCTTTATTAAATGCTTCCGCATAAAATTTGGGAAGTTACCAAATAACTTCGAACTCATAGCTGAAGCAGGAAGTTTTCACCAGAAGATTAAAATTTCGGCATAGGTAACTGGCACGCGTGCTCCCTACTATGATTTTGTTTCTGGTGTGGTCTGATTATTATCCAAAAAACGGCTACGCATTTTCACAGAAGGTTCGTGAAGTTTCGTGAAATTTTATTATCTTCTGGAGCAACCTTGAAACATGTCCGAGGATTTATAAGAATTTTTTAGATCATTTCGCCTTCAACTAGAAAACTAAAAGATATCGTGCAGGAACTTCCAGAAAAAATAAGAAATCATCAGATGTATTTTGTGCCACTGCACTTACCTGCAAAATTTCATAAATATTGTTTTTTTCGTTCAAGATATTTCACTTGGTTGCATACTTTCCCAACTCTGTATAAAATAAAGCTCCTTATTTTTCACCAAACCATCTGGAAAAACCGAAACACGTGCTAACTCGCTAACAGTAGACCGCAAGAGAATCAGCGTTAACAAAGGGAATGAAACCTGGAGGTCAAATGTATTCTCGAAAAAAAATGCCGATCCGAAAGTTGCAACTCCATAGCGTGAAATATTTCTCCAAAGAAGCACACGACAAAGCGCGGACGAAACCATAAATTTCGCTACAATTGTTCCATTAATTACGGCCTCGATAACTCATTCCATTCCAGGCAAAAAGAACGGCAAAAGGAGAAATTTAATGGATTCCGCTGGAAACAAAAACGTGAATAAAAATCGGACGCGAACTTTTCAGCCGGCCCAGTACAATATCGGGGGCAGTTAGGAAGAATTCCCCGAGAAAAAATCTGGAAAATTCCCATAATTGATAACCTGAAACAATACAGCCTGGGCGAGATAAGGCATTCGAATCATCTGAAAGGCGCGCATCCGACAGAATCTTCACGCAAGAACTCTCGCGCTTTTCAATTAGAGCTAATTTTTAGATGGGGTAGATCTCATGATTCGAACATTTGGAATGATAACTTCTTTCGGACGATTAGACACGCCTGATTTTCAGCTTTGTTCTCCACCCTCCTAGCTATTTTAATCATGAAATTATTTTTTCTTATGATTACAGTATCTCCTCTTGCGCAGTGTCCTATTGTCACGAAAATATTCAGCTCATTGCTTAAATATTATTGTGAATAATAAAAAAAAATGATGGATTCAGTCGAAGAACTAAAAAAAAGAGATTCATTCTACAACATCATAACGAAAATGCTTTTTTTCCCGTATCAAACTTCCTTCAGCTGCAACTGACCAGAGGACACTTCAACAGATGGAGCATTTTCAGTGTTCCACTTTCAGCATCTCCTAGAGAGTTGATGAAGCTGATGTTATGAATTCCTCAATCTAACAATTGTTTCCTTATATTCTAGAAATAAAGAAAACACTGAAAGAACGAAAAATTGAATTGGCATTCGCAACCACGGGATATCAAATCTACCATGTGGTTGACGAGGAGACAAGACATCGAAAGAAGGAGGATTTGCTAGAGTCCTGTTTCCAATTCCTGTGTCACAGGTTGATCCACGTTCCGGCGTATAGCGTGTAACCGGTGACAGATGACGCCACCTACAAATTGCTACCGACTAATCAAGTCCTAAGAAGCTTATACCATCCGAGGAATCTTTGAGGCTAAGACATGATCTGGTGAAATTGAACTTTTTTTTCACTGCTAAGGAATAGTAAAATCCCTTGAGTTCTTGAACGCGTATTATCAAATACGAAATTTCAATTCAGGTATGTGACAAATTTCAGTGCATTGTGCAGTCTAGAAATAGTTCAAGAACAAGTTTCACAACAAAAATAAATTGCATGTCTTTGAATTATACACTTTTTTTTCCATTTTATTGATATATTCACCGGCTTCCTATTTTCGAATATGCTACTGTTAACTTGACTGCACTTCGAATGAATCTTCATTTTCATATATATTGTCATATTATATCCTCTCAGACGATCTATTTTTATTTCAACTTTTCATTTGGAGCCTTTCGTTTTCATGGTTTTTAATTCCCGATCGACTTACCTTCTCGATTTTTTAATATTGACCGATAAAACATTGTTCATAGAATTGATACAAAAAATTTTTATCTGAATTTTTTATTTTCAGCAATGTAGGTTTCCTCACAGGAAACTTGTCTGAATAGATTTAGATGAATTCTGGAATCTGAAAACTTGAAATTTGATAATTGCTATAATTTTGAAAAAAAATTGTCTGAAATGTATAGAAATGGATTGAGATTTCGAAAATTTCAAATTTTTTGTGCATGTGCCCTTTTTATCGAATTTTGATCGAAAATGTGAAAAAATCCTTATCATTATATCGAAATAATCGTTTCATTGCTCACAAAATATCGTATTCAATCAAATGAACGAATTTAGAATTATAATACCGGGAACCTTATTGTCCGGTTCTTAACGGGACCTGTAACATTACTCCATTATCGGATAGGTATGACTTCGATAAATCAACTATACTTTATTATTGACGAAGAACTCAAACGTGAAATTAGCTTTCATGTAACCATTAAGTAGAGCTTAGGTGAGTTTTTGCCGTTTTCCTTGGATTTGTTGTATCACTAATGATTTTTCCACCAAAATTATCAATTTGAAATTCTTCAATTCAATGAAACAAAAAATGTGAAATTTCCAGAAGAAGAACCACTCGAATTTCACCAGGAAGAGAAAAAACGATTCGAAATTCACAATATGAAAGTGGCAAATGGAAAAAAAACTTATGTAAACATTCATTTTCAATCCCAGTTAGGCGGATGGAACTTTTTCATTTCAGCGGTCTGGAATATTGCTTCCGTCATCTGACAATTTTGAGTTGAGTCGTTCCAACACAGCCACAATGAAGAGGAGCGGGGACGGCAAGCGATTCATAATTCTGAACTTTTCAATTAGCGAAATGAAGACAGAGCACCCTTTTTTCGCCCGAAAACCGCGAGTTTTCAAAGATACCGAACCTGACGCGTTTGGGTCACTCATTAATTCCTGTGCAAGAGTTAGAACCCGAGCGGAAGTCGAGGCGGAAGTTCAAAGTAGCCTCCCCATTCCGTGATGAAAGATGGAAAAATGTGGAGGGCTCATTGAAAAAATTCCAAGCAGTATCGGCATAATTACCAAAACTTCCAGATATTCGGGAGGCATTTCTCTGATGTTGAAATATCAAGACGGATCATACAATTATGAGTGAAATTTCTTACAATCGAACATAACGCATTCCTTCCCCTGATAAACCAGGTTGATAATTTAAAAAAAAATTAGCAGGCTATAAGCATCGTTAAAGGAAGATAATTTGACAGAATTGTAACGGAATAATTTACCGATTTCAATTTTAAAGATTTTCGGAACGTCCTGTATCAAGAATCAATTGAAGAAATCGGCATCTGCTATTATGTTGATCAGACAAGATTCATTTCTAATTTGATTGTTAATTCGTTTGTTCTCAGTAGAAGGAATTGACAAAATGCCGTAAGTTTTTTTGATCGCCCTTCTTGGTTGTCACGTAGTTTCTTTTTATGCTTCTAGAAATAGCTAGTGAATCAAAATGCTCTCGTTATTATCTTAGTTGATGTAGGATTCATATATCAGCTGAATCAGTGTTCCTTCGTTATTATTATCAGAATTACGATTTGCTATTTGACCTTGAAGGTAACATTTTCTGAGCGTCTCTGATATGTCGTTTCTCGAATTTTTTTTGTGCCAGTGCGTCGCTTCCGAGCACGTGGACCTTTTTTTCCTTCTCTTAACTATTCATTATGTGAAAGATTGTCAGAGATCGCTGGAAAATGTGAGATATTATCAATTCAGATACTTATGAAACTGTTTTCAACAGCCATTTTGGAGCGATTTAAAACATTTTGAAGAGAGTCACAATTGACGAAATTTAAGGAGACCAAAAGAGGCATCGTGTCCTTGAGTGAATTTTCGACTGAATTCAGAACAATAAGTTCACAAAAACCACTTGTGGTTCATAATTGTAAAGAGATTCGCAATTGATATTGAATTTTTCTCTTTTATTTATCCCCTCAAAATTTATGTAGATATTGTATGATATTTGTATGATAATAGCTGTCAAAGGAGAGTTTCGAGTTGACTATCATTGAGAAAAGTGGAGGCATTTATCAAACAAAAAGGGTAAGGTGGTCTTATGCTCCTAGCCGGAGCCTTTATAGGTAACTTTAACCTTACAAAATGAAAATAAAACGATAAACGGAAAAGTTGTAGGTCTGTGCTCTATTATGAAGATAATATCACAACCGACTTTATACCCATATTGAGGTCAAACCCGTATCGTACTGAAGTACCCTACTAAAACTACGTAAGAATTCTGAGGTAAAGCGAAGATATGAAAACTTTATTTGTAGTATCGCAAAGAACAAGCTGAAACTAGCAAATAAAAACGATGTTCTTTCTCAATACATCAGGCAGAAAAACACAAACCTTATCAAACAGAAAACTAAGAATGTGGAGTAATAAAAAAAAATTCGAAGTGAATTAAAACTAAAGAGATGTCAAAAAAATCACTCTTAAGATATCGGTTCTTGAGTTTCATTAAATTCACAAATAATAACAAAAGAGGCCTGGAATATTAATAATGACCAAAAAGTACAATAGTATGATTTATAATAATTATGCAGCATGACCTTGAGTAAAACTTAATATTTCATTTGAAGGTTACAAATCAACTTTCAAGCACCATTTTTCTTATAATTATTTATATTTCGGTGATTTGTGTATCTTATTATCTTCGTCATTGAATTATTCACGACTCTTCATATATAAGTTTTCTGTGAAATTCATTCACACAAGAGGAATAGCATAAACCCCTTTCGGGTTGCTATATTGACGAAATATATTCGACAATAATTCACAGATTGAATGCTGAAGACAGTTCCGAGAGTCCTCCTCCGCAAAAACAAATAATTTGTTTTGTTCGACACAGCAAACTCGCCCCAATGTTTCATCCCACAGGCCGTTCGGGGCCATTTTTCTCTGGAAGTGTCCCTAATTTCCGTTTTAATAAATAAAGCCGTAAGTTATGGGGTTCGCCTGTGCCCCACATTGACAAACTGGCATGTAGGTGAGACCAGAGACTGCCTATTCCAACCCTCCACGCATAAGCACCCTTCAAATATACTGCGTGGGTATTTTGTGGAGATCGATATATTTGGGAAGTTTGACGTCATTGTTTGGACCGCAAACTTTTGCAATATGAGGAGCTAAATGCAAGGGTCTTTCGGTTGTGAGCGGTAACTTGTTAAATAGACTTACTTTCAACGTTATCTGGTGGTTTCGAAATACGTACAACTCGTTATGTCGAATAATATCTACAACTGCTGAATATGAGGTTCCCAACTTGAAGATCGAAACCAGAAACACGTTTCACGAAAGTTTTTCAATATTTTATCAGTAAAAGTATAAACATATCAAGAACACAATTAAAATACATATCGATGGTCTAGTACACAAATATTGTAAGTGAAAGTTTGAATGTTTGTTTGGGTTATTTGTGTACTTATCACAAATGACTAGATTTCTTAGGCCTTTAAGAACTTAACACACACGTCCTGAAGATGACGCTGGCATCAAAAAATGTAAATACATCACTTAAACAAGTATGCACAATAATATGCATGTCCAAATTATTATGTTAGTATACTTGACTCAGATTTGAGCAAAAAAAGCACTTACAATATTTGTGTACTAGACCGTCGATATATCGACTCAAAATAAACTTGGTACAGATTGTGGATAGTTGCTGACACCAAAAAATATCGTCATATTCAGATAGTTCCTCGATTATGGAGGATCTCTTAAATTAAAATATTGTCATTTTGTGAATTCGATTCGAAAATGTATGATGACTATTGGAAATGACCAGAAAATTTCTCAATTATCAATCAACGAATCCGTCAAAAAGGTATAGTATTGATCACCTTCCACTCGTATGACACTGCTGTTCAGTTGGAATAATTCCCAAAACAGTCTTACTATCTCCAAAATTAATGGAAAACTAATTTTTCAGATAAATTTTCTAGAATATTATCCCAGATTATGTGGTGTGAGGTTTGAAATTTATCGGAGAAAACCATGTCACAACGGAAGAACTTCAAATTAAAAAAGCAACAGATCTTTTCCAAGAAGAACCGTATTTTTTCAAAATGGCATAATTGACCTTTCATCATTTCTGAACCTGAGATCTCTACAGAAGAAAAATATCAATGATAGTGGCATGATGAGCACTTGGTAAGTACTGAAGTGGCTAATTGAGAATAAAAAAAAAATATCGGTCTAAATACTTTCATGTTAATGTACATGATTCTCGAAAATTTTGATGAATAGTTTATATTTTGGATTTCATTGGTGGATTCATGAGTTTTTTTGTTACAGTACAGCAAGATTCATTTTATCCAGTTCAATTGAGTTTTGGATATAAAATGGTTCCATCACGAATAAAGAGATAAAAAATAGGTAGAAGGTGAATTGATGCGGAATAATAAAATTTGGCAGTTATTCATTACGATATATAAATAACTTTAAAAATTTATCAATTCTCAAATTTGACCTTCGAATTTACGATATTTCGCAGCAGAACTTTCATGATGCGTCCAGGGATGCCTCAGTATTTTTCAAATAAAAAAATTCAGTTAATACAAATATCAAATTGGGATCGTTGATAATCTATTGAAAAATAAAATATTCATATCTAATAAAGTTATATTTTTGTATTCACCAGTAAAAAATTCCCTGACTTGAAAGGGAAGTGAATTTCTGAGGATAGAACTGAAAATGAGAAATTAATTTTCAGTTGAATTATCAACCTTTCATATCCAAAGATCGCGTGAAAACTGTTGATGAAATTCGTTTCGAAATTCCTAGGCAGCAAATCATATCCACTGGATGACCTCGAAATATGCTGACTATGACTCCCCAGGCTCAGTATGGCGATAGAAACAGGGGGAGGCATTCGTGTGGAAAGTAAACAGAGTTGTGCTCGCTAGTTTCAGGATGCGAAATATTCCATTCAAGAGTTCCAGACTCAAAAATGGGGCTGAAAATTCGAATACTATACAATACCAGAGACGATTTATGTCAGAAGTCATATTGATCGAATTCAAAACTCATCAGTTTTGGAAGGAATTAAATCAAATTTTGCCAAACAATTTATACTTGGTTCAAATATTGATTGACCTGAAGAAGATTTATTCTGAATGAAATTACCTTGGATAATGTGTAGAAAAAGATACGATGAAGTGATGTTACTCATAACGAGATCTTTGATGTTTCAGTTAACAAGAATGATGATGACGAAAAGTAAGAATATTGCCAATCATTAATTTGAAATGAACGATTTTGATTTTCTCCAGTTGACAAGTTTGGCTACATGAAATTTATAATAAGATCTCAATTTTGATCGCAAAAGCGGTATGTTTCGAAACTTGATTTTACTAACAAAATTATTGTCATTTTGACAATTTTCGGAATATGTTGTTCGGGTTCTGAAAAATATTCCATTTTCTTGTCTTGTGAAGTGTTTGGTTTATCTACGAGAGATGATTTCTCTCATTACGGTCCTGAAACGGTCTTCAAACATCTGAAGTTCCGAAAAATCATCATCTATGTTAGTATCTGGTTCGAGAGAACCGTCACGATCAGAGAGCAAGACTCAGAATTCAAATATGAATATTGAAGGAATTTCAAAGATCAAGAGTTATTACGTTCCGAAATTTTTCACTGAACATATTATTCTCTAAGAAACCAACAGTTCGTTGTTCAGCAATTGAAAAGGGGAAATTGATGGAGATTCTTTCATTTCCTTCGAATTTTGTGACATTTCTGTCATAACTAATTTATAACGAATGCATTTCTGCAATGGGTGGTTAAAATGAAAACAATTAAATTCATTAACAAGAACTGTTTTTTTTTTTTCTGTTTTCCTCTAATGCCCATAGAAGAACTACATGAAGATGTTCTTTTGATCACGTATATATCCTTCAAGATAATCTCATATTTAATATTCTTAGTAAATTATTTTCTTACACCCGCGAAGTCAGCGTTTGGTTCTGCTGAGGTTTCCTTTCCTCATTTTATCTCACGAAGAACTGTATGGTTTTCCCGCTTGCTAACCTCAGCTAAGTACTTTTTTGTTTCAACTTGTATTGTATTATTTTAGCTTTCATTCATAAGTAAATCCGAGTACATGACTTCAATTACAAGTTTTTTCTCTTTCGACGATTTGTCCATATTATCATTTTGCGTGAACGCAACAAAAGAAATGCAATCTCTACTCAGGTCACAAACTGGTGGAGGTGCGGTAATGGTTAACATTATCGGCATAGGAATTGTACTTTTTCGCTTTTAGTGTCGGAATGATATTCTGTTGTCTACATGTTGATTTATTTGAATTTCTTAGTCTTTGGTTGGATTTATCAGGATATTAGGTTTCCAAGTTGCCTGACTAAATGCAAAGTTTAGCGAGGGTCAAATTTTTGCTCAAGATCAATTTTTGTTGATATTCCAGAATCATGAAAGTACTCACTGCATAGCGTTATGAAAATTTGATGTAGAATTTGAATATGTATAGAAATGTCTCCTATAGTACCGACATCTCCAAGCGATTCTCCCAAAAACGGGCATTATTCAGGTAAGGTTTAAATCTCGCCTAGTACGGATATGCGAAAAGGCATCATTCCTGAATTATCCAAATGCAACAACGGCTTTCAGGATATGAAAGCGACGGATGTACAAAACGGCCGCGGGGAAATAAAGATAGGACGTAGAATAATTTGCCTCTTCGCGCTTCTGCTGCTTTGTGAAGTGTGCGCTTGGTAAGGGGTGGGGGGATATATTTTCTTCGGCTCGGCATCGCTTTTGACTTTATGATCTCTTTTGATGCAACACAAGCTGCGGGATGAGGAGGAAAACGAACGCGTTCGAGGTTTCTCGAGAGGGAAGATCAAGCGGTGCAGCGAAGCTTCATGGGTTCACCATCACCCGGGCAACCGGCGTGGGCACGCCGAAGAACAGATACGTAGGCATCCTTTTTTTATGTTCCGTCTGACATGCTAATTCAACTTCGGGTGGAAATTTTTCAACCATACAGATCTACCAAATATTTTGTTTGTGGGATTTCTAAGCGTCACAAAGTTTTCTGGTATTGTACCCTCATCGAGTATAGTGGTGGATGGAATGCAAAAAACCTGTCGTGATATATATTCGTCTTCGAATCAGCATGGCTGATACCGATACTTCGCTTTCTAAAGCTGGGTTCTCAGAGCTTCGTACTGTCGCAGGCGACAGCAATTCAGCCAATCAGAGTATGTAAACAAAACTTCCCCTAGCCTCTTCCTTTTCATTTCTGGTTGTCAAAATCACACATTGGATTTCTGCGACAATCTCATGACATAAGGATGGGTGGGGATTGTCGCCTTCGACAGTACGAAGCTCTGAGATCCCGGCTTTACTGTCTCTTTCTTTCTTCCTCTTTCTCTCTGCTTCCCTTTCTTTCTCTTTTTCTCCCGATATAATTCTCTCTCTCCCTTGTTTCTCTCTCTTTCTCTCCCTTTTTATTTCACTCTCCCTCTTTTTATCTCTCTCTTTTTTCTCTTCTCCCTCTTTTTATTTCTCTCTCCCTCTTTTTATCTATCTCTTTTCCTCTTTCTCTCTTCTTCCCTCTCCTTTTTTCTCTTCTCTCTCTTTTTTCTCACCCCCATTTTCTCTTTCTCTCTCCCCCATTTTCTCTTTCTCTCTCTCCTTTTTCTCTCTCTCCCTCTTTCTCTCTCCCCTTTTCCCCGCTCTTCTCTTCCTCTCTTCTCCTCCCTTGATTTCTCAATCACCAAATCAAGAAATTTCATGTAATATTGTCAGAAGCCGTATTATGTCAAAGCTCTGCTTAGCGATTGACGTCGTCGAGTTCGAAATGATAGTTGGTTATATTTACTCTACGGTAATGACTTTCGAATTGTTCATTTCTACCATTGGTTCATTACAGTAAAGCAGTCCATACATATTGTATATCCATTATGAATACATGATAAAAAAAAAGCTTTCTCCAGTGAAGTCGATATTTCTGTCGAGTGTCGAAGGACAGGATTCGAACGATCGGTTCACGACACTTTTTTCGAGCCTCATCCGCCCTGCCAAATCGAACACTTTTGCCTTATTTATGTTATTAGGCAATAAGCCCTTCCGCAACGAGTCTCGCTGCAAAAGCTAAACAGCCGACCCAGATTTTATCTGAAGAATGTTTGGGAAGGAAAGTGGCGATTAGTTTGCAATATCAACACTATTAATCTTAACGGACTTAATGCATGGCGGCCGACGTCGAAAATGCCGAAAAGAATGATGGTGTTAGGATACAAACACAACGCAAGGGCGGATTTCAGTTCGGGGTGGCGAGGGGGTTGGAACACTTAGATCCGTTATCTCCCATCGAAGTGGAACGATGGATGTATCGTGTATTTGTCCAACGAACAAATGAATGTTTGCGCGATGCAAAAGATGAAGTGAGACAATCGATCTAATGAAAATAACTGAATTGTTCAATTGGGTTTTTCGATAGTCTACGATAACTCGAATGTTGTGTGTGCACACCAAGTTTCCCATATTCTTAAATAAAATCACTTAAAAAGTTTTGAAATAACAGAAATGTACTAACACCTATTTCACAGGGGCCAATCAGTTGGAACAAATTCTGTCTGATATTTTCTCAGTTTTTATAAGAATTTAGAAGTTTTTTCTGTCATTTCGTTGAATATTCAAGGAAACAGTACCAATTAGAACATTTTTCAATGGTATTAAAATTGCAAGCAAGTTTCAGAAAATGAAGAATCCATCCAGAACGGATTATAATCAATGTCATTTAAAGTTTTGTAAAAATAGTAAAATATTCAGAGTTTCGCTCTCCTCATTTCCCAAACGTGATGTTGGCTAACAAACTATTGGAAATCCACACATATATTCATCTATCCATCTTTTTCCATCAAATAGGGAATTGGTTGTACCACGGCAAAAATAATTGAAATAATCATCATATGATTCACTGCTATATATCTACTGAAAACTGAATGTAGAATTTCAAAGATTATTGGAATTTGCTGAAAATATCTCGTAAAGGGATTTATCGAATAAAATTATTTTCGGAATATACGTTGTTATTGAATCAGTAGTCTTCTTTGGAAGCAAAATTCAACCAACATATATTATTCCTTTCATTAATACTCTTGAATACCATTATATAGTATACTTAACTTCACTAGAAATTCAATACCCAAATATTAAAAGTAAGTTGAATGCCATTGAATGATTATTTTTCTTTTATAAAATGAAATTGTGTTCTGGTAAAATACGAATTTTTCGTGCAATTAATTATTTGAGAGAATATATATCCGACGAAATGAAAAGCTTGGTAACTTCGCCTGAATTCAAATCTGTGAAAAAAATTCGAGGAATTGAATTTCTGCTACATTTTTTCGACAAATTAATCGGTAGATCTCATACTTGGAGGAAATTCCAGGGGTGGCATAGCTTCTCAGAAAACTTTTTAAATGGCTGTATCTGTTCATCCCCGCTGAATCGAAAACAATATTCTTATTCGAAAATGAGAAGGTGAGTCATATTCCTCACTTAGTATGCTTCAAATTATTCATCGTTGTTAATGTAACTACATGTTTCAGCTTTGATCACTGTGAGAATTTATTGAAAGTTTGAAAAATGTTATTTTTTAATTCTTACAACTCAGAAGCCATGTCATAACATAACAATAAATAAATTGAAGCAAACTGAGTGAGGAATAAAACTAACCTTCTCACAATGGATTTCTGCATATTAAAATTGGTATTGTTAAAATATATGTATAAACCGAAGATAAATTATATATGATCACGACAGCAATTGCATCAGATGTGAGAGAGGTGGTTTCGAAACTGTGAGGATGTCTCTGCAAAACCTTCAATGAAAAATAATGAGGTAAAATGAACTATCAAAAACTGTAACGCTTTGGAGTGTACATTGAAATGTTCCATCCCACAAGATCACAAATTCATCAGATCAATTATAATGAAAATATTGATATAAATTGTTTATTAATCGGTTTATTCATATGATGGAAGGTTCCCCTTAACACAAATTCAAAAGAAATAAACAGATATATCATACGGAAGTAATTTCTACCCCATAAAATAATAATGAGAATAAGAAACCGCCTTTATTAGGTGAGAGTTTAGCTACAAGCTATTCTCACATTTTTACCTATCAAGAAAAGGAAATACACACATTCAAAAGAGATGGTGAATATTGAGACTATATAAAAGTAGAATGCGCAACCTCGCGCATTCACCATTTTGCAGCAAACGGAGTCTACCGTTTGGGACCGCTATTTTTTTCACGATAATTTGACAATCTTTTGGTTCTTGATTTGAAATTTCGCAGAATTTGCAATTTTCCTATGAAGGATTTCGATTAAGACTCTTTAGAAATATTAATCGATTTGATCCCCCGAAGTTATATTGTTAGGCAAGTAATCTATTGAAATATTTTTTGGGTAGTCTTTGCATTTTTGTGAAAGTTTCATCAGGGTTTTTTCCCTCAGTCTCTGAAACAAGAAACAATAAGAAATTTTTTCTAAATAATAGAAGAAAGGCTCCTGCGTAAAACTTGAGCACTAATTTGTCAGGAGCCAAATCTTTACAACAATTTTTTGTAAAGATTTGGCGGCAGGGGCCTTTCTTTTATTATTTATGCAAGTAATGTTTCGAACTTATTTGTTCCTGAAAAAAAGGTGGAAGAAGAATGTGGAAGAAGAAGAATGTGGAAGACGTAATATTGAATAAATGTTGAATCACAGGAATGTGGACAGAATGAAAGAACAGTGAGTTATGATTTTGCCAACGTTTCGGAACTGCTTTTGTTCCTTTCTCAAGGCTAGAAAAATATTTATTAGCAATATATAAAACACAACAAAGAATGCATACCTCATCATACAACTAATAAAACTTTATATATTAAACCAATAATAGAAATCAGGAATGAACAACGGTTCTGACGTATGACAGTCAATTGAACAAAACTAAGCAATGTAATTAAAGTTGCGCACTCTATGGTACGATATATGTTGACACATCTTCACATATTTGGTCTCAGTCAAATTAATCCACTCCAACCACTAATACGATATGGGATAAAAATATAAAGGCTAAAGGCGCCTACAGACGACTGGGCAAGCCTCGGCCAACGTCCGCTCGTTCCAACGTTGGCGTATCGAGAGCAAGCAAAACATAGGCAAGTACATATGATATAGCGAGCCTAGGCCAGCGTTTCAGCGAATGTTGGTTCCATGGAGATAGGATAGTTCATTCTCGATATATGTCATGTCATGACATTTTCTATCTTGTCAGTATTATCGACTCAAAGGAAAGCGAACGTTGTATAAGCGTGAAGAAAAATGATATACCTCGCTCCGAAAATATCTCAAAACTGTAAAAACTTCTTGCAGGTAGATACTTTTTCAATGGGAATACGATACCATACCCTCAGTTTTAATATCTAGTAAAAATGGTGAAAAACACAACTTTCCTTTTTCAAATGGAATGATATCTCTTTTTGATTTCATGTTATAGAAATAGTAATAATTATATGATTTCCACAAGTATACCAGGTGTTAAGAAAAAACGTACTTTGGGAGCCAATTCTAGACCTCAAAAGGAGTAAATGGTTTCATATGAATATGAGTCAGTAGTTGAGCCGTTTTGTAGATATAAGCGATTTACGATTTTCGAAATATTCACTACTGATGCAACTACATAATACCATAAACTACAAAAGATATTCGATTTATTAATGACTTCTAATCTTTCATACAATGTGTTCCATATGACCACTTACCATATCAATGCAAGAAGTGGGTGTACCGTTGTGTATATACGCACAGGGTGGTCAAAATTGGTGATACATGAACTACAACAGAAATGGGGATAATGACCAAAGTGAAATTTCAATTATGGCTTATAACTCGTATGTACGTACTCTTTCGAAAAGACTCATTAATAATAGAACATGAATTAATGTCACATGTAGAGCCACATGAAACATCCACCCCCTAAGCGGAATGAAAAACCATTAATTTATGAAATTCCATCCAACTGCACATGAAGCTACAAATTATGAAAATCTGGAATGATGTATATTTGAAAAGCTTTTTTGTACAACATGAGATCAAGAAAAGATACTATTCGTATTTGTAACAAAGAAGTTGCTTGAGTATGTTGTCGTATATTACCAGCGAAAAAGAACCTCTACTAACTTTTTGACGTTTTTAGATATTCTCGAAATCTCGCTCGAAATCGAAGAGGTTTTTTCGAAATCGACAAAATATTGAAATTTTATTTTATTTTCAAAATGAATGAGGATATCATGTAGAAGTAATCACTAATGCAATTTTCGGAAAAATTTAGAACCAGCAGAAATCAAGCAATGCACTTTTTCTCTCGATTTCGACTGTCGTCGTGCATTCATTCTGGACGTTTCGCCAGTTCGAGTGTCTCGCATCTTCAGTTATATTTCAGGAGATGTTCTCCCTGAATTGAGCTGCCTGATTATGAAAATCAGGCAAAATAATTAATCAGGCAGCTCAATTCAGAGAGAATATGGAGTGAAATATAACTCCTGAAGATGCGAGACAGTCGAACTGGCGAAACGTCGAGAATGAAGTTACGGATCTGGCATCTTCAAGAATTATATTTCAGGAGATGTTCTCCCTGAATTGAGCTGCCTGATGATAAAAATCGGGCAAACTAATTAATCAGACAGCTCCATTCAGCGAGAACATCTCGTGAATATAATTCCTGAAGATGTCAGACACTCAAACTGGCGGAACGTCGAGACTGAATCCACGACGACGGCCGAAATGCTCGAGAAGAAAGGTGATATTGAACTATGGCTGCAAAAGCCTGAACCAATTAAAAAAACAAACAGTTTGGGTTTCTCTGTATACTAAATGTAGCGAACCAACAAACTAACATTATACATCAATGTATCATTGTTATTTCAAATTCAGAAATTATCCTACAACCAATTGAGGATTCAACAGACGATTTGACGTACTTTACAAAACACCAAAAATAACCAAATTCCTTGACATACCTAATACAAGATTAAAACTAAATAATATAAAATCCCGAATATGTCCCGCGAGTCGTGTGTACTGGCAAGTTGCGAAAATTCCCTTTGATGTGTGTCATAAATTCGCCTTCTAGGCGAATCCCGGCCAACGCCAGCGTTCGCCTTGCCTTGCCATATGTTTTGCATACACACGATGCGCCAACGTTGGAACGAGCGAACGTTGGCCGAGACTTGCCATGTCGTCTGTAGCCGCTCGAACCCTGGCCAACGCCAGCGTTCGCCTTGCCTTGCCATTTGTTTTGCATACACACGATGCGCCAACGTTGGAACGAGCGACGTTGGCCGAGGCTTGCCCAGTCGTCTGTAGGCGCCTTAATACACATACGATGACAAACACGAAACAACATGTGGAGACAAACAATTCTAAATTCTCATCCATTAGGTACTGTCATCTTCGATATCATGTAATCATAAGCTGTACTTAAGTTATTTGTATCCTCTCTAAAATTCACTATATTGAATATTACAGAGTAATATTGAATGTTTTGCAATTAATTTGGAATCAGGGAGTGAGATCGTAAACAAAAATTTTGAGAATGTTGACAAATTACAAAAAAAATCTGAATTTTTCAACACATTGATGAGAACAAGTGCCTGGAGGTACTAAGTATCAGGAATAAACGAAAAAAGAACACATATCAGTACTTGAAATCATCGAGAAATAAATAGCAGCATTCTGACAATACATCTTAGAAAAGGCAACAAAAATATCGATGAATTCTATATCAAGATTAACTGAGCAATAGATAAATGCGAAGTTCTTTAAAGGAATATAAACACAAGTGATCAGTCTTTCCACAGATGAGTTGTATGAGGTGAATAACAGTACAATTCTAATGCTATGCCCTACGCATTCGCCATTTTGTAGCAAACGAAGTTTTAGGTTTCAACTGAGCAATATCGATATACCTAATCGCTTTTTTTTTCATGAAATTCTAACACAATTGTTTCTTGGATGTGGCCGGGTTCCAACGGCCATCATCTCAACGCTCCATCCATATTATGCCCGCCGCACGAAACCCGAGTCTTCGCACCCATTTATCTTCTCATTCCGCCGGCTCTACTCGGCCAGTTACTGACCGTTTACCGTAATTGGCCTGTATACGAAATGGCCTTAGGTTTGGCGGCAGCGTTAAAAGATCATTTAGCACGTGGCTGCGGCCTACAGCATGCAACGGGAGCCCCGGGCCGACCGACGGCATCCTCGCTGATTACTGAATTATGTTGCACCGGTTATGGCGTCCTTGCCGCCGTGGACGTTGCGGCGCTTCGAAGACGCCGATATTCACGGCCGACTCGGATGCTGGGAGGATTTGTGGGACCATAACGGGTTGTCATAATATTTGATGAAGGGGATGGTTGTACGTGTTGAGGGTAGCCTTTGGGCATTAGCCGGAATGTGTTTCTTGGACGCTGCGTGGGAGGGTTCACGGAATGTCGATATTCGGTTTCGTATTCATGGGGAACGACCGTACGAAGACGTCGGGAAGTTAGTTATATTTCGTGTTCGACCCTTTCCGGAAGTCGGACAGAGGTTTTCCTAACAAACTTCAATGAATTGAAAATGATTGAATCAATTTAGTTTCGAGGGAAATCCTCAACTTGTGCCCTCGTTTTGCCATATTCTGCTTTGTGAGAAAAGAGGCAACCCTTAGAGATACATGCGAACACCTTCATTATTCCAATATCATGTAATTAGAATTTTATCGAATGAAAGAATAATTTTCAGATAAGGCAAAATATTCATGGGCTCAAGAGAATTTCCGAACATAATTTGACCTCTTGTGATATAACTAGTGGAAATATATAAAAATATTGTGGGGCAATTGAGTATCTCCATTCACGAGTAATTTGAGTCATGAATTTCTACCTCGTGACACATATTTTATTGCACCTTGGAACAGTTCAATGGTACAGGCTATGATTTTTTGAAATAATTTTTCTGGAAGCTAATCACTTTTCAGATGCAGCGAAGAGAAAACAAAGTGCCTGGTCCAATCTGTGTAAGGCAAATCTCATGAATATTGTTCGAACTTTAATCGATCAACGAATGTCTATTCCTCACAATATCATGTTATTTTCGATGATATAATAAAAATTATAATTCTCTGATGATTTTTAATTCCAAAACGACCTTTCGAAATAGTGCCAAAAGAATAAATTTTCTATCCTGAAGTATGTCTTGTTTTCACCTTTGGACAAAAGCAATTTTCAGCTTTTCTGAAATGAACTCAGAAATGTTATCGAGAAAGTATTTCATTCTTCTTATGAATGTAAGGTCATTGGGTATTTATTGTTTTGAATAATGAGTTTACGATAATCAATCAATTTCTATGGAAGCTTAGGTGTTTGAAAAATGTTTTTCTTTTACTAGTTGCAAAATCTATACTAATATTATCAATGTGAATGTCCGTGTATTTGTGTGTCTGTTCTCTAAGGACTCAGGAACCAGATGACCGATCAAAAAATTCTATACGCACATGGGAATGGTCTGAGCATACCTATTGAAAATATACTGCTTCACCAGAGTTAGAGATATCGAATTCAATCGTTTTGAAAAGTATTAAATCTTCGAAAAAATCGCTCTAAAATCATCTAAAACAACTTGAATCGATCTAATAAAAATCAGTATGAGATATTTCGTCAATCTGGTCGCCTTTTTTCTGAAGTTTGGTTCTTTGAATATTTTTCATGAATGTTCTTATTTCGAAATGGAGTCAGTTCATCAACGGCTTCTATTTGAAACGAGTTTTCTGAAAATGCCAAGACGTAAATTAACAAAAGCTGAAGCTAATAGGGCTATCGGATAGCTACAAGGTGGCCTAACTCAGGTTGTTGTACTGGAAAAGCTCCAAGTAAGCCAAAGTGTGATATCTCGACTTTGGAACAAGTTCAGGGAGACAAGTTTCGTGTTGGAAAAACCAAGGCTTGGTGGGCGATGAAAAACAACACCTGCTCAGGATCGTTTCATCGCCGTTTCGGCGAGAAGAAAGCCTTCATTTACGTGTAGAATGCTACATAATACTCTTCAAAATGCAGATAGGGTCCAAGTTTCAATCGAAACCTTCAGACGACGTTTGAGACAGGTGAATCTAGGTTCTAGCGGTCCATTAAGAGGAGTTCCATTAACTCGTGACCGTAAGCGTCAAAGACTGGAATGGGCATGGTAACAAATCAATTGGAACGATCAATAGCGTGGGTCCTTTTCACTGATGAATCCAGATATAGACAATTTCTAGATTCTCGAAGAAGTCCAAGAAGTCCATCCATTCCGAGGGAGTACTGTTATAGTTTGAGTCGGGAATGTTTCAACGGGCGAACAGATCTACACATTTGTCCTTAGACCGCCTTACACTATAGGGAGCATGTCATTGACATTGTTTTGCCAAATTTTCACGCTGCTATTGGTGAAACTTTTCAATTTCTAGACGATAACGCTAGACCTCACCGTGCAGCCATAGATGAGAATGCGTGAGAGGAGCTTCGTATTCCACATTTACCCATACCTCCGAACTCACCAGATTTAAATTGCATAGAACATACATGGGATATGCTCCAAAGAAGATGAAATAATCATCAACCTACCCCAGAATCATTAAATGATCTGAGGACCTTCTGCCCCGTTTATGAAACCAAATTCCTCAAGAAATGTTCAACAACCTCGTGTGTAGTATGCAAAGAAGATGTCAAGCTGTTATTGATGCCCGTAACGGCTATACATTGTATTGATCGTCTTAAAATGCTTGAATTCTCTGGGAATAAAATTTCGTTATTTCACTAGATTTTTCTTTACCCCCCTGTATACGCTGCCGACCTACAGGCTAAAATTAATTTTATTGCCTGCTACTTGAAATCAAGTACTATGAAGTATCCGAGTGGTTGGTGTTCAGATTGATTGATTTTTTTCGTGACGCTATATGGTGTCTTTACGAAAAATATGTTCTTTCCACAAAAAGTATTTTGAATTGAACTGGAAAGTTTTAATTTGATTAGACTATTTCCCCGTTCATATATCACTCAGGGCTTGTGAAAACCGAATTTTCATTATTAGAAAACATTGCCTGGTTGAATATAAGCAAACATCTCCACGAGATCAATTTTCATGAATTTACTTTGCTTCTACAAATTGAGGTGTTTCTGTAACTAGAACGTTTGTATTATATTCAATTAAAAAACCGATGGATTATTAACCATGTGCAGATTGAACTTTTTATTTCCAACAAAAAAATTCAAGTATTGATTGAAAAATCGAAAAAAGTTTTAGAAGAAGCAGAATACATTGAGAATACCTATATTTCAAAGACATGACCTACTGATTGAAAAATCGGAGATAATGTTCAGTGGCACCTTTAATTCATTATTGGGAACACGAGACGAAAATACGAAAGCAGCAGAAATCTAATCTATACGTAACAGAAACTCCGCATCTTCAGCGAATTATGCTGACTCGCCCTGCCAGCGAATAATCTGGAATCCTCGCAACGTAGGATAATTAAAACGCAGAATGCGACAGGGAGACAAAAGTGAGGCTAGAGTGTCCTCTGAGGTTTAGTGAAGCGTCTTCAAGAACTCCATGTCATTGGTCGGCGTTCTTCGTTCAGATACAATGCGGATAACAGGGCATTGTGGCGCTACTTCTCGACAGGAAAGGTACAGGAGGGCCAAGTAGGGAAGGGTGCTCCAGGTTCCCAGAAGTCGCATAAAGGCTGAGTGCCCTTGGACGAGGACCGCGCGTGACGAAGCATGAATATGGTCTCCCTCTGGAGGGTACACTCGAAAAAACTCCACTCACTGGTATCAGTCGTGATGCATCCAATTATTTTCATGGGATCTTCTGCGGAGCACGGATTGACCCTGATATTCTATCGATCCGGTCAATTTCGATGGTTGGAAAAAAAATCATTATTCCAGCATGTCAGAGGATATGAGTCATTGTACTCTCTGATAATTGAGTGTCATACTGAATTGTTTTCAAATATATTCTAAAAAGTGTAATATTATCTCCGAAGATGAACATTCATCAGGTCCATATTCAGTAATATTCTAGGATATTCTACTGCTAAATATTGTAGTCGCTGGGTCCGACAGATTTCGTTAGTAGTGACTTTAGCAATATTTTGGTTAGGATTTTGAATAGCCCTCTATTAATGTAAATGCAGCTATACTTGATAAGATCAATTATTGAGCTTCCTTTATCCACAAATATGCAGCTACTGAATACAAATGTAGTATCGTGAATACATTGCGAATTATGTTTGAATATTAATTCATTATTTACTCAACTATTTAATTAAGAGAAATCTTGACGTTACCATTCCATTCCGAATAGTACCTGCGGTTTCAGGAATTATCTATATTATATTATTTATATCTATACTAATATTATGAATGTAAATGTCCGTGTGTTTGTGTGTTTATTCGTCCTCTATGGACACAGGAACCAGATAATTTATTTTGATGAAACTTTAGGGTTCAATCCTGTATCATGAAGAAATGAGATAAACCCGTTTTTTTCTGCTGAGGACAACCCTCGATAACCCTTTTTAACATTTTCAGTGTTTAATTTGAAGAAGGCATGGGCTGAATTCATATAAAAATGAATGTGATTATTATCTGTGGCGTTTATTCCTGATGAAAAATGCTTTTCACAATATAGTATTCAAATGGATACTTTAAAAATAACCGCAGGTTGAACGAATGCGAATTTGATCAAGAAATTATTGAATCTACGAGAGATCGCTTTGTCACGTAGTCACGTGCCCGTCTCTCCTTCGATACAGGGTAATGAATGTGGGGTTTTGAATTGACAAATTACGCGAGCGGAGCCAGGGGTTTGAGATTGTTCTCAATAATTATCAATTAAGCGTTCGTGTGGCGAATATCTAAAGAATAATTAATCGAGATGCCAAAGTTGCTCCAATGTTATCCTGTTTCTTAAAAACAAATAGTTTCTTATAATAAAAATCTATTTTGAGAGAAGTTGCAGAAAAGAATTCTATTCCAATTAGAATGCAAATTCGAAAACGAGCAACGAAGGAGCGAGTTTTCGAACGCAAGAGTGTTGGAATTGCCTTCTGCAACGAGTATTACACGATGTTCTCTTTATTTCAGTCAAGTTTGGTGATATACTCTCGAAATTCAATGAGAAATTCAGAATATATACATTCTAGTGACTTTTGTTTTGTATCTTATCAGTTGGTGTGACTGTTACAAACATAGTTTCCGTCTGGAAGATTATAAGTTTGAATCAGTGACATCAAAACTAAGATTTGCAATGGAAAAATCACAACATTCATTTTTGGACATTTTCCATGAGTGTCTGAAAAATATATAGTGTTGGTGAAAAAGAAATATACTTTTATGAATGAAATACATATATCTGTGATTGAATTCGACGCTAAGTCATCACCAGGTCAGCTGAAATCAACCATCTTAAAACTCTCAATTTCGGATATACAGGGTGCTAAAATGTTAAAGTGCATTTTGTGATTCATAAAAATTTTCATTTTCTTCATCAGACTGAAATTTTTGTCACTTCAGGATCAATTCCTCCTAAATCTTCATTGAGTAGCAAATTTTGAGATCAAGTTTATTCCAAAATGAATGGGAACCCAAGATATATGTTTTCTTGTCAGAGCCTTCATTCTTGATCAGAATAATCAAATTCAAACTGCTTCATATTCTTTTTACAAATTTTATCAACCAATATCTGAAAAGAGAAGACTTTCTGAATTTACGTTCATAAGAAGTTTTTTTTTATGAAATGATTCAAAGAATCAACTCCTCCAATATTAGACTGGCTCTGAAAAACACACTGTTTAATCATATTATTTATAATAATTTCATTCCGGAAATTGAATATTCAATTTACAAGATGGATGCTTGGTATGATCTGTAGACTCGTGTATTTTTAATGAAGTTATAATTCTTATGACCGTTTTCTTTGTTCTTCATGAATAAATGTCAGGGAATGTTGCTTTGAAATTCTCTTGAACTCATTATGTGCTAGCAATTGGATCTTGTTTGATTCTGATGAAATAAATATTCATTATTATTTTTTTTTAATCTTCTTAATCCATAATAATCACTTGTTTCATCAGCAGGTGGAATTTTGATTTTGATTTATTTTTCTAGTGGATTGGTAGCTGTTTTCTCGCTATTATTCGAATTTAGTCAGAAGGGATTTCCATTTGAATTTTATCAACAACTCTTAATTCTTTTGATTTTCCAGAATTTTAAATTGGCAAGCTGTGCCTATTACTCGATTTTTAATTCATGGAGTTATTGGAAATGCATAAAATGTGAGAAGAAGGGACTTCCAGTTGTCTTTCATGTCCACACTTTGAGACAAAGTAAATACGATTTCATTTTGATAGTGACTATCTGAAAATATTCTAGAATTTCGAATAAATACTAGGGTAAAGAAAACAAGAGACAATAAGGATGAGAATCCCATTCACATGTGTATTTTTCTGCGTTACTCATTTCGCAGAGAGGAAAACGGGTCGGCGAAAAAAATTCCCGATAGGTCGCATGGAGAAGGGGCTGGCATCGCTGAAAGCAACTCCCCGGGATGAATTCATACGAAAAATCTCCGTGCAATCTGGAATTACGAAATCCGCTTCATCCGATTTTGCGCGATAATCGAAACTGATTCGGTAGCAACGAGATTCCACAGAATTAGTTTTGGATTCCTCTGTGCCTACGGAACACATAATAGGCCTACTCAAGATTCACATTATCCAGTTATCTCGTCCGGAGCTGCGACCATGCCACAAGAGTGCCTCGACTTGGCCGAACGCTATCCAGGGCCGCAATAGAGGATTTAGGGAGAACACATATAGGATTTCATTCTGGTGTACAGTTGACTTCGGATGAGTCGAACTTCGATGAAGTTTGTTCGACATTTTTCGAGAGAGTCATATGTGCGAATGACTGTTATGTTAGCCCCTCGACACCCATGTCCCACGGTGCCCTATTTCTGGAAAGGCAACCTAGTTACTTACCTGCCTTCCCAAATTTTTTGTTCTACTTGAATTAACTTTTTTTTTATTTCTACTTTAATTCTTTCTTCTCAAATACCAGGTATTGGAACAATTCATTGAAATTCAAACTAACTTTGTCAAAATCCACACAACGAGTGGATAGAATCGCAGGAATTTGTCAAAGTAGAGTAAGAGTAGGGAAGACCGGGATAGTTAACTAACTTTAGAGGTAAGTTGAATATTCGTGTCCCACGAATACTCACGTTTATGAAATTGCCAACTGTGACAACACTTTTGTGACCTCTTTAACAGTGACTCTTGTGACAGAAGCATTAGGTATTCTTACTCATTGCGAAAGCCTAAAAACCTCGCAGATATTCTTGTTTCAGCAGAGGTCCATTTTCAATTATTTTTCGTAAAATAAGGTTGTAAAAATTCGAAAATTTTACATTAAACAACTTTGTGAGAAGTCTATTTTTCCCATGAAATATTCCAGGAACTTCTGCAAATTTACAAGGGTACCTTCTCAAAGATTATCTTACAAACTGTTTTCGTGGGACACCCGGTATATATATTTGGAATCACCAGATGGCGACTAGAAAAAAAAAGTTTGTAAGGCTACCACACTCCAATATCGTTTTATAGAATGACATTTGTTGGGTCAGCTAGAGATTAAAAATTTTTTCTAATGCTGAAGAAAAATTCTTCGAATGACTTCGTAAGTGGTTTCAAATTTTTCTTTTGAAGCTTTTCAGGGACAGAAATCTTATTTGGTATATACACATCATTCACCAATATCAAATCAATACACGAAGCAAACACTGGACATCAATGAAGCTAAATATGCCTCTTGTAGAATGTGAATTTCTAAAAAGAATTGTTTGGTTCGAGCAATCGATTTTTTCGCATTGCTACATCAATTTTGGCACTGGAAAGCCCCATTCTGGTATGGCCCTCATAACGGCCTGAAGTGGATTTGGGCAGAATCAATATCTATTAACCGATAGATTCTCACTCTGAATATAAATAACTTAGTCGTTGATAGAGATCGTCCTCGAAGCTTTCGCACCTGACTTGCTGTTCGTTTTTGGAAGTGCTCAAGGGGTTTTTCGCTTGATTTCACCCAGGAATTATGCTAATTTTGGCTCGGCGAACAAATCGCGAAGTAGGGCGGAAGATGAAAATAACCTAGCGGAATTTCTTAATTAGCTTTCCAGTACAGGTGCTGAATTTTTCTCATCGGAAGAATGTAATTTCATGGGTCGTCATTTTTTGTTCTGAAATTCGTGGCAGTTATTTTCCGAAGCTACGATTCACACCTTGGAGAATTCGTAATTTCACCTAATTGAGACAAAATATTCGATTGGGAGATCCACAGTTTACTTGAAGTTTCTTTTATTCGCGGTACTTCCAGGGAAATGTTTTCAATGTCATTGGTTTTAAGAGATGAAACTCGACAAAGACCTGGATCGATAATTTCTGAAACAACAAGAAATTATTGTAAAATGAGTTTCGGCAAAGTCAGCAAGGAGAAGGGGTTGTAAGTATAACAAACAGTTTATCCCGATTCTCATGAAGACTACAAGTCTTCTAGAAAACAGGTGAAGCGCAAAGTTGTTGGTAATGAAATGATATACAACTTTTTGTTCACACTTTTTTCAATTAACCTCAAAATTGATGTCAAAAATTCAAATAACCTTGTTTTCTGATTTCATTTGTTTTATCTTTAACTGAACCAGAATAATTTTCCACGGAGTTTGTTGTAAATTTACCTTTTCATGTACCCCATACACCCTAATCGGAAAATCTCATATCAAAATCTCTGCTTTCTCAAGAAAGTTACTGATCTTTCTGATGGTAGAATGATCATCACTATGGTAGAAAAATCAAAGAACTCTTTGCTGCAGCTGTAAAACTGGATGTTACAATTTAAAAGAAAGGGCAGTAAACATGATTGTTATGCATTAAATATATATTCTTTTGAATAAGAGAGCTGAAATAAAACAATAAATGTTGAAACAAAAAGAACCTAAGCTGAGGTAAAAAAAAAGGAACGGGGTACCACAACATTCTTCGTATGATACTACAGTATCATACGATACTATAGAGCCAGGGGAAAAAACCTTAGCCGAAAAAACCTGTCTCCCCATTAAATTTGATAAACAAAAAATAACAAATCAATAAAACAAAAACATTGAAAAAACATACGAAAATAGTTGTTAAAATTATAATTGGGAATTAGAGGAGATTTCATTCAAATTTTCTGAGGTCATTTACCATGGTTAAGTTACGATTTGTAATCCATCAGAAAGTAGAAATTTAAACGAATACTGGCTAAAATGGCGGGTGGAGAAGACGTACTTGAAGAGTGCCCCGGCAAAGTTATGTCGAATTTAGAGAAAAAATGCTCATATTGTGGCAAAGATATCGTTGAGTCATGAAAGTGTGTGAAGTGTTTTGAAAAACATTTCATACATCATGTTTGATAAAGGCAGCGTCCCTAAAATCGAAGAATTGCAAAAATGAATTCAAGAGTGAAAGAAGGTTGAATGCAGGAACTGAGGGTGTGTAGCTAAAATGTGTGTATCAAAAATTCATATTTGAGGAAGTTTTTGGAGAATCGACGAATGAAAAGATCACCAACCTTTTAAGTATAGCAGATATTTTCAATTTTTTATTGGAAATTAACCTCTTTTTGGGTCTTTACTCAAAAAAAAGCTGAAAGATTTAATATTCTGAATGCAAAAAAAGAAACAGGTTTCCTGGGACATGAAAAGATAAGTTCTCACCAAGTTCCTTGTGAAAAAATATTAAAGTAAAAAAAAAAAAGCTAGGTTGTTTGAATTTTTCACATAGATGTTGGAGTTTTGTGTAATACAAAACTTGTAGATCTCTTGATTACCTACAACTTTTTCATAGGAATTGTAGATATTTCTTCAATGAAGGAATCGAATGGAAATACATAACACCTGAAAGAATAGGAATTTTTGCCGCGTTAAAATTAAATCACGTGACCGATAAGTTTTATCGACAGTTTTCATTCCATTCATTATTTGTAATAACATTCTAACAAGTCGTTTCATCTCCAATTTATATTCTAATCCCTTCGTTAGTGTAAAAAATTGTCCTTCATAGTTAAGACTCGAGAATATCAGCAGAATCAATACGAAAAAGTGAAGATTTCGAATCAGTTTGATATGAAGAAAAAGTTCAAATATTTAAAAAAAAAAGAACTCCATCATCGCACTATATCTCTTGCTGGCGTCTTCTCCGGATACCAAACAAGAAAACCTGAATTTCTTTAGGTGAAAACGGTCACAAAACTTCTCTGTCCTTGTTGCTTGTTCAACGAGAATTATGATCGTCATCCAAGGTCAAACCACACACGGCGGATACAAATCAAATTTGTCCGAAAATTCAATTCTCCAATACGGGAGAGCAAATCGACCCTCGCATCGTGAAAAGGACGATCGAGACAAGAGGCGAGGTTCGGATATGAATTTATGCCGACATTGTTGATTAAATGCCGACAGTTTTATGGCCATCCAACACTTGACCGGTAAAATCGCTGCATATAAAATGTCTTGACCCGTATCAGTTTTCATGAACGTAGTAGGGGCGTGAAATAAGGGACGGTGGTGAAAATGGGGAGCTATAGGTCCTTCCTTCTAAGATTCGCAGATTGATTCGATTTATCATCCTCCTTTTTTATTTATTTCATCCTTTTCCTTTCGATAAATACGCTCTATTATAACATGAAGATATTGAGTGATTGGCATGAAAACAGAAGAGGGGTTTCAAGAAACAATATTATTAAACAAGTATGGTAGGCCCACAAAACGTTGTTATGACAGCTGGACATCAATGTCATAAGAAGGCAGATGACAGCAATGACAGGACTCCGTTCTATTTCAATAGGAAGAAGAAGAATTATGGAGCTCGATCACATTCGTCATAAGGAGTATATAATTCATGAAAAATCGAATCGGAGGAAAATAATAGCTGTAATAATCATCGGTCGATGGAAATTATATATCTAATTTTACCCTTTTTCAATAGAGCTCATATTTTCCAGTTTCTCAACAACAAAAATGTCTTCATTCTTAATCAATCATTTATTGACAACCCTATCATTCGTCGATCACCATGTTAATTTTCTTAGTGAAAGTCTGATTGCCTTCTTGATTGAGAAATGAAGTCGTACAGAGTATGGTGAGTTCAGAATCTGGATAGTGGGCACTTTGACCATGAGTTTGAAGAAAGGTTCAAGAGTTCATGATTTTGCCTCGAAATATTTCCTGATTTTTTACCTAATATTTTTGCTTATTCTTTAACATGTTTGACCTGTTATTCTGCAAGAAGCTCTATCACTCGTGAAGTAAATTTCGAAAAAAACATCCTTGAGATTGATGGAGATCTATAAGGACTATCAATATTCTCATGTTGCGGACTTTTTGTTGACTTGATTTTTACATGTACAATTTTCTTATTCCTGGATTTCTTGATGAAGATCAGGAGATTGGTCAGGGTTCAAACCACCTCCATCCTAGAAATTGGGAAATATCCCAATTTTTCAATTCAAAACCTAAATTTTTTGTGTACAACCAAATAAATGTAACAAATTACGAACCTTACAGTATTTATACAACATTATTGAAATATTCGCAAGAGGTCTTATATAGAATTAAGACTTCTTGCATAATCGAAAATCCTCAGCTTTAATATTTTTGAAGTTTTTTGATTTTCCATTTTCGTTTTTGGATTAATTTTTTGTGAAGGACTTGACATCTGGAAATTCGAAATTAAGTTGGTCAATGTCTTTGTATTTACAAATATCAGATGAGAGATCTGTGCAAATAAAAAATAATCTAGATCAAACTGTTAACTCATGTATTAAATCATCGGTAGCTCAAAGCAATTATAGGTACTCGTTTTTCTAGTTTTTCGAATATTATTGCGAACCTCTAGAAGGAGAGATGGAAGAAATTTTCGAGCCATAAATCGAGAATCATGACACATATATCCTTCCGAGATGAGCAATTACCTTCCGAGCGAGAGGAAAGCAGCGAATCGTCGCCGAAAATAATAAAAACATTCGTCTTCGCAAAAATTGAATAAATCACCCAGCCTCACTCCTTGCTCCCCACAGAGAAATAAATACGGATATTACAGCCGAATCGAGGTCGGTGTTAGTCTCAACTGGATGGGAGGATCTTCCTCTGAGGCCGTCGTTACTCTGAACGTTTTGACAAACGAATATTAATGCCTCTAACTGAATCTGAGGAATGGCTCCCGTCTCCCTTCGGTGAATAGTAAATAGTTTTCGGGATGGACACCGACATAGAGAACATGAATAAACGTTCGGTTGGTGCTTAGGTGTTCTTAGCCGTTACTTTTATCAAGAGACCCATAATTTTCCGTTAGATGGTCGATACAACCAATGGTATAGTAGTCTCGAAATCCAATTGAAAGGATATAAGTACTTGAAATTTCGAGTTAATGAGATTTTTTGAATTGCGGCTTCAATATGCTCCAAGAATAATAATATCCAATCATAAGATACGTTTTCACTATCTAACACCCCATAATGAAAAAATTTCATAAATTTTATGTTAGGAACCTTCACAGGTCTTCTTATTCTCTCTGAGAATACTCATCAAAACTTCTACTCCAACATAATGAATCTTGATAAGCTCTTCGAAAATCAAACGTATCATAACTTCAGGGTTTGTGTGCAATACGAATGGCATACTTAAATCATCTGCATCAGATCTATCAAATATTTTTTTCGCAATCTACTCAGTCCTTCAATTTTCATTCTTTTGTAGCTCATTGCCTTTTCATCTATGTTTTTTCGGCTGAGGTTTTTTCCCCTGGCTGTATAGTATCGTATGATACTAGTGGTGATAGTATCGTATGGCTCTATAGTATCATACGAAGAATGTTATGATACCCCGTTCTTTTTTTACCTCAGCTTAGGTACTTTTTGTTTCAACATTTATTGTATTATTTTAGCTCTCTTTTTCATAAGAATATATATATATATATATTTCTATGCCAAAATTCTGCCTAGACCATTAGAACATTGGATCACATAACCACCTAGGAGGATCCTCCTTTCATCTTTCATCAGCTAGTGATTGAAGAGAATAACCTGGAGATGTATTCATTTCACCAGATGCATGATACCAGTCTATAGGTTCAGAAAAATGTTTTATTCCTTCGGTGTTCCAAATCAATGTTTCCCAATTTTCTTTCCCAGTTGGAGAGTCGGAAAAATCGGAATTATTAGATGAGGGGGGATGATCTTCGAACAAACGTATGCACACCTCATTTCTCTCATCATATCTCGGTTTGATTGTTGTTGGAAAATTTTCCATAACAAGCTCTGCTTGCTCCTGTAGCGATTCAGTTCCTTCAGGAATTTGAATACCATCAAACTGTCTAATTCCAAGTTTGGGGACTTTCAATTTTTTTTCGATTCTGATTTCATGGAAACTCTTCCTTGACTTATTAACTTGTCAAATCTGAATTTCATCTCATGATATTGATAGCTCATCGTATCCATCAATTCCATTTATGAATTCATTGTTGCTTCGTCAACATCTGAATCCAACATCAGATCAATCATGAGTTGATTCAGTTCGCACAATTGAAGCATTCTTTCATCCAAATCTTTGATGTCACCATGTATTTCTGAGATGTCGTATTTTTCTTTGGATAATCTTCCTTTTTCTTTTCATTAAACCTGATAAAAGCTGTTCTTTCTTGGATTTTTCCATATTCTGTAATAGAAGAGTACTGTCACAGTCGCCAAATGTTAATGATATGTCTTCAGTCTTCTAAAAGTTCCCTTCTTTACAATGTTGGTATACCTTTCAGACAGAGCCATAATCTACTACAAATATCATCAACTTTTATTTCTCCCAGAATAAAATAACTGACAATTCCGAAAAACTACTTTGTGACAACTTAACTTTTCAAATATTACAAAAAACAATGTATGCTGATCCCAACATCCAGGGTTTTCAAAGGGAGGAGGCTCTATCAACATGCATTTATGATGCATTATGATAGAAAGTCTCAATTTTTCTTTAACGAAAATGAACCTCGGGATAGGCTGCAGATTGATCCATTTAAATTTGCAGAAGAATTAGAAATTTCTTAGGAATGAAATGAAAAATCATACAATTAACATACAATAAAACAATGTTTGTTGAAAAAGTGGCCTTGGTCAAAAAGTACCACAGATAAATGATGACAAATGATGCATTTCGGAATAGGAGTTTAGGGGAGTTTATGAGTATGATTTAAGATTGCGCATTCTTATTTAAAGAAAAAGGTGGTAGCTAGTTTCACAGCTTTGGGATCAACTATTATAGTTCAAGAGAGAGTTTATGCTCATTCTCATAGCACAAAATTTTTAACTGGCATTGACCGATCGAGCAATATTGTATACTTCAACCAATTCGAATATTCCGATATATACTCCCCGTCAATAAATTCCGGACAGGCAAAATTTTTCTCAAATTCAACACCCTGTATCTTTTTTCGTGGTTCTCCGATTTTGTTGAAATTTTCACCAGGTATAGTATTGGGTCTTGTTATATCAACCTGAAATTTACTTTGTGAAAATACCTGTAGATCATCCGTTATATAGGGTGAAACAAAAGCTTGTTTTGTACACTTCATTCCAAAACACCCTGTGGTGAATTTGAGGCGGAAACTTTGATATCATTCAGTTTTAATTTGAAGTGTGACCCTTTCTTAACAAAATGTTTTTCGATTTACGTCAGAATCTGCTTTGAAAAAAAGATACAATTTTCAAAGAAAGTGTTGCATTTTTTCAATTTTTATAACAATTTAAAACGTTACAATACCTTATCGACTAGTAAACATAAACAAACATCTGAAAATTAATAGCGTGTATTTCCCCCTCGCTTTCTCATCTCTTCTATCATACGACGTGGCATACTTTCAATGCATTTACGATCTGCTTCTGGGGGAAGCAACATTTTTCTGTTAATGCAGAACAATGCTAGGCCCCACGTTGCACGGGTTGTAACAGAATACTTTAAAGAGGCGAATATTCAACGATTCGCGTGGCCAGCCAGAAGGCCGGATTTAAATCCAATTGAACATGTATGGGAGATGCTAGATAGACATGTTAGAAATCTTGAAGAACGGGAAAATATTCCCCCAGAAGCAATTCGGAAATGCATTCAAAGTATGTCGCATCGTATGGAAGAAGCGATGAGAAAGTGAGGTGGAAATACACGTTATTAATTTTCAGATGTTTGTTTATGTTTACTAGTCGATAAGGTATTGCAATGTTTTAAATTGTTATAAAAATTGAAAAAATGCAACATTTTCTCTGAAAATGTGTATCTTTTTTTTTAAGTAGAAACTGACGTAAATCAGAAAATATTTTGTTGAGGAAGGGTCACACTTCAAAGTAAAACTGAATGATATCAAATTTTCCGCCTCAAATTCACCACAGGATGTTTAGAAATGAAGGGTATAAAACAAGGTTTGGTTTCACCCTGTATAACGGATGAACTACAGGTATTTTCGCAAAGTAAATTTCAGGTTAATATAACAAGACCCAATACTATACCTGGTGAAAATTTCAACGAAATCGGGAACCACGAAAAAAGATACAGGGTGTTGAATTTGACAAAAATTTTGCCTGTCCGGAATTTATTGACGGGGAGTGTATGTCCTTATGTTTGACATATATGACACAAATGTCCCTTATTTCAAACGAACCGTCATAACATCCGTCGTATTCAGAGCATCAAAGGTTTGGTTTTTTATTGGAAAAAAGTTTCACTAATGCATGAAACTGTGTGGGTCAAGCGACGTTTAACCCCACCTGCAGCTTCTATCTCCACATGGAATAAAAATCACCGCGACGATGCTCGCTAATGGGCATTTGCGAAACCCCGATCCGAATTTCGGGAATTACAGCCGTCAAGCTCGGACAGCCGTCGTTTCCACGGAAACCCATTAAAAGATGAAAACGCCAGCTGAAGAATTATAATATGTGGAATAACTGCTAACGTTCGCGATATCAAATATTCAAATGGAAATTTAAAACCCACTAAACACGCCCCCGGTAGGGGGCGCTCAGAGGGCGGCCGGTGGAGGAAAAAAAGCCCCGGAGCTCGCCTCTTCATAATATCATTTTTGCCGGCGCTCCGCTTTAAAATTCATGGTTGCACTCTGCGACGGTAACCACGGCATACCTAGCATTTTAATTGATCAATTTAAATAATATCAGTGCGATTGCACGCTAAAACCGTGAAGTGGCTCCTCTTTTCGTATCTGGCGGACACGTGACCGTTTCACCCATATATTAAGACGGTTCTGGATGCGATGCTACCTAGTCCAAAGTTCAATGACCCACATTGACCCCTGTTGGAGGGGTGAAACGGGGAAAAAGCTACCTGAACAAAGCTAGCAGAAAATTGCATGGAAAGATTCACCTGTCCAACTTTGTGGACCACATGATGTAACAAACAAGTTGCGCCAGATGTCAGCGGATCCAGGTACTAGGTCAAGTCATAACAATAATCAGAAAAAAATAAAAAAGAATGGGTCGTCTCTTCGGGAATGCACTTTCTATAATAGTATTTTCAATGCCGTTGCAAAAAATTTAACTTTTGAATATGTTTTTTTCCGTTATTCGATCTTAAAAATGCTTATGTATATTCTGGCCTGATCTACAAGGCAAGATACTGTTTCTTTTCAGATTTAATCTTCAGAGGAATACTTCTGCCTTCTTCAACGGGTTTTGATGCCGTTGAAGTAGCAGTGGATAATTCAGGTGTTTGTAAGGCTACTAAATTTTGTGAGATTTTAAATTGTACAGACTCGTTCATCCACTACAGTTGGAGTGGAAAACGCAGTGAGGTTCAAATGTGTTTATTGAGTAGCACCTAAGATAAGTAGGCTCAACCCCATCTTTAAAAGAAATTAGTACAGGTTAAAAACTTTGCTTCCTGAACTTCGAGAATTTATTGAAAAACACTGGTAAAACATTCATGGTCCAAAGTAGTGCCCATCGCTTGCCACTACTTTCTCCCATCCTTCGAACAGCATACGAATCCAGCGTTGAAAAAAAGAGTCAACTTTTGAATCGATCCACGAATCGATCCAATTCTCTACTTTTTCATAAGACCGGAAGTGCTGGTCAACCATTGATCAAAACAAGTGATGGTTCGAAGGAGCAACGTCTGGAGAATACGGCGGGTGGGGTACGACTTCCCATTTCAAAGTTTTCAAGCATGTCTTGTATACTTTCGCAACATGGAGTCAAGCATTATCATGCTACAAAATCACTTAATCATATCTCTCGTTGTATTGCGGCCGTTTGTCTTTTAATGTTTGGCTCAAACGCATTAATTGCTTTTGATAACGATCGCCTGTGACTTTTTTTGATCAAGTCATGCCTCAAATTCTACATTTTTGAAAACCCTATCTCTTCCACGTCTTCGACGTTAAAATCTCCGCATTCAATGAGCCTCAAACGCAGATTACTTCAAATTGAAGCAAAAGATTAAAACTTCCCGCATATGACGAGAATTTGGCTCTTAAACTGACATGAATAATTGAGAAAAACTTCACGATGCAGACACAAATTGACTAATATTTCGATGGCTTTATGTTTACAAATGCCCAAGCTTATTGTATGGCATCTGAGGTGTATTTATTTCAACCACCACAAACCTCTACATCTAGCTATTGCAAAACGTCGGAAGCAAAGTTGTACACCTGATAATACATCTATTATGGCAACATAGAGATTTTATCACGCTCTACTCGACTGTATTACTGAAATATGAGAGTTAGGAGAACGAGTGTTCTAGAAAGAGGTAGAAACGAGGTGCTGGAACATGTGGTATTTGCAACTTGAATGGCAGCAGACAGCGAATTTAGAAAAGTTTGAATAATAGACTTATCCTATATCTTGAAAAGCATGACATATTGGCAGATCTGGACGGGTTTTCTAGTTCTCCTAGCAAATCGAAAAGATCTGGTTTCCTTGTAAAATATGATTAATTTTTCAAGATGCGTGTATATCTCTAGTCTGCCTCTGATTCTATTTGATTGGTCTTCGACCGTATTGCGTGCCACGGGGAGGACATAAATTATTTTCGGAATAGGAAGTAGACAATTCCCGGTTCACAGAAAATGTAGTCGAAACTGAATAATTCAAGACATAATCAAGTCGCCCGCCTTTTTTTACATTGTTCTTATCGGAACGAGATGGAACAGGATAGAAATAGCACTGTTCATTTCTATAATTCAACTTTATCAGATGGAATCCGTTTGATAGAGGGCATAAAGGCAGTTTTCTGTCTAGTTGTAAAACGCTACCTTACTCCCCTGAAAGGAATCGATTGGACCTTGATGAATAACGGATTATATTACATCAGCAGAGTTGGCATTCGGGCAATGTAGAATTTTACGATACCTTATACATTTTTTATTCTCCCTTCCCGATATTTTTTGCAAATTCAAGGCATCGACCGGCAAGCTATATGAATAATTTTTTACTTCATTCGAAAAGTTGTTCGTTTAACATTCAAATGTTTACAATATATTATAAGAAAGGTTGAACATGATATTCGTGAGCGATCTTTTCTGCTTTCAGCTAAAGTCTGCTACAGGACAACGATGAAACATGATGGAACAGAATGAATATTATACTTTATTACTGCGAATTTAGCTTCATATTGTTTCAAACCATATATGAAAATATTTGATTAGATCTTTTGAGACAAAAGCATTTTTACTCGTACTTTTCTCGAATAGTAATGCTGACGGCTCTACTGAGGAGCTCAAACATGTTGAAGCGCCAACGGAAGTATCCCGTAAGAATTATGTCTCTATAATCCTTGATGGATAATAATCCAGAACTAATGTGAGATCTTATTTTTACGTTATTCCGATGATACGTTCTTTGCCATCCCAAACGTTCATCATTTCCCATGTACATTAAATGATCTTCATCACATCAGTTTTTGGTATTTTCTAAAATACACATTGACTTTTTTTATTATAGTGATATCATCAATATACTGAGCTCATTACTACATGACCAATAATTCGAATAGTATCGAGAAAAACACATTACATCACATTTTTGTATTTTGATTTCATACTCACGTTTAGGAGAAGAATAATTCAAAATAACACTCACCTGAAATGAAAACAGAATATTAATATAACTTCCAACAAGCAACAAGTTTATATATTTCAATGAACTATTGGTTTACGAATTTCCTACAATTAACAGAACGCAATCCAAACTGCATCCGATATTTCATCAGATACCGGTTGCGTTAAAACTTATTTAGTTTGTGACATCGGTGCGCTTTTATTAGCCATTCAATGTGCAATAAAATTGCAGTGATCGCATAATTTCAATCTAATACACATAATATGTTTTCATAAAGATTATATATTTGCTTAATTAATGTCAAATAGATGGTAGGGAATAAATCTGCAAATATTTGTGCAAGAATGATGAATTTCTGGATGCCGCACTGTGCTATTGCAAATTTAATCAACCAATCAATTTGCATGAATTACTGTGTAGGTTCCAGAAACATTCGGCGTATAGTATTCTGGTATATTTTGTGTTAATGCAAGTTAATATCATTCAAGCGGTTGATGCTGACATTTTTTCACTCAAAAATACCTGATTAACTTCGATTCGATGTCAGAAGAGAAAGGAAAGAAGAATATAAATGTAGAGTGAAAATGAAGGTTCTCAAAGAAATGTACTGCTGAATGTGTGTGAAGTAGACTCAGCACTTTTTGATTTTCGATTTTTTTTTGTTGTGCTGAATTGTGCAAGGTTTGTGCCTCTTTGTGCAGTTCAATTTTTTTTTTAGTTCACATGTATTGAGTTGTGCCGTTCGAATTTCTCGAAAAATCAAAAATGAAAAAAAATATGGTCACATTTCGGAAAAATTAATTTCCGAACTGTGCCTTGGACTGGTGGAGATCCAGACTGAGAGTAAACCACAGGAAATGCGTCGTCGTCGAGAAGAGAATAGATGCATACCGACTTCGGGGTTGTAACCCCTTATATTAAACAGGTGCAACGGTAGGACTTTTCTTGATCATATATTTTCTTCGTTGAATTAGCGGGATATTCGTAAAAATTACAAGTGCTGGGCTGATATTTTTTCATTTTTCTACTTTGACGGAAAATCTGAAGAGTTTTCTCGGAAATATTTAAGGCACAAGACAGCATGAATTCCCATAACAATTTATGAGAAGAAAAAACGAAGGTGCTAGGTTTTTTTTAGCAATTTCGATTAATCTGGATATCAGACATACTTTCGGCAAAATTCGAACAATTCAGTACATGTGAAGCACATTTTTTCCAGTAATTGGAATTTTTTTTTGAAGCTTTTCGAAAAACACACGGAATTTTTTTTTTATTGAAAAGTGCTGAGTCAACTTCAACCACATTAGGTTTTGTTTTAACAACTGGTGATCCAGTTGATCAACTAAGTAGGAAGAGCCAAGAAGGTGGTAGGTAATTCGGAGAATAGATCAAAGAATCTGTCGGTTTTTTTTAGGTTTTTTGTCTCAGTCTCTAGAACAAGAATGAATTGAAATATTTTTTTCAAGGATAAAAAAAGGCTCCTGCGTGAAACTTGTCGACTAATTTGTCAGGAGCCAATTGCTTAAAGTGAATGCATAAGTAAGGTTTCACCAGCACGATTCATAAAATGTAGGTGTAGCGAAGTCTGGGCTATTCATTCAGACAATTGTTTATCAAAAACAAAAGTATAAATTGTATCTTACCCCGGAAAATTTCTGATGGAACAAAAAACCTCCGTCATTTCCATTACCCACTTCTCTGCGCTGCTCTCGAACCAATCTGAATTAATTCAACGGCTCTAAATGAAATTGCCTTTTTTTAGGCTAGCGCCGCTTGGTGTCGAAGATTGATAAATGATTGTTTATTAACGGGGATTTTTTTCCGCAGGGGAGGAAAAGGCCGCGTCGTTTGATACTCTATCCACGAGGGGCATAGATAGTATCGGGCAACAGAACACAAACAATCCATAATTCAAGTTGCTAATGATTTCGTTGCTGCCGCGACCAGTCGCTTCCTGCAGGAGATGAATGGGTCCCTGGGATGAATTTGAGGGGCCGGGGAGGACGCAAAACAGCGTCAGAAGTTTGTTTGTTGGGACTTGTTTCGACAGGTCAGAGACGGCTCGGGATCACTTAGGATCCGGAGTCATCAAACATTTCATCCGGAATTTTTCACGGGAAATTGATTAATGGCAAAAAGTAAACTTTTGAAACGGGACAACAGCTCAGTTTCCTTCAAGAAAATAACAACTTTACAACGTCGAAATTTATTCATTGTGGCAGATATTCGAAAAATGGCAATTCTCAATTTTGTTAGTTGTTGTTTCCAAGAAATGGTTTAGTGTTCTTCGAGTTGAATCTTCTTCCCTGACTTTCGATTCGAAGATTGGAAACAAATTTTTTTTTTCAAAACGACATTCGATTTGGAAAAGTTTTTCTTCGAGAAGGACTAGTCGAGCTTGCTTCAAATATTAAATGTGAAGAATCATACTATCAATGACCAAGAAAGAGCAGTCAGTATTCACTGTTTATAGTCGAAATAGATTAAATATTCAATAACGTCTCATTTCCTTAAAGCAACTGACTAATGATGACAAAATTCTTTGTGTATTATATCGAAACAAGCTATTTTCTTCATCTTTATTTTGAAAATGGGCAGATCCATGTATGGAAGGAGCTTCCTTCGATACCTACTCTGCAATTGTATATTCCGAAACAAGTTGCAGAATAGGCGCATGTTTCAACACGAATGCGAAATGCGAAAACAAGCCAGTTTTCGAACGCATGAGTGTTGCAATTGCCTTCTTCCACGAGTATTAGTTTTGTGAAGAACTCGCGAAATTCAAATAAAAATTCAGATTCTACATCCTACTGACTTCTGTATTCTATTTTGGCATTTGGTGTGCCTTATGAAATTTGAATTGATCTGATTTGAAAATTGATAGGATCGGAGGACAGTATTGACACCGGCAAAACGAATATGCTAACTGAGAACAACATTATCATTACAACACCGCTTTTAGAACTGTAATTAACTCATTACAATACTGAAATAGAGAAAATATATTCAGCAGAGTTCATTTCACCTACGAGCCAATTGAGTTTTATTGACGTTTTACAACAGAATTTGCAATTCAGATGTAGAAAAATTGGAGGAGTGAACAGATTTTTCACGTCCTCATTTAATAAGGTCATGTCATATTTCGAGCATTCATTCAAAATACGTACTTATGTTATTTTCCTCATCATCCATACATATGCACGATTACAATTATTAAAAATTATATGGCTTAAAAGCTTTTATGTATGTTCTTATATTTATTTTTCAGAATAATTGCAATACTTAAAATAATAAAAATATACAGGGTGTACCAAGTTCGACGACCTATTAGAATTTCCTGGAAAACTGGACCTATTTGAAATCTGAAAACATATTAATGCTCCTAAAATGAATAATTCTTGGTTATTCAGGATTTTCTGATTTTATATTAATAAAATCTGTTTCATCAACAATGATATATGGTCATAGAAGATGAATAATTCAAATAATGCACTAGTGACAGATCTATTTTCCTAATTCATTTATCATTGTTAATATGAAACCGACTTTATGAATTTGACTCTACGTACGACATCAAATAAAAAAACCTGAATAACTCAAGAATTATTCATTTTAGGTGTATCCATATGTTAGAACACTATCATCATTTTTCTTAGCAGAATCAAACACAATCATAAAATATAGGGTTTTAATTCGAAAAAAAAAGTTCTGGACCAATGTTGATTCCAATTTTTGACCTAACGTTTGTAACACCCTGTGAAGAGTTTTTCAAAATTCTAGAAATGTTACAATATTTCCACAATCTTCGACTTCAAAAATGTGAAAACGCTTCATGCTCAAGATATTAAGAATAGGAATAATAAACAGAACACCGAATACTCATATTTCCCTTTTTTCTTCAGTTTTTTCACGATATTTTGAAAAGTATTTTGATGATTGCAACGATTTGACCAAGAATGTATTCAGTAGTGAATACTCTATCAGAATTGGAAACGAATAAATAGAAAAAAAAAATTCCCTTTATAAGTGAAAGTGGTCAGGCTTCAAGAATATTTTAATTCGCTAGATAATATCCAACAATATCATAATCCAATATTTCATATTTCAAATAGGTCCAGTTCTCCAGAAACATCGAAATTTGTACACCCTGTATAGTTGAATTGAGTGCTCAAACTTTCTTTCTCCCTATTTAAAACTTGCTATGCAATGAAGAACTTTTTCACTCAAGGAGAAGCTTAGTTGGGTTTTGATTTGTATAGAAACACTTTTTGTTCTCTTTTCAGTGAAGTGAAACAATGAGAATACTGACATTGAACTGAAAAGTGCATTTCAGCTCGTTTACAAGTACCATTTTGTTATTGATAGATTTTGATATTGTTAATGTAGCCATGAATAAATGAGATAAAAATCACGTTTTCATGTGCTCACTCTTACCAAATCTTTATCCACATCTGTTTTTGGAATTTTAGATTTTTGCATTGACTGTAGCTCAGCAGTTTAGATATTCGTTACGGCTGACTTTCGAAAAGCGAAATGTTGAACGAATCAGATTTTGCATTTGAAAACAACCTAGCTTATAGTGTATTCTGAAACAATTTGCAGAATGGGCTCCTATTTCAACACGAATGCGAAATTTGAACGAGCGACGAAGGAGCTAGTATTAGAAAGGACTTCTGCCACGAGTATGAGGCGATATTTTCTCTATTTCAGTTTTGTGAAATACTCTCGAAAATCAAATTAAAATTCATCCTGATGACTTCTGTATTGTATCTTGGCAAATGGTGTGACTTACGGAATTTGACAGATTACGGAATATGAATTGATTTGATTTGAAAATTGATAGGATCGGAGATCAGTATTGACAACCACAAAACGAAAAAGATAACTGAAATCAATGCTGAAATAAGTTCATCACAGCACTACCTTTAGTACTGTAACGAAATCATTACGTAAAGAAAGAAAATTAAATCTGAATGTTGACAACCCCATAATCAAAAAAGATATCACAGAGACGATTGTTTTATATTGGTACTGATTGTTACCTCCTTTCTTAAGCATAGACGAATGATCTTCTGGAGAGAGTGGAAACCTACGCGAACCTACTCTTCGTATTGTTAGTTTCCTCTGAGGAGAATTTCTTCCGTGTAACAAGCTCAGTATTCCCCCTAATTATATTCTTTCAGTACTCATTACAACGGAAAATATCCACCGAAGCGGTTTCTTTGGGACCCTCAAGACCCGACCCTGTTCGAGATGAATTCGACCACAAGATCTTCCCCCAGGCTCGTTAGGAGCAGCAATGAGGCAAACTGAATCTCTCTGCAATATACTTGAGGGTGGGGTAAAAACTGAGGTCCAGTTAATCAGGCACAACAGACCCTGTTTTGCAGAAGACGTTGTTACGAAGGACTTGAGGGATATTAAAGCGAAAGTAACAAAATTGCATATGCTCCGGGTCCGCCAATAAGAACAGGGAAAATGTGGTCCGACGAGTGAACGCTCTGAAGAATATTTCGGGGAATCCTGAACGATGCTTTGGATACTGGAACATAAATTCCTGAACGTTGTTGTAGTGATACGGCTATAACTCCACGGAAATTCATGGGTCATGAATAATAAATTCAAACAGTTGTTCTGTTGCTTCTCGTGCCACTAAAGCAGGGTATTTTATTATCTCGAGCGAGTTGGCTAAGAAGATATCTTAGGCTGGTTCGGCCTCGAATTTAACTTCCATTGCGTAGAGAAGATTGATTCACACAGGATAATCGTGCGTTGGCCCAAACCACAAAATTTGATGGATCAATTTAGTGGACATAATATCAGCTCATAACTATGTAGGATCCAATCTTTATTCATCTTTAACTGTATGTAGGTATATGGTGGACAACATTGGTGATACATGAGCTACAACATTTCAACCCGAAGAGATACAGGAAATGAATGGCACATTACGGTCGTCTTTTTCAGAGAAACTAATAATGCCATCAACTGCATTCCTCTGTCTTCTTTTGACAAAATTGAAATTTGGGCGATTTCAACTTTGTCATTATCTCCGTTTCTGCTAGAATGTTGAAATTAAAACCTGATAGAGGCACTTTTTTCATAGCAATCCAGTGGCATACCATGTTTTTTGACAAGAGGCTTCCTTGTGAGCTATAACATAAAGTTGTGTTTTTATCTTATGAAAACAATAGTGTATTATCATCCAGAAAGAATCTTCACTTTTTTCTATTTCAAAGATATATACATTCTACAGAGTAGCCCACCTTTAAAAATACATACTGACCAATATTTCCGTGCGTAAGTTATAGAAAATGTTTAGAAGAGTTAATCGTTGGACGCCTTTTGACTTCGAGGTCAGTGCTCTATGATCATACCCCTAATCAGGGTGGCAGCTCCTTCAAGATTCAAAACTCTATTCGGTTCGAGTGACACATCAGGTTTTGCAATTTTATTCATGAATATACTCAACAATTCCTATTTGGTGTCAAAAGAATCTGTCAAAGTATTTTCTAGAGCATACTTATAAAAAAGGGGACTGACCTGTTTTACGTGGCCCACCCTGAATAATGTGCTAAATAATTTTGAAACGAAAAAGGGTGATGATTCTTTCTAAGTTATAATAAACTCTTGTTTCTATAAGAAAAAACACCATTTTAAATTATAGCTCAGCTAGGAAGCCTCTTGTCAAAAAACATGGTATGCCAATAGATAGCCATGAAAAAAATGCCACTATAAGGTTTTGATTTAAACATTCTAGCAATAATTTCATTTCTGGCCCATAACTCGAAAACCAAAGAAGGTAGAGGAATGTAGATGATAGCATTATTATTTACTCTGATAAAGACGACTCCAATGTGTCATTGATTTTTCTCTATCTCGTTGGGTTAAAAAGTTGTAGTTCATGTATCACAAATTTTGACCAGCCAGTACAGTGACATAGGCACACGAGAAGGTACACAACCTAAGCAAAACTTGTATGTCATGCATTCCAAAAAGAAACAGATAGTTACATCCACACATACAGGGTGGCCGGACGATTGACGTCAAAAAAAAAAAAACAGGTCCCCTCATGTCATGGGGTATTCGAATCACCCCCATGTATGTTATCCGATACTTCACGGTTTCCGAGTTATGAATTTTTTTATGAAATTTGAGAATTTTCAACTTGAACATCTTCAAAATTTTTTTTTCTAAAAGTACAAGACTTTTCTGATATTTTTTTGTTGTAGATAGATCGCCAGGAATTGTACTTTTATACATAAAATAACCAGCATCGTAACTCTGATAAAAATTATGAAAATGTTGGTCTCAAGTGAGAAAGTTACGTATTTTGGATCATGATCTAAATTTTCAAATTTAAATTAAAAATGTAAACAGGTTACTTCATGGTTTCTTAGTAGGCTTGAAAACTGCACTCAACACTCAGCTTTCAGAATCTTTAATAAAAAATGGTACTCAACGGTCTACTTTTGCTAGAATTAGCCTTCAAAGTCAGCGAGGTGGGAAAAATCAAAGAACTAGACGTTTACTCAAAAATTATTTTTTGCCGTTTTAGGATTTTTCTGATCAAGCTATGATAAAAAATGCTGAAAAACCATGAAAATTAGCTTTAACAGAAAAGTTTTAGATAAGAAAAAGAAAAAGGTATGTCAATAAATCACACATCATGATGATAAAAAGAAATTTATTTATAAAATTTACAATAGGTTTTATGCGACTGAAAGAAAATTTTTTGCGAAGGTGTAGAATGTGTATTGAGGCTCGAGGTGGCCACTTTGAAAACCTATTGTAAATTTTATAAATAAATTTCTTTTTATCTACATGATGTGTGATTTATTGCCATACCTTTTTCTTTTTCTTATCTCAAACTTATCTTATAAAGCTAATTTTCATTGATTTCCAGCATTTTCTATCATAGCTTGATCAGAAAAATCTTAAAATGGCAAAAAATAATTTTTGAGTAAAAGTTTAGTTCTTTGATTTTTTCCACCTCGTTGACTTTGAAGGCTAATTCTAGCAAAAGTATACCGTTGAGTACCATTTTTTATTAAAGATTCTGAAAGCTGAGTGTTGAGCGCAGTTTTTAAGCCTACTAAGAAACCATGAAGTAACCTGTTTATATTTTTAATTTAAATTTGAAAATTTAGATCATGATCCAAAATACGTAACTTTCTCACTTGAGACCAACATTTTCATAATTTTTATCAGAGTTACGATGCTGGTTATTTTATGTATAAAAGTACAATTCCTGGCGATCTATCTACAACAAAAAAATATCAGAAAAGTCTTGTACTTTCAGAAAAAAAAATTTGAAGATGTGCAAGTTGAAAATTCTCAAATTTCATAAAAAAATTCATAACTCGGAAACCGTGAAAAATCGGATAACATACATGGGGGTGATTCGAATACCCCGTGAGAAGAGGGACCTGTTTTTTTTCTTTTGACGTCAATCGTTCGGCCACCCTGTATAGTACAGGAAGAAATTATAATTATAATTATAACTTTTATTATTTTGAATTTGAAATTGATAATTATCAATTAGAAAGTTATTAGGATAAGTAGTGATTTTAGAGGCAGCGATCAAGAGAAGATGCATGAGCAAATACTTGATCCAACAATGATTCGATATAAATCAGTTGTTTTTGCATATTCTCTCTATCTGAAGAACGTGGTAGATGTTGATTTCCTGAATTCACAATGAGTTCTGGAGTCTTCATTAAATGCTAATGTGACTAGAATTAATCTTGAGAGCTTTTTTTTATAGGTGGAACAAGAAGCTTCTTACCAATATCCAGAACCAATCAGTCGCATCTGACGCAACGATTAATTCAGGTTTTCCCCGGGAAGGGAATATTGTTTTTGATTCCCTTTTTTAACCCCGCAGTCGGGAAGGAATTTGTTACATCCGAAGAGAATTTGGAGGTCTCCTTAAATCAAAAGTCATAAAAAAGTAGATGGGGGAGGACTTTAATTTTCATGAAGAATAACATGATATATTCACCGTGTTGAGGCAGGTGAAATTTCATTCCAAATGTTGGTATACCCAAAAGATGCTCTATTTTAAAACTAGGCAGATGAACCCTGAACAGTTGAGATACTTTTGCCGAAATCTAGAATTCAACCCTCGAAACCTTCAGTTAACTACGTGTAGCAAATGGGATTTAGGCAGCGTTTACTTGAGGAACTACGGTATTAATGATTGAATTAATATTCTGAACGCGCTCGCTGTTGGACGTTGTCGTAACATACCCTAATGCCTCATATGGCGGTCCCCGGAACACCTCAAACGTGTGCAAAATGATACTATCGACAAATTCAGGGGGCTCGCTATAATTCCAGGTTTCATAACATCAAACATAATTACGAAATTATATGATAGGGATGAAATTTAAGGGATCGAAAGAAAGGAAAACAGTATGACAGATGCGTTGGGCTTTCTGTAGCAGCATTTGAAGCTCTGGATTCTGATAAGACTTCCCAAGTTGAATTTATATTTCAACCCCTCCTTCTGTTGGAGCTGTTTTTCATTCTATTTTTCATGGTTCATTTTCGTCCTGTTCATCTCATTTCACTGTGTTGCTTTCAAATTCCAGAATGGTTGGAATTGTATAACTGTCATGTAATTTGTAGTTTCTATATGTTCCCATACTTCGAAATTTTGCAGCTTTATGTCCTCATTTTCACGTTACTTTGCGGATGACAACTTTCACTTGGATACTTGATGATCAATGGGTATAGATATGTTTAATGCAAATTTCAGCTGATTGAATTTGCTTCATTATGTTGGAGGGCTCTAGTTTTCGTATACCTAATCATTTCATTCTCCACACAATTTCACAGCTTGTTGCACTATATTTTGTATTTCTTGAAACATTTTTGTATAGGTTCAAATACTTGAAATTTTTTGAAGGAACGTATTTTTTCTACAATTCTACTATTTCAATTCAACACACGGACAAAGTTAATGATATTAATTCATAATACACCTTCATTCTGAATTTTTTTTTTCGGATACAATTTCTATCCATTTCTAACCGTCAGCGAACTTATTATATTTTTCTGTATTGTGGTAGCATTCCTTTATTTGGAGACATAGATATGATTTTGTGTCTTGAATTCAAGAAGGCTATGTTCTAGTCGATGTTCCTCTTGAAATAAGATGGAATATGTGTTTACAGCAATATGGGGCACCATGCCACAACGCTGCCATTGTGAAGACATATTTAGATCAGAATTCATTGACTTAGGTTACCAAGATAAGTGAATCACCCTGTACATGTAGGTACAAATTATTTGTAAATAATAAAATTTCATGGCCTGTCAGAGAGGATATGGATAAGTCTAAAGATATAAGTATTGCAGGTACACAAAAACACACAAATATTTACATATTACAACTCATATACTGAGAACAGGTACATAACCATCTTTTCCAAAAGGAGACAATTCCCTACTTTACCGAAAGCAGCTATGCTCAGAAATTTCTTCTGATGGTAGTTAGTGGTCTTGGTGAACGTCTTAGTCTTAGTGGATGATAGATTTACAGTACCTAAGTACTACTGAATCGCACCTCTCCTCATTGATACTTAGAGCAAATGGCGTTCGGATATTTGATGAGCCAACATGCTTGCATCTCATAGTCACCATTGAATCGATTGCATGTGCATGGATAATTGAGTCTCGGAAATAGACCGATTTCTTGAGTTTGATTAGTCTCGTTTATGGCATTTTCGCTTTCTTGTTTTTGTTCAGTATCTTTTTCCGAATCATGACATTTTATCAAAATTGTCGAGATCAGTCCAGAAAAAGGCTTAGTATCAAGGACTAGGAACACAAAACAAGAATTTTGAACGAGAACCTGAAATGAGACAAAATGCTACCAGTGGTAGAGGTGCGGAAGAATATAAAAAAACCTAATCCAGGAAAGATTCGAGTTTTTCGGGATTCCAGCTTTTCGACTGAGAGTGGCGGAATACAGTCCCATAAACAGGACGAAACGGATCCGTTGACAAATTTCGCAGAACTAAAACTCTCCTAATGGGACGTAACAAACAAGAACGCGCGAAATTCAACTACTGTACGCAAGCCACCCCGCCTAGGGGCGAAATAAATTGAAGTACGAGATATCTCGTCCGAAAGAAAACACGTAAAGCGCCAAGTTTTTGTCCCGAACGAACAATACCTCGGGCCCTTCCTCCGAAACCTTGCACCTCCGCAATTTTTGAAAGAGCTTAAAATATAATAAACGTTCGTTTATTTCGCTGTCTGGCAAAGGCCCCGGCAGCCGGGAAAGGCGGCGGTGACGTAAACAAACGATTGCCGCAGGGCACTGGATCCATTTCGAATCTATCACCATTACCGAGCGCGGATTGATCGAAAAATGGTTTAGTTACCGGAGATTTCACTCCTCGCGGTTGAATTGCCCCGGAATATGAGGAAAAGGGGGATTGTATCGCTCCCACGATGGCAGGATTGATTGGAGGAGTGTTTTGCGTTCAAGGTTGCGGTTTTCCGATAATGAGAAACCAACGGAAGGTCTTCGGGGACGTTTCGTGAAGGTTTCCACGTTCTATACGCCATAATTACTCCATTTTCCTTCGCTGGACACAACCCACATGACCCAACAGAAATTTGAAAAGATACTCAAATATCATAAAAAGTTAAGTGAGTTTTCACGACAATGATTGAAATTGAATGAGTCATTCAAATTTGAATGACAATCGATAGGGCAATTCGTTCAGCGAATGGTTGTGACTTGGATATATTCTCTAAATCAATCTTTGCACTAAAGAGATATTTCGAATCTCAGGATTTGATTAATAGATGAGAATTAGTCTACTGGAGTTCTGAGAAATGTATGTTTATTTTTGATATCATGTTTTGAATTATATTTTCTCTTATTAAAATGTAGAATGGCAAGTCCGTATGAACAAATAAATGAATAAAAAAACATTGTATTCCACTCATGGCTGCCATGGTTACTTCTTGCAATATTCAAAACTTCAATAAATATATTTACGAGAGAATACATTGCATTACAACATTCTTGTTGATGAGATTCACAATATTCAAAACATGCAAACAGCGAAACAGCATTTCAAACAAAAAAGAGATTATACAGTGCGAGTACCAGTTGAATAACAAACGAGGAAATCGAGAAGTAATATATTAGACTAGCTATCGCTCTCATCTTCGCTCACATAGTGTCGTCTGTATGGAAAGTAACCTTCATCAGAGTGCTTCAGAATATCAAATTTCTTCGCAATAAGCACAACAGATTAGCTGTGTAACAAACATTGACACAAATAAACACAAGACATTTAGATGTTACTATATAAATTAGCTAACCTTCACCTGAATAATTGAAGCTGAAAACTTATTTTTTATTTTTATTTCTGATATGATTAAAATCCAAACAAAGATTGATATATATTTCTACCACAAGTAAAATATCGTACAGTTTTCACGGTAATTTTTATTGATTACATGTTGGACTCCCGCCACGGATATATTCATTATTTGTACAGAAAACTGTAAAGTTCTGTAATCAGTATTTTATAATGCAAAAATTTGTTGGATTCTTCTACGGCAGGGTTAACATCAAATACATTAAAACTCTGAAAAATTTGATGAAATGGAAAAAAAATAGGAAATACTTTTCTTTCCTCCGAATAACGCCAGTATGTGTCGCTACTGTTGATAGAGTTTTCGTGAAAGTATTATATTTGATATTAATTCGGTGAACTACATTTTCTAATAATATTAATAATATTAATTAATATTACACCTATCTTTCTTCCGAACACTACGGAAAATTTTATGACGAAATAATTCGAACAAATCTCAGATGGCAATGTAAACAATAACTGTGTATTTTGAGTTGCCTAAACGTTGCCTTGGAATTGGAAGTGCCGATTCATAATGGACAATCTTCCCTATCTATTCTCGCACCCGTGAAAAAAAATAAAAATGTTGTTCATCACAAGGTACTACAATGAAGGGATTGTATAACATGAAAAAAAAATTACCTCTTTACCTCTTAAATAAAGAGAATTCTTTCGATGTATGAATAACAATGTACAAACCTATTTCAATGCAATTAATTTTTTTGTATATATATTCAGCATGTGATTGGAGATGTGGAACTTTTCTTTTGACGGTTCAAGATGTCACCATTTCTGATATTTGTACTCAGTAAGCTTGAAGTAGGTATTTGCTTTAAAAGAAGAAGTTTTGTATGAAGATTTTGTCTCTGGATGGAATACTGATGATGCCAAATAAGGCTGAAGCCGGTGCATCTCTTCACTCCGTGACAAAATCAGATAAAATTCCCTCAACCTCATGATTGAAGATCTCGGAGCCTAGGATTTGAAGATGGTATTCTTTTCGATGTTTAATATTTCGAAATTATCTGTTTGAAAAATGTTCTCGGTGTTGCCTCCGTAAATGCAGAGAATTTTTTGTTTCTCGATTTGTTCTTTTTTTCAAGAAGCCATAAGGGTTCCACGTGGCCTCCGTAATCCTAAATAAGTTCAAACTTTTGGTAACAGATCTTCTGAATTTACAGAATGCTTGGCCAATCAGCTGTAAAATTAGAGGAATTTATGATTTTTAGAGAAATAGATCGAAAAATCTATTTCAATATACGAAATCTTCTTTGGTCGATAACTATTTCCGCAAAAAATATAATCCGATGAATTGAAACACCCAAATAATCACTACATATTTCAATCTAGTAATCAATCGAATTGTGCATTACTTCAAAATATCCCTCAAAATAATGATTTCATCGATATAAAAAAGAGGACTTAAAAAAGCGTAATAATATGACTATTCCAGGAGTGGCGTAGAATTTCAAAGGGACCAAACAATCAAGTGTCCCTGTCATACGTCACTGGTTCTAGCCAGAAACAAATCCTTAAACTCAGAAAGCAGACACATTTCGTTTAGGAGAATCTTTTATGGTAGGACTATTATTGCAATTGAAAATGGTACACCTAGTATAACATAAAACCTGAAACTTGCAGAAGGAACAAACTTCTGAGAAAATTAATGGGGTGGAGGAGTTTTCAGAAAACCCGTTAAAGTATATCAGCCCAAATTCTGGTCTTTCAAGAAACTCAGGGAAAAAGAATGGAGGAAACACCGATCTAATCGAATTCGAAAAGGTAGAGTGGAAAATGTCTTGCATGACATACCTCAGTCATGAAGTTAATGCGAGAAGGATTAAAATTTCATACAACACTAATTGCCCCAGCATGATGTTGAACGTTTTCATCGTTCTCGGTGAATGCTGTTCATAAAGTTTCATATTTGTTTTGGACGCGATACTGTTGTTCGAACTTCAGTAACTACCTTTCGAACGCAGGCGAATGGTCCAACCATCATTCACCGACCGAAATTATCCTCAAGCCATTCGACAACATCGAAACAATTCCACCACGTATACTTCCGATTTTCGACAGTAATTCTCTGGATACATTTGGGGTGAAGTGTGTGTCAGGCATTATCCTGTTGTTCTACGTGAAACTTCTCCTAATGGTAGTTTCGTCTATATCTATCTTCATTTCATCAAAGTTTCAAATGTTTCCAATTGGGATAGATGGTCTTCTCCGCACTGAATAGTCTTGGGTAGGGTCGAATCTGAATGAGTGGGGAAAATCAACAGAACGAATTGTTTTCTGCTCTTTTTCGAGGGAATGGTCTATGTTTTTCATTCCGAGAGGCATTAGGACTTCGAAACAGAAAAAGACTCGAGGAATATCAACATTACCGAAAGTAGAATGAATTTCTTGGTTTGAGCTCTAGAATTTATTGAAAAACGTAATCCAGAATTGAACTGTTGTCTGCTGTAAAATTTAGTTTACTGAATATTTTCCAACCTCACTTTCACATCAGCTTCTCATAATTACGAATTTTTATACAATTTTCTATAGTTGCACTCAGTTTTCCAATTCTATTAGAAAGTTTATTCCTAATCACTCCCCTTTGCATGTTTTTTGAGTTCTTTCCTTCTGGATGAAGTGCAAAAAACGTGCTTGGGCAATCAGTCTTCAGCTTTGAGACATGAGATATGTTGCGATATTTTGAATGCTGAAGGAAAAAAAATTAGATATCGATTGGAATATATTATGAAAGGGTTTTCTGAAATTTTTCAAAAGTTTTCTCTTGTAGCCTTTGGACCAGATATCAACTAGATTTTTCGATAACAGAAAAAACTAACCTGCATAAAACTTGTGCACTGAATTGTCAGTTGTCCAAGTTGTCGAAATTGTTGCCTTTCAATGAAGAAGGAAATAATACTTTGAACTACCAACCTTTGTAACGTTTCAGAATCTATATCCTTCACCAAACAAATTCTTGAATTCATAAAAATATTCAGAATCGTTAAAACTGTTTGATTTATCAATTGACAATTGTCAATACATGGTGACCACAGATTTGAATATTATGATCTATTTCATGCCAGACTATCCTGATATCAGTCCTTTTCTCAACAAATCAATCGAAATACGATCTACTCCCATCGAACAATTGGCCAGATTATTATTTTGAACCAACAAAATGAAGCTTATTCCAAAATTTTTTCGTTATGATTAGAAGGTTCTGTCATGAGAATTTTCGTGGTATTTCAATCCATCCATCATTGGAACACAGAATATGATCTGCAATTTGTGATCTACCGATATATTTTTTTTGGATGTTATTTTTATTTTTACGTACTCTTATCTCTAAATCTCTTATGTTACTCCTGTATTAGATTTTCCACAAATCCAGGGAATATTGTGAACACAACTTCTTGACTTTTATTTTCCATTCCAAGGTTCCGTTTTTGTTATTAAAGATCATGAATAATCTGGTGTTTTGAATATGGTTCTTATGTTGAATTTAGAATGATGGTTTTTTGTTGCCCCTCATTATCATTCTAATTTTGTTTCGACATATTCATCATAAAAGGAACCATATCAAATTTACAGAGGAAAATATCGAGAACAAATTATAATTATAATCAGGGAGCAACAAGAAACCGTCAAGAGAAACCAATGCCATAAAATTCCATCGAACTGAAAAATATCCAAAAGGAGGAATGAAAGAATATTCCAAAATCCAACAAGTTTAGTGGGCGAATTCGATTGAAGTCATTCTCCCCAATATGTTTAGTAACCCAAAGAAGAAGAATGTGAATATGAAGAAATAGTACAAAATAATCAAGAAACAAAAAAATAAACTATACCAAACAACCTGTGTTCCGAAATAGTTCGTACATGTATATTCTAAAACAAGTTGCAGAATGGGCTCCTATTCCAACGCAAGAGTGCTAGAATTGCATTCTGCTACGAATATTAGACGATATTTTCTCTATTTCAGTGAAATACTCTCGAAATTAAAAAAAAATTAAGATTCTACATCCTAGAGACTTTTGTATTGTATCTTGGCAGTTGGTGTAACTTACGAAATTTGACAGATTACGGAATTGAAATGCTCAATTATTGAAAATTGATAGGATCGGAGGTCAGTATTGGCAACCACAAAACGAAAAATATAAGTGGAAACAATGCTGTTATGAGTTCATTACTGCACTGCTTTTAGTACTGTAATGAACTCATTACGATACGATACTGAAATGTTTCACTAAAGCAAGGAGAATCACCTGAGAAAATCCATAATATTCGATATTGAACCGAGAGTCTGAATGGGTCATTTGGCCTAATCGAGATCAGCTCGTACATCCTTTGTTGAAGCGACGAAGAACAAAGAGGGTGCAAGAAATCAGCTACGAGATCTACTTGATTAAATCACGAGAAAAACCAGTTAGCATCCCCATTCAACTCGCAGACATGGCTGCGATAATCACGGAGAGAATCATCACGATGGAGTCATTAATTCAACCGAACGCGTCCTGATAAAGGCTAGCGGATCATTTGGCGAATTTCCATACACAATGTTTCTAATTTCCAAGTCAGGAACTCAGGAGAACATTAATATGTTATATCCGCAGTACGGCAAAAAGCGAGCACACATTAACGTAGTCGTAGATGAACTATGAACGGTGGATTCATGTGGGAGCCCGCGAATTCGCCCGTGTCTGAACATGGAATTGGAATAAATGACCTAACGCTCAGCTGGTGGTTCGAATTGTTGTATTTATTCATGATAAACATTGTCCAGTGGGTGCATTCGACAAAAGAGACCTTGTCAAAGATATTTCTAGGAGTTAATCGCCTGAACAAGCAGCAAGATATATTGTTTTCAATATGGAGAATTGAAAGCAAATAAAATCTTATTCTTTGTATTGGCTACTCAAAGTTTTTTTTTTCAGATTACATCCAATGTCTAACAATGTATTCTTTTTTGGGGCAATCTCACTAGGTATTTATGTATACTTTTTTATTCAGGTATGTTGAATCTACATCTTGAACAAATCATTCGATTTTAATGGATGACGTATCTATCGATCCGTTAATATTGTCCTCGGTATTTACTGGGTGATAAAGGCATTAAATAAAACAATTTCTTTTATAAAAATACGAAATAACTGATACAAAATAGCGGATGAGTTTCATGATTTTGGCAGATTTCTTTCAATCATAGTGTATCGGGTTTTTAAGGTCCTTGATTATGGAGTTGCTGTTGAGGTTTTCACTGCCTCAAAGAAAAAAAAATGATTTCAACCATAAAATGCTGCTCTCGATCAATTAAAGTGTGATGTATGTTCGTACATATAAAACAATGATGTAAGTAGTAGAATTGCGAGAAGAATATAATCTCCAATTAATAGGCTCGCAGATTTTTTATCTTGAGGTTCGAGAAATGAAATCAGTCTCTGACAGATAGATATGCCGGTTTCGGCCTCATTGGTTCTCATCAGTATCCCATATTCCTCAGAGACGAAAATCTCCACAGGAAACTTTTGATTTTGAACCAAATAGTATGAGTAGAGTAAATAAATACAAATTATTACATCTAGTAGAGTCAAAATGAATGTTCTACATATGCAGTCACATGCTAAAAAGAGCTGTTAACATCCTTTCACCGCTTAAATCTCGAAGAGTGAAAGAAGATATAAGCAATGATTTCTGCCAATTCGTTTAATTTCAAAGATATAGATTTCCCTAAATGATTTATTATGCGAAAAATGTGCATTTTACGATATTCATTAAAAAACATTCAACTTACTTTGAGTTGGGTCGATTGAGTTTCTGGTATAGTAATGAGATATTTTCGAAAATTAATTTTTTCTTAGAGATTTTCAACAGCCTGAATCTTTCTAACCGATCCGAATCGAAACAAATGGTAAGAACAAAAAGTATTTCTGTCAACCTCAGGAATCTCCGTCAAAATATATGTACAATTCAAAATCTCACCCTGTATTTGTCATACAGAGACCAGCATCTAATTTGAAATGCAATATCAGACACATTAGTATTGAAATAAATTAAATGAAAGAAATATTGTTAGGAGAATTGAATGTTTATTTCAATGTAATACAAAGAAACGAAAAGCTCACCCTGTATATGTTGAAATCTAAGTGATACTAATTATTATATATAATTCATATATAATATAATATAATATAATTCATATATAATTATATGAATTGATGAACCAATAATTCTAGGATGCGTTTCTACTTGAATGAATCGAATGTATTCTTGACAATCTGCCCATTCTCATCGACGGACATATTCAGAAATGTCCTGCAAAAACATTCTCTGGGTCGCCTTTCAGTGGCGTTAACGAAACGGTAATTAATAATGGACTTCGTGTCCTTTGCAATCCAGGCGCGGTCCTATTTTAATCAAAACGGTATTGTCTTCTCAACCATCATTTTCATGAGCCATTCGAACTATTGCAGCGGATAAAGAGGAATATAATGAAGATCCGTATAAATCCGGACGATGATGAAGCTCTGGATATTGTTCGTTTGTCAATTATTTAGTTTTGTCTGCATTCTATCCTGGACATTGTTGTCCGATTCTCATCGTTTGGTTGTGGCAGAGAGCTTGTCTCTCCTGTGCAAGATAGACAGCGGGAAGGTGGCTTAATGAAGATCGAAACGTGATAGGAGCGGCAATTTTCTCACTGTCCATAACACAATGATGAATAATACAGAGCGAATTCGTTGGTCTAACTGCAACTGGAAGGTAGGTAATAACAATAAGATTCGATTGAGATTAAGATTAAATATAGGAAAATCCGAAATATCAGTTACAATGAATGTGAAAAAAACCATTTTGTTGATTGTGGTGGTGAGCAGAAAACTAGTTATTACTAATTATTCTTCATTCGGAAATTGTGTTCAATTATTCTTTGTTCACGCTTGTAATCATCAACATGCAGGCTTGAATTTTTTTTTGTTTCAATGAAGTGGAACTAAAGAGCGAAAGAGAATCTTTATGATAATTGTATATTATTTGATAAGAAGGGGAAGTGTTCCTTTTCATGGCTGTAATTGAATGCTAGCCACTTCTACTCAGAAAGAATTCGGCAATACTCTGGCATGACGAGTAAGGTGAAGACGTCAAATCTAATCAAGAATCACGAAGGGAGACACTGGACCTCAGAATGAAATCAGCTGTATTTCTGAAATTCGATCTGGGTACAGAATTTCCTGATGCTTAGAATTTGAAAACTAGAGAATGATCCAATGAAGGTTCTACAAGTGTCGAGATTGAGATTCTCACATTTGGTAAAACTAAAGAATTTATTTCTGCAGCAGACTTGTTGTGACAAGCTCTCATCATTCAAGAAGAAATTTTCAGGAAAAATTTAATTTATTTTTTCGACGAATTCCAGAAGTGTTCAGCCATGAAAATGAACCGTTTTTTTTTTTAATAAATGTGTATAAATAAAGCGTTTTCATTTATTTTCTACTAAAATTTATCTACTAGAGAAAATTATAGACACTCTTAGAAAACCCAGGGAAGCCCGAATAATGACGAGAAGGTGGATATAAACAGCGAGAGCAAAATTTGTTGTCTACTGAGAAGAACTTTTTTTGAGACATATATAAATTCAAAATAGTTATCATCGAATAAATACCATTTTCCATTCCTAGGCTCACATAATTTAAGTCAACTAAGTAATATAACACAAGTAGCGACATCTAGTAGCGTCAAGAGGGAAGGTCCACATTCCTTATCACATGCTGAAAAGAATCGCGCATATCCTCTTTCACTCCATGCAATTTTAGCAGTGACCCTAAATCAGGGCCGCCATGCAAGTTTCTCCGAGTGATGGAAACGCTCAATTCTTTTCGCTACTGTTAAGTCAAGTATATTCGAGAAAAAGTAGGAAACGATAAACAAAAAATTCTTCACCTTGACGGAAGCAGCACCCAAAACATAGATGAATTCAAAATAGTACCTTTTCATCGAAATAAATACTATTTTCAATTTTCTGGCTCACAGATCATGAGGTTGGAAAAATTATTTCAGATTTTATACTGAGAAAAGAGATATACAGGTTTCAGCCGTATTTGACATCATCAGTGTCCCATCTGATATGATTTACAAACATACAAAGATATGTTATTCGTCATCAAAAGTTTCTACATAATGAAAAGTCAGATAGATAATTCATACCGTCGAAGCTTTACATGGTTTGTCACAGAAAGTGGACGAAAATAAAATTCAATTAAGTATAAGATGAATTTACTACAAGTGAGACGAACAAGCATAAAAAATTCAATCAATTCAATAAGTCATAAATGTTATAGATTGCCTATGGTATTCATTTCGATGTTTACAATTTTGAAATTTTCTATGTTTCCAAAAAGTTCTCGTTTTCCTGAAAACTTAATTTGGGTTTTCTCTTCCAGTCTCTGAAACAAGAAATGAAAAAATCAAAATATAGTCACGATTCTACGAAGTTGAATGAAAACTAGTAATTGTCTGACGGAGTCTGATTTAGACTTCGAAACGTTACGCTTAAGAGTTCAAAGCGTTTTCTTTTTGTTCATTGTTAGGCAACAACAATTTTCTCTAGAAAAGTTTTGGCCACTGACAAATTAGTGCTAAAATTTTTACGCAGAGGCCTTTCTTATTTTATTCAAAAATTTTTTCTAATTGTTTCTTGTTTCAGAGACTGGGAGAGAAAACCCAAATTAAGTTTCCAGGAAAATGCAAAGACCTCCCAGACAATATTTCAATAGATATCTCAATGAAGTTCTTGGTGGGGCTTTCGTAAAAGCAAAGAATTTTTGGTTTTTCGATTTATTTTTTTTGTCAAAAACTTATTTTGAGTTATGAACGAAAATTGAGAAATTGCCATTCTCAATAATGCTGAATAACTCGCTTATTTCAACTAGTACTCAAAAAGATTATTAGAAGGTAATTCTAAAGTCACTTTGTAACGTTTCAATTTGGCGGGTTCAATCTCGGGAGTTTCCGGATCGTCTCGGATCGAGAACGCGACACTGGGAGAGTACGCGATCGCAGTCATTCCGGAGCGTACTATCTTAGACGCGAGACTCCTGTAATTTATTCTCTTATTCTCGATTGAAATAGTTTGACTTAGGCAATTGTTAAGATTGGTGAGTACGAAGTTGATCAGACAACCATATACCTATTTTTGTTAACGATTCATGTGTTTCATATGAGATGGAAGACGCTTGGGTTCCGCCATTTTGAGGATCGTACGACTTTCCATCTGATTTCCTCAACTATCTGATGAATCAACCTTCCTTCTTGTTTGATTTATCTATGTTATAGTCAAATCATTTAATTTAATCATTTCGCGGTTCCGTGACTCTCTGATTTTCAGTTTCTCGATTTATCTGTGCCAGTGTTTCAGTGAACACGTGGAAATTTTTTCCTTTTCTGAATTATCTTCATGTAAACTGAAATTATCAGAGATCTCGGGGAATTGTGGAAGTTTGACGGTGCAGAGAACTGATACAAGTGTTTTTCTTTGATAGACTTTTTGGAGGAAGATGAATCTCCACCATTTTTTTTGGAGGGAGCAAAGTCTCCGTATCTTGTGAAGAGAGCTAAGTCTCTTATTATTTTCGAGTACGAGCTCAAACAAGCAAAGTATTTTAGCATTTTTGAGAATAGAAGATTTTCCATTTTTGTTCATGAATCGAAATCTGGAAATGATAGGCCAGTGTTTTCGGATTGGGACTCTTCAGGAAAGAGAGCAAAAAAGGATATGCCATCCATTTTCTTCTAGCTGCTTCAGTTATCGAGTTCCCCCAGTAGACAAGAAATTTTCCCACACCAATTGTTAGCTATCTCGAAAAACTCGCCTTGCTCTCATCACGGTCCGAACAAAAGCAGCGTCCCACCCACCCCCACAGAACCAGAACCGGTTAGGACAAATCACCTGCACGAGGAGCAAAGTCCCATTTCATCCCGTTTGAATTAGTCGACGCGACACGCTCCGGCATGACATCCTCGAAGTGTTGATATTCGAGTTTGCTGAAGTGTGCCGCTTTTTTCGAGATTCTCTGATTAAAAGTTGTCGAGTGTATCCCTCCGCGAGTGTAATAAGTTGAGGAAGAATACGGAGCCGTGTAATCCCGGATCCTTGGAGATGTAAGGCGCTTGGTCGCTTTCAAAAGTTTACATTTATAATTCCACGGATCAGCACGGCGATGTCGCTGGTCCCTCGGAGTTATGAGAAAGATGTATGTTTCCATTCCCTGCTGAATATTCTGCCGGAAACTTAGACCGATCCGGGCCGGCACTCATACGCTTTTCTACATTTCATAGTTCTCGGTCGGTAAGTTTGCGACGAGGAGGAAACGTTTCTTAAGAACCGTTTCGAGTATTCGGTTGCGGAAATCTATTCCTAGTGGGGGATCAGGATGGTGAGCATTTCCGGAAAATATGGAAAGTTCTGGAATTCCCCCTACCGTGACCGAAGAATTTATTGTTATCCTGAGTGGAAAATTCAGAGAGGGGTATTTTTAATGAACGAATTTTCTTGACGCGACACGAAAAAAAAATCAGAAGATTAATATGATTTTCCTCATCTTAGAGAAGAATCCGTAGAATTTTTACATCTTCGGAATGCTAAACTTCAACACATATTTCGTTTACTCACAATGGATGAGTAATCTATAGAATTCTAAACTGCAGAACAGCCAGGCAGCGCATAATTACAACCTCCATACTTTTTGACTTTCCTGGCTAGCAAATGTCACTTTTCCAGCTAGCAAGTGTCACTTTCCGGGCCCACATGAGTTTCTTTTTTACCTGCTCAGATCATTTCTATCATTGCCACATTCTCACCTATCAAATCTTGACCATAATTTACTGCCTAAATTAACCGTCTAAATTCAGATGATCGGTTGCGAGAAAAGAAATGAAGTTTATTTTGCCTAACTGATTACATCGCTGAGGTATATAATAAAACTAAAACCAGTACTCGAAATTAAATTAATAATAATTCTGAAATTTGTCATATAAGAGATACTTAAAAAAATTCAAATAAATAAAATGAAAATAAACAGAGAAATGCTAAGCAGGAATATGTCCAATCAATATTTTCTATGCCAAATTTCTAAAATCGGTAAGTAAAAGTCAAATCGGGTGAATAGATTCAGGTATCATAAGGTCCGTCCGACAAATTACAAGGTACTGTTTGTATGTTTCTTATTAGGTGTTATCTATCAAAAAAGAAAACAGAGAAAAAAACTTCAAAACTGTGCAGCGGCAAAGTTTCATTTCCAATCGTTTGTTGTGAGGTGGAATGGTTTACCTAACAAACATGACAGAATCAGCCTTTAAAATGGGAAGAAAATAACACTGCTCTAGCTGAGAAAAGTAAAAATACCTTACATACTTTTGATTTTGGAAAAAAAAAACTGTAATCATAGGCAAACAACAAATCCTGAAAAAACGATGCAATTAACATGAAAACACCGAATATTACTATCAGAGATTTGACGTAAATTTCTGATTCACTCACCATATTCATATACTTATAATTCTTAAGTTGATATCAGTCCTACACCTAGGAAACATATTTTGTCTGATTTCAAGTGATTCAAATCCACCCGCTTGTCTGATAATGAAAACTTCTTAGTACCGTAATTTTATTTCAACAACATTTTTTTATTTGTAATAATGGTTCACAACTAAATTCATTCGAATAAAAACAGGACTTGATTGATTGGTTTCTTTTTGTATTCCATTCTGGTCACTAATTTCCAAGGAAAAAAAGGGAAAAGAAAAGAATCATATATTTGAAGTTGTTTGTTTTGTAATAGTTTATCAAAAGCTCTGTAATATTTCCAATTATTGGTTTTTCTATATAATTGTTTACTCGTTTTCGTTTTATTTTATTGCCCTGAAAATGTTTATATAATGGAACCCAGGTGTGAACCCAAGTGATTTTTTTGCTTGAGCCCTTCAAATCCATTCAAAACAATTATATAAGTCATCATTGAGGTCGTCAACCATTCTTTTGAGTATGAAAGTTGAATTAGAAATGGGTTATATGATTTCGTAGAACTTATTTTTGCATCTGGAATTTTTGTTCGTATTTTTTTTTTCTCATTGATTATGTATACGTTAATACTTTTTTTGTAGTTTTGTATCATCTGTTTTGGCCACCGGACATCACAACACACTGATGCTGATCACCGCATTCACCGAATGAAGATTTCGCTACCGCCACCTAGCATAAATTGACTGGGCTCCCAAAAATGCCCACTGGTCCAGAACGTGTTGAGTTTGTAGCGTATGTGCCACCGGACGATTCCGCAACAGTGGCACAACTGTTACGTTCGGTGAATGCGCCCATTGTTATTAACAAGAGGTAAATGTCGAATGTCATTGCTAGGGTATCTATGCCAATCTTTCGGAAAACAATAACAGCAAGACATACTCAAATGTAGGTGTAGATCAACAAATATCACCCAGAAGTATAACTGCGGTGTCCCCTGTGATCTTTATGGCATTCCTGGGACCCCGAGCAGTGATCCCAATCAATTCCTCGCGAATGCCAGGTGAAATACCCACTCAGATTTCGAGCCTAAATTAATTAACCATCGTGTCTGGGCGACGAAGAAGCTTATTGAGTTTTTGTGCGAGCCACTAATCCTGCTGGATGTATGCGGCACACGTGCTGCATTCCGTAAGCAGGGCACACTTCGACTTACGAGTTCGTCAACGGCAGCGTCGCGGTCCGCCTCAATAGGTCCCTAATTAGCAAAACGGTACGAAGCACGGTCGGCCCACGAGTTTTGCTTCAAACGTTCCGGAATTGTCCATTTGATAAGTAGGTAGCGCAGGGGACGCACAATTCCTGGTGATTACGAGTTGTTCGTTAATCATCGAATTTGAGGTTATGGTCGCCACTGTGGACGTTCGTGCGCTTTTGGAAAGACTAGGCGGACAGAATTTGAATCGGATTTCTAGTCTCACGATCAGGTTGCTCGTCCTACACATGATAATCTGGAATAAAATCGATATTCTCATAATTTGGCAAGTATCTATCTAAAGGACTAAAACGCAACCCACTCTTCCTTCGAGACGGCTAGAAATAAACAATAATCAGATGCATTTGAATGAAGATGAGACAGTATACTAGGTGACAATAGCTGAATAAACTATGAAAAACATCAAACTATAAAATTTTACAATAGAACAGTGAAATGAAAATTGAAAAGGACTATACAATGTTGTACAAAATCAAAGTCAGCAAGACATCTGCATGGAGAAACAAAAAAAAGTGTGAAGAAGAGATACTCAATGTCAGAATGACGATCAACCGAACAACGGAAAAACCACAAGAAAAACTAAAGACAACTTGAATTTTGTAAAGTGGCATGCAAAATCATCAAAATCTTCGGACCCCCTTTGAACATTTTTGAATGGAGTTGGAATATGCGAAACTCAGTGTACTGTTGTCAGTGCGAGCATCAACTGTTTCTGGAATTTTTTCAATATAAACCGTCGCTTTGAGGAAACGTTTGAGCAATTTATTCTCACTAGGTAAAATTTCAACGTTTTGAAAAACGAAAGTAATTTGATGATAGAGAGTTGGCAGACAGTACTGTAGAATCTTTTATTATTTTTACAATTCCTTTGAAGGGCAGAGTTTGTTCCTCAGGCCGATATTTTCAAGCTGAGACTATCACGGGATTGTTCTATGCAATACATATACACAATATTTCATATACGGTAAAAACTTCGAAACATGTTATATAATTCTTGAATTTCCCAATTTTTTGGCGATGGAATTGAATATCTCCCTTAAAACTCTTAGCGTAAATCGACCTCCCCATCCTAGTGGTTTCAATATACATAAACATATTGATAATATGTCTTGCGTTGGTTCATTGGAAAGCTCATGAAACCAGTAGATCTATTGGATAAGATTTCGATTGCTTTTCTAAGCGACATGAAATATTTATTTTACTACGATTTTTAGATTAATTTCCTGCTCTTCTCTCTAAAGAAACATTTCGGATTTCATCAATTTGAAAACAAAATGAGCAACACCAGTCTGAACGTTCTCCCCGATGGAATTTGTTTCCTATTTTTTCAATTTATACGAATTGATTGAATAAAAAAACCCAAGTAAAGAATTGGCGAATGCGCCAGGCGATCTATCAGTTTTCTCATATTTTTAATGCTCTCCGCAGTTTACTTAGTTCTTTATGGTTCACCTTCTTTTGAATATGAAGCAGCTCATATTTTATTCAATACTCTAACAGCGTTTTTAGAAAGATTCTCAATAAAATATGATTTGGCCGTCTACAGATAGTCGTTGGTGATTTATTATTGCACTTATTCATCAAATATTTTCAGAAAATTTATAATTTGACCTTTTTAATTCATGCCAAAAAAAAGATTATATTTGAAAATTCAGTGCAATTTTCAAATGTTGGCATCACTTCTTTTTCAGTTATTGTTTTCGAAATTTTTGGCTAACAGTTCATGAAATGACCGTATACAATTCTCTGTAACCCAGCCTGAAGATTTTAGGTACTACTAACGCTTTTGAACTACGGCTTTTTTCGACAAAACTGTGCAAATAACTACAAACCCATACCAGTTGATCATGTGGATCTCTCTTGAAAAGAGATCAGAATGAAAAATAGTACACATGATGTTTCATTTGGAAATAGGGAACTTCATGTCACCACACTATATGTAAAAGATAAAGTTTAGTTGAATATGAACAACTTTCACTCGAAAAAATTTGTATTTATTTTAGAACGCAATAAATGCATGAAAGCCAAGCTTTGAAAGACAAACAGCCGCAATACAACGAGAGAAATAATAAAATGATTTTACAGCATGGTCGTTCACACATAATTGGGAAATTTGAAATGAGAATTCTTACTCAACACTTCATTTGTTGCGATCAATGGCACATGACCTGGCTGACAAGCACTTCCGGTATTATGAAGAGTGAAAAATTGGAACGATTCGAAAGATTACCAGTTTTTTCAACGCGGGATTCGTATGCTGCCCGTAAGATGGGAGAAAGAAGAAGCCAGCTATGGACAATACTTCGAATCCTAAAGGTAAAACCAGTTTTTTACAATAAAGCCTCGAATTTCGGGAAGAAAAGGCGGAAGCAAAGTTGTACACTTATTAGTTTTCCACTCAAGGGGATAAGTAATCCTGAGCGGAAAAACACAGTATGTTAGATATGACCCTAGATAAAAAAGCATTCGGAATATCAGGACAAATACAGGGTCTGATGGGACCTCGCCATACCAAATGCGGGTTAATGATATTTCCAGATTCGTGCAATGCCGATCTCATGCGAAAAAGCTCATTCGAGTCGTTTCTCGCTTCGCGGCAGTTTCTGATCCGGCCACTTTCGGTATTGAGCCGCAAGTGGGAAGATTATGTTTATAACTTTCCGCTTGTTCTCCCAGAATCCAACTTAACTACGTAACTAATACGGAAGCGTATGGCGCTTTCGGTACGGAACTTCATGTAAATCGGATGTCGGAGACGACGGCTGTGACTAACGACACCCTGTCGGTTTCCATCGGGGAGATTCGTTGGCAACGAGCTTTCTGCGGAAATTAACGTTAAGAAGAAATTTCAAATTGGAGCGAATAAGAGCAGGGAATAATTGGTGGAAAACTTAAAGGTCAGAGTGAAATCTGCCGCAAGCCGTAGTTTCCCGCCTAATTTCTAAGTAAATATGCAATCAGTTGTAATCTACATGTGGCCAGTATCTATGAGGAGGACTAAAAACCAATTGGAATTACTTGCGGTTGCATATTGGCGGATGCACCAACATCCTCATTGCAAAATGGCGAATGAGCCCGAATGTCGGACCAAAGAAAAATGTTCAAAAGTCGTGTAATTTGGAATTGCCGGATGACCTTTTGATGTCCTTGTCGAAATGACAGATTCAGTCACCCTGATAGTTCCATCGTCTATAGATATTTCCGGTATAGTCCGAATCATCATAATTTATTAGATAATTAGGATTTTATTATGAAGAATTTTGTATTCAATTGCGCAATCATAAGTTGTTAGTTGCTCAACTTTGCTCGAAATTGTTGGCTTTGTATAGAACGGCATATCTGCCGAAAGAAATGTAGAGTTTGATTCATTTGAAATATACCTATAATTATATATACCTATAATTTTCGAGATACCTCTGTTTTTTTCTCGGATTTGTGTCAGTTAAATAACCAAACTTTGATCTCGACAATTCAAATTTCTTGTGAGAATGATTCCAAAGATAAATGGTAAATATGCAGCGCTCCCAAAATTCAAATTTTCATTGCAAAATAGTTAAATTCACATGAAAAAGCTTCAAGTTTTTATATTTCCCGCACCGAGTACCGGAGTTCTGTATCGAAAGAATATATCATTCCGACAAAAAATAAATGAACGTATGTGGAAATTCCATATTTCCTGAGACACTTTCCGCTACAGATTCCATTAAACAATGCGTCCCGTTGTTCTCCCACCGTCCTTTACGCGATACGTAAAAAAGAGACGTAATAAAATGCCGGGGATTGTCTTTTGATATCCTGCTTCCAACCGAACGTATATCTGTATTCTTTCCTCAGGCCCTGATGAATGCCTAAATAAGAGCCGAATATTTATGTCTTTTCGTTTGTTTTATTGAATTCGTGATTTATACGAGAGATCGGTTCCGGCGATATGAAAAAATGTTATTTCTCCGGAGTTTACGAGGATAAATCCAGGGTTATGATCATGATATGTATGATAAAAATTTCATACCCCTATGCTGACATATATGTTCCGTATGCTACAAGATGAATAACGCTGAAGGCAATCTAGCTACTCGAAATATTAACGATCTCAACTGGATACTATATTTCACACCATGCTCGAATGAGTGAATCAAAAGTATTCGATATGAATGATCTGAGCAAGATGCTTTAAACTGTTTTATGGTTTTACATGGAAATGTTTCGATGGAAAAGACAGACCAATGATTCTATGCTCGATGACGTATCAATTCAATATCAGTTCATCTCGCTCTCGTAGATGAATGTATCCGGAATATTTTCAATGAAAAACAGTACCTACTATATGTTGCATTACCACTGAAAAACCAATCACAGGAGCTTTCAAGGATGAAACAAAATAAACATTGAAAACTCTGTACACTAACGTTCGGGAAAGAAAAAGCTGCGAAAAACTTGTTTTCTCAAAATTTCATTTCGAAGGCAGCAGCTTGTCATATGAAGTGAGCCTAAAACCTTTGAGTCAACAGCGCATGTAGGATAAGTTAAAATATCTTAATATCAAAAACAATTCCCAAGTTGATCAACTATGCTCATCAACTATACTGCAAATGAAACAAGTATCTGACATACCGCTTCAGAAAAAAAATTAAAGTTAATAACTTAAAATATTAATACCTACTCCATTGAACAGAGTACTTTTATAAAGGAGAATTGCAAAAGCATCATGAAATCTGTGTGAAACTGATAAATTTCGGCACGACTTCATTCTACATTCTACGATTAGTCATTACCTTGAGGTGTCCAAGCTCAAGTGGTTGAATCCTGAGAATTTTCCCTATATCCTCCTAACAACATGGGTTAAGAGTGTTTCAGAAAAATAACAAGACACCAAGAAGCAACGCAGGAAAAAGGGAAAACATGTTATTCCAAACTAAGCACCAATCACGAACCCCAATCCTAATTTCAGGGCTCATGTAGGCTACCCTAGGCCAGAGGGGGCCTAGGAATCGCCGAAGATCGAGATAGCAAGCAAAGGCTTCGAGTGATGAGCAAACTCCAAGAATACTGTTAGCAACACATGCAAGCAAACAGGTGTGAATATGACTGACTATGCCTTCTTCACTGAAACTGAAAGAGTCCAAGGGCAAGACCCAAGCTGCAAATAATGACTCCATCCAGTGTATTAGGACCTAATCAGTATTATATGTAAGTACTTTGCCGATACCGAACTATGACGGCTCTATTCTCGAAGAACACAAGGGTATTGGCTCTCTACCTGTAACTTCAAAAAGGAAGGGTAGAGAGTCATCCAAGACCTCCCTGAGGATCTACCCACGACCCTTGTTTCGTTACCAAGACGTTGGGACATAGTTGATAGTTTAAAAGGGGTTACAGTCCACTACGACCTTATGCTCTATTGTGCCCCCTGACAAAGCTTTACAGCTCGCCTTCCAGTCCCAGAGATCTTATGAAATCTAATATCTCGGAAGGCTCCAGTGAGGCTAATTCCTCACTGCTACAGGTCTCTTGACCAAAGCATCGTTTCCTTTGGCTTACAATGCCAAAGCATTCTGTGACTAGGTGAATAGGAGTTTCTTCCTCCTCCCCACAGTATTTACACTCGTCAGTGTCCGATACGCCCATTCTCAGCAAGTGCTTTCTGAGGCGACAATGCCCTGTAAGAAAGCCAGTGAGGAGGTGTAGTTGGTTCTTACTGAGATCCAAATATCTTTTGGATCTTGCAGTTTCAAAATTCCGAAGAAACTTTTTGGAGTGATCCAACCCTGGGAGATTCTGCCAGAGTGTTTCTCTTTCAGTTTATTCCTTTTCCAGAAACTCTTTCTTATAGGTACATTTTCCTATACCACAGAAAGGTTCTGGGCCAGTGAGTGGTTTTCGAGCACCCTCTCTGGCAAGTTTGTTGGCCTAAGTAGGGGCAAACGGAACGGGGAGTCAAACAGTGAAACGAATCAACGAAAACTGTACAATGGAGGACTTCGGGACTGGCTATCAAGCTCCGAACGCATATTCTCATCAACCAGGGTAAGCAGTGAGAGCGACCAGGCAGAATACCATAGTAACTTGTGTCCAAGTTGCCTGGATTGAATCGGTGTTCTTGGAGTTCCAGCTAAGCAGATGAGGAGGGTTTTTTAGTTGATTGAAACCCAACACTTGCTGAGTCGTGTCGGCGGCAAGGCCACAAAAAAAAGTTAGGATTCAACCCAGAAGAGAAGACATATCTATTACTGCGCGTAAAACGAATATAAGAGTTCAAAAAAGCTGAGACGTTCGATTCCTGGAGAGAAAATGGCGTCGAATGCGGTGGAGACGATCAGTCAACAAAACCTCAACTTTCTAATTTCGTTCGGGACAAGATTCGCTTTCGAGGGAACGTAGGACGGCTCCATAATTCATTTCCTAAGGCACGGACTGAATCGTTCGGTTCATAGCCATCACAATGGCTGAAGGTACATCCGGTGATAAATCACTAACCGAAGTTGCCGACTAAATGGTGGAGTGCCAATAAGAAAGTCCTGGCGCATCACTGCATTCATAAAACACAAGACTCCGGGCCGAATCGATGATTTATTTGGTGAGCGACGTGCATTCTGCCTAGCGAGAAGTTTCGCCTAATTATTACGAGGCTGTAAAACTGGGATTTGAGGATCGACGCCTGAGAGAGAGACTTTGAAACGAAAAGGTCGATACTTAATTTCGGGGGGATTTGGGTTTGGGGTGGCGTTTCAGACGATGGAAATGTTACTTCCTGATACCAACAAAACTGCTCAAAATGTTCTCATAAAAAAACAACCAACTTGAATGGATCCAAGTCCGATGGTTTTCAAACCCTCAACAATGAAAGTTCACCTGGAATTTTAGGGTACTGCTGAAATGAGTGCTAAACTCTCAGATATTGGTTTCAGAAAGGCCTACTTCTGTATGCTTTATTAGTTTATCATAATGGATGGGAGGGCCTTGGGAAACTAGCAGACGATTTTACGGTTTAGCGCAAAGTCTAGGGGTCGGTTTCACAAAACTTTAATTGTACCGTCAAATTAATTGCAGCCACCGCGATTCGTTGAAATTTCAAAACGAGTGATTCGATTGGTTCGAATTCAGGTAAGGTTTTTTAATCGTACAATGTGTTTTGGAAGAAACATAACAAGCGGACAAGTGAATATAGCAGTTTTCAATTTCTTGCTAGGAAGCGGAGCGTTTTGGATTTTTTTTTTAATATGAACTAGTCAAAACTATTCCGTAAATTTTTTGTTTTAACGGTTCGTGAGCATAGGAAAATTTAGATGAGATGAAATACTGCATTGAAAGAACTTTTTTTTCGGTTGAGATACAAATGTGCCCATAAGGTTTCTAAATGAATACAATCCGCCCAAAGCTTTTGAACATATACAGGGGAGGGGAAAAATAAACTTTTGCGGAAAAATTCAGGAGGTGATTCCAGAAAATGAAGTTTTGAGTTCGTATAAGTCTCTTTGCGCTATAAACGCAACTTTTTTCTTTATGAAAAACACAAAAAACTAAAACTGAAATTAGGTATATGTATATATACTATGCGAGCTAGAGAAAACAAATTTTTGAGAGTGTTCTCCTATTAATGTCAGGGGAAGGAAATAGTACCTCATAACTTTGTTTCTTCAGAAACTTGTTTTATTATTCAATTGATTGATTGATTGATCGATTGATCCAATTCTGTAAATCTTTTGAACATAGTTGCATTCGGCAAGATTAGTTTTGGTGATTTTTTTCAATATTTTATCTTCTTTGTCAAAAATGTGCGTTTCACGAGATTTAACAAAAGATATTTTCCGAAATGGCCCTCTTGAGTCAGAGACTCACCGTGTATAGCATGATATATAAAACATTTCGCGATGAAATTCACGTTTCTTGAAAAAAAAATCAATGAAAACGAAGTGTGCGTCATATAGACTAAAACAATTTCGTAACTTGAATTTAGCTAGTGGGCAGATATAATTTCTTAATTTAATTTTGATTTAGTTCAAATCAGTCACGGACATTTTCTGGTCCTTACAATCATATTGAGAAATTTCTCACATACATTAGGATACCGTCATCTCTAGGGGTTGTATCTAAAAACAGGTTACACGAAAACACTAATATGAGAGCCCCACTAAATTTTATGCGAAGGTATCACCTCTTTAACTTTTCCGCAATCATTTATTTACACCCTCTACGCCTATCGCTATACAGATAGCAGTAAAAGAACGAAATGCACTCTATGAAATATTTTTTGAGGATCGTATCACTCAAAAATTTACAAAAATTTGTTAGAATCGAAATATATTGATTCTGCGGATTCATCTTTTGAAAAATCGATCTAATATAACAGAATTCAAAATGAGTAGAGTAGATTAATTGAATTCATTAGTTCTGATAATGGAAATACTCACCGGTCCAAATTGTTCGAAGTAACTTTTGACGTCATCGAGGGTTGTGGGTGCAGATAATCCACCGACGAAAATCTTTTTCGTCCTGGTGACCATCTGAAAATGAAACAGTCATTTGAAAACACATTTTGGCTTGTATTTCGTGAATTTTGATCACGGAGATCGTCAAAATTTGGTCATTACTATTTTTATCCATCATGAATAGAATAGAACAGAACTGGATGCCATTTGGTGGATTAGTTTTCCACTTCATTATCTGCTGTGAACCAGGAAAAAATGTTTCAACATATGCTCCGTACAACTGCGAGAATGAGAATCGTCTTCTGTATCCATTGAATGCAACGCCAATTTGGATCCAAGTGAGGAATGTCCTCGGAGATTTCTAATTTATTTTCTTGATATTTTCATGCAGTCCTTTCCTCATTATGATTTCAATAGGAGTAATACTAATTCAGCCGAATTAACAGGATTGCAATTCGAATTTTTTCCCAAAGTTTTCGAGGATTTCGTTCCGTTTTGATCTTTCAATTCGGTCGGACTCAGCCGCAGTTATTATTATTTATGAATCTCTTCCATATGGATTTCAAACTTCAAGGGCACCAGCCTTTGAATTGCTAGTTAATAGAAAACCACTAGTGAGATTATAAAAGCCCTGCATTGCAGCGCGGAGATGTGAAAAACCCGAGCAGGTTCATTAAAATACTCAGCATCAAAAATGTATAGAGGTCGAAATGAAAGCGTCACAACCCGATTGAGAGACTAACGAATTACATCTCCACCATGAGAACGGGAGTCATCCGACATTTCGAAATAACCTCGAAGGTATATACATGTTCCTTCTCCCATTTTTCGCTGAAACGTACGAAATTAAACAAGGCGGAGCAGTTAGATTCTGTTTGATCAGTATTAGGAATTTCCCTTCCTCCGTACTTTTCAGTCGTTACGATTTATTTGAGAAATCAGCAGTTCCGCCTCTTTCCTCGGCTGAATCGTATTATTTTCTTGATCTCGCTAACAACTCGCTCCGACCAAAGCGAAGGCGCGTTTCCAACGCATGAGGACGTATTGCAGTTTCACTTTGCCGCTTTGTGGAATTATTGCCGAGATAATCAGGCGATGAACTGTCGATTGAAAGGAACGGAATACAGTTCTAATCAATAGTATGTATAGAAGCTCTTACAAAAAATAAATCATTCGGAATAATTGGAAAAAAATCATAAAAATAATATATATAAGAAATGAAAAATATTTAAAAAAGTTATAATAATAAATGCTATTTATTTCATATTCAAAATTTCACGACGACAAAGTAACGACTCCAAAAATCCTCAAAATGATATGATTTTTAAATTAGAATTCTCGTATTGTATATTATTCTAATTTCAGGAGAGAAGAGAAAAAGATCGTCCCATTTGTCGGAATGGGACAAGTCGTCCTCAGATATTCAGTGACTATTCTCGCGTAATGACTGGGACAGCCATCCTGTTAAAATCAAATATTATCGAAATTAATTGGTAGCTGTCCGACTGTCGGAATAATTTGATTTTCTAAAAGCTCCAAATATTTTGAAGCATTCAGATAATCCTCGATGAAAAATGGCCCTATGATGTAATTCCATAGTACTCCTGTCCAAACATTAAGTTTTTCAGGATACTGGGTACGCACAGGAATACTCAGGTACTTATTCATTCTAGAACAATATTTTACTACGGATGGGTTGTGTTTTCTATTCAAGGAAAACAATGACTCATTAGTGAATAAGATATTGCTCAGAAATGAACTACTCTCATTCTCTTCTTCCGTCATGATTTCACAAAATTGCATTCTTTTGAAATGGTCTTCTGGATAAATTTCTAGAGAGGTTCGCACCTTATAACATCTGTAACCATTTCTTTTCAAAATATTCCGAACAGTTCTAGCGCCCAAATCGACTTGTTCAGCAATTTCTCTGCTAGAACAGCTGATTTCAACAGCAGCACACACATTCACTTCATTCGTCAAACGACTTTCATGGTGGTTTTCTGTGGTCTATCAATCTTGCAATGACGACATGTTTGTAACAATTCCACATTGGTCGAATTTTTAAATTATTTTGGAGATAGACGAACGCGAAGGTATCGTCCTATCTCCAAAGGCAATAATGAAAGAATTTATTGTCCCCGAAATAGATCGACCACCGAAGTACCATTTTATGATTTGAATTTTTCTCTTCAACCGTAAATATTTTGATTCACGCGAACCTAATTTATTTTCAAACCGTCTAGCTATCACATCTGACGTTCATATGCGACTAATGTGCATTGTATTGTAATTCGCGTATTCGCGAGAGCCGAGATCACTCCCTCCTGCCGAGACTTGCCATTCCAACAGTCTAGTCCCTTATTTGTTATCGCATCGCAATGATATTTTGATACTTCCACTGTTCTACTAAACTCGGAGGTCATTCGAAATTAGCATTCAAATATTGCTATGTTTCCATAAGGACACTAAAACCGGAAAAGAGAGTAGAAAGTAGAGAATCAAGAAAAATTAGATGAGTATTGAAAAAAATTCCGGTCATCAATCAAAGACCAATGATCGTCGAAAAATAATTCTGTTGAGAATCTCAAACAAACGCGACATACCCATATGTGGGGTCCTTACAAAAGTTAATTTCTATTCACTTTACTCATACTTCTTTTTCCCACTGAGCTACCGTTACAGATTTTTTATAGATTCATCGTCATATCAGAATCTGCTGCACAGCGATTTGGTGAAAATTGCTCGAATCGAAATATAAATGGAAAAAATATTGCTGAAAATTCAAATATCTGAAAATATTGCAATGTATCAGATCTCATCGTTCGTTTGATATTTTAACGAACTGAACAGGAAACGGTCCGGAAACCCGACAAACTGTTATAATTTCAAATCAGCTGAGATGATGCCACTGGTTCATTCAATCAGAAAAACGTGAGTTATTCATGAACGCTAAAATTGCCTGTGTGTACAATGGCCGAAGCGGGCCTGTTCGTGCTCACTGTAGGCCGAGGCATATCCCCTATCAATCCGGGTTCGGTGGGGAGCCGAGCCAACAAAATATCCCAACAATTTCATATTAACCTTTTCATAATGCACGATCCGAATGAATGCGAAATAGCGCTCGTCATATACACAAAGTATATGTTTCTCATTTATCAAGCGCAGACCAGCGCGCTGCCGTCGTAACGCCATGTATGAACTTATTAATTAATTTCAAACAAATTGCCGTTTTGACACAGCCACTCGCAGCTCGTGTTTTCCACTGCAAACCGCCTCTAATTTATGGTAGCAAGAGTGCATGAGCGGCTACCGCAATACAGCCGTTGCTGGAATTTTATGGTCGCCTAAGCGCTTTCCGATCCTCTTACATCGTCATCTGTCAATATTATGGTCCACCTTTTCCTGTTGACTCAACATTGACAGGATACTCCCAAAGTTTAGAGTTGGGATTCTCTATCGTCAAGGCGTATCGATCTCGTAACGAATCAATCGAGTAAGAGTTACGTTATCGTGATAAACCTAGAAGAAGATGAAGAATCATCGATTCCGAATTTTTCGGAATTTCTCTCTATATTCTAGAGAACAAAAATTCGAAAAACTTCAGAGTCGATGATTAATCATCCATTTTCCGGTTTATTGGACAGCCACAGAGTATTCGCGGAGAGTGCAATTTCACCACTGCCCTTAACAAGGAATGAATACATTACAATTCCAATGTTTTTCCAGGTGTGCCTGGAATAGTTAACATCATTGGCGTTTTCCGAAAAAAACGTATTAACCAAAATATATTAGGAAGCTTTCTCATCAATGTTTGATCAAATGTTTGAATCGGTCTTGGTTGACTCTTCTACCACTACCAATTTCGACAAAGATGAAGAACGCAGTGACACACTGCTTACCCTGAATACTTCGACAAGTAATCCTTCAATTTGTTATATTATATTCTTGGTGGAAACTATAATAACTCTCGACCCAGAAAATAGAAAAATGGATTGAATGCATCAATCGCGTCATGTACATAAGAAAAAACTTTCCTGGTCACGAAATATACCCCTGGGATATCTTACTATGAATTCATAACTGCTTTTCCAGAAAATTATAGAAATAGAATCCAAAAAACTGAAACGGCATTCAAATTTCGAATATCGATTAAAATATATTATGGCAAGTATTGCATTTTTATGAGCAAAAAACAGATATAACATTTCTCTTATTCATTTTTTATTATTCCAGATACTGAACACCCTGAAAAAATTTTCAGTAAAATCGTAAGAACGTGAAATGAAACTTCGGTCGCAAAGTGCTCGAAAAATTTTCCTCCGAACATATTGATCAAATTAAATTTCATAGTATTTTTATCCAACACGCAGGTTTACTATGTAATCCAATTAACTGCTATATGATTTAATATATCATCACGGACGCATTTGTCGCTCACAAACCTAGGTAATTAACGAGTGAAATTAATAGTCGATTTGAATCGCTAAACATCAACTTTATATGCCATTAATGAAACGTAATTTACCGGCATGCAAAGGTTTGGTCTTCCCACGCATGGGTGCAATCTCGCATTTGTACGACGAAGTTGTGGTATTAGTTCTGCATTTGTTCACTACAAAATTGATGGTATTCAACAGGAGGACGGGAATAAATATAACGGTTGTTTCTGCCGAAATGAGTCGAAAAGTGTGCGTTGGAAGTTAACAAGCAGGTTTTGGAACTCGATGAGAAGGAAGAAAATGACCTATCTGTTATTTTCAGTAGAAAGGATGTTATATTGGAAAGAGGTTAATTTATCATTCTCCCCCCTATGGACAATTTTCGAATTATCTATATTCAAAAAATCTCCCCGGTATGGTAATCTGTAATTGAATGAAATCTTGACCAAAAGAAATGACGATGCTCATAAACGAATAAAGGAGGCATTTCCTGAGACCGCTCCTAATGAATTCGGCAAACGAATCATAAATAATTCACTTAAACCGAAATATTCGATTCCGAACAATCGGCGTGTTCGGCTCCGGGAAACAGGACGCGAAATGGGAAATTGTGCGAAATTTGCCCGAAACGCGATTAGTGAAATTTCCGCTGAATTTCGAACGGCCATTTTTGTACGCAGGAATGTTGTTTGTTTTAATCTGATTGTTAGGCGGGATCTTCGCCTCGTATTTGTGCACGACTGGCGCGATTAATGGAGTTATGTACGAATTCGCGGAACGAGAACATTCATTTCATTAACAAGAAACTTGCTCTAGACTAACTTTTCATCTTCATGGCAGTTGGTACGAAGATGAAAAAAGTTTCTATTCATGTACTACAGTGATGTATGGTTAATCCGAACCCCATATAATACGAAGTACTCTATAATCCGAACGACCATAATTCGTAAACTGATATCTTTAATCCGAACATCCGAAGTTTGTAATCCGAAAGTGCGCCGTAGGTGTACAATAGGGAATTTGTATGTATCTTGTTATTACATGCACAATCCGATGTCGTTATTAATTATTATATGTTGTTTACAAAATTTTGTTTTCATTTAGATATTTGGCAGCATTTTTCTTATTAAAATGTGTTTGCACACTTAAGAATATCATTCATTATGATTTCTATAATCCGAATAATTTGATAGACCGCAGTTCCTGTCCAATTAAATAATACATTACTGTATTTGATATCCAATTTTATGATTCCGAATTTATTCATATGATTGAGGAAGTGTGGTTGTCCAGTGGAATTAATTCCTCACGTGATGTAAAAGAGTAGATAATTAACCCCACATTTGCTGAATTGAACCAATAATTCCGTCAAATCGACCTAAAACACCTAGTCTAGCTCACAGATTTGTCTATGTGTCGTTCGGTCATTAAATAAGGTGAAATATCTTCGAGAACAATTATTGTGTTTCGCATACAAGTAAATCATATGAATTGGTTTCGGAAGTTAATTGACTATTTTCATGAAAACTGCAACTATAGGATGACAGAAAGTCAAATGTTCCCAGATTATAAAATGTTCAATTAGTACCATGCAAATACTGCACAGTTACCGATGACATGCGTATTTCTGCTTCTTAATGAAATGACCAATTGACGTACACATGTGTCCTTGTTTTTCTAATGAAGATTTATGTTTCCGTAAGTTTCACGGTTTTTTAGTGCAGCTATCAGGTGGGGGTCGTTCGTACAAGAGATAATTTGAGAGAGGTTAGTACAGAGTATGACTGCCCTGTAATAATTGGGAGAATTACTGAAAAATTTACAAATGGTAGTATTTATTCAGAAGCAACAAATTGTCTTATAATCGAATCATAGCTTGAGGCTCTCTATTCCCCATTGAGAAAAAATCTATTGTTTTTTCTTCCTAAATATCAAATATTCACCTATATTGTGGACTATAATATTTCCTCTCATACTTGGCTTCAATTATTAAGTTTACGTACGATACGAATTCCATAGTCCCTCAAATGAAAATTAACCAATGTATTCCTCTAATGTACCTTTAATTCGAAAACAAGGAGTCGATCGATCAATTATCCACCTGGTGATTATATTTTGTGAAAGACCGATCATGGATGTGTTCGTTGAAGAATAGACCAATAATAGAAATATATGGACATCATACTAACGAACACTAATTATAATTGATGATGTATTCACGTGAATAAAATGAAATATTCAAATGTGCGTGAACTGAAACGGAATATTCATTGAATTCATTTGATTGGCTCTTTGTGGATGCATTTCAAAGTTGGATCTGGCCGTTTTTGCCGTTTTTGATATCTCCGCAACGTTGAAATCAAGTTTGAAACAAAATAAACCAGTGGGGCCAATTCATTTTCATCAGTTAAGATATGATAAGCGGAACATTTTTTTTGTTATTATTTAATTAGACTGGTTGTCAGACAATATGAAAATCTGACCTTACGTTAAATATTCACCTTTGAGTCTTTTTTTTCTTCTAGTGACTTCTTTTCACTTCTCTCAACGTTTTATCTATTTTGATCAAAATCAATGCATGTGTTTGATTTCACTTTTTATTTTATGTATTCTAAGTTTAGATACCAATAGAAGAACCTACAGAAATCAATAAAATAATCAAATGAAACAAAATTGCTGAGTAAATCGCATTACAAAAACTAAATGAACAGATTCATTTAGTTTCAGAACTCTTTTTTTTTCACGTCTGAGGTCAAACATTTCTCTGCAAATTTATAAATTTTTTTCTATTCTCTGTTCGGCTCTTCATGAAGTACAGCTTCTAGGTTTTTGGTATTGGCAAGTGTTTCACTTTGGCCTTTTTCTTCATCGTTCACCTCTATATTTTCCACATAATTCTTTCTCACTTCATGACGGGATTTTGCTGAGTTTCCTACTCGTTGATTTAATCTTTAGATTTGCTGAATCATTGTTTTATTATTAGGATTAATGAGATAATTGTTGATATTGTTGCCTTCTCTGGTAAATTATTGTTGATTCACCCCATAGAAATTTTGAAAAATTGGTCACAATACAGATCTCAGTATATCATCACATCTTTTTGCTATAACAAAAAAGTTTTTTCATGCACTTTTTTGTGAAATTCTGGATGACATTTTCAAAAATGCAGATGTCATTTTCATTTGTAATCCCTCACAGCACATTCCTTAATGCAAGATACCTTTCACGTTATCATTTTATCAGAAAATCCATAAACATGAACAATATTTTCATACCAGTGAAGTTTCTATACAAACTGGCAATTTCTGACCTCGTTCGCAAGAGGAGGCTTCAGTCGACTCGGATCTTTCTGACCGCCAATCATTGTTACTTGATTAGAGACAAGAGAGCCAAGGGAAAAACTTCATTACCTACATGTCAGTTCTTTTGTTTTCAGTTTGTGTGGTGTTTTGGGATATCCCAACTGGGATCGATTTAGAGTTCAATTGGATGGCAAATTCGAGGGTCTCTTGGGTAGATCTGGGGAAGATTGATTTTTAAACCTATTTTTTTTAGCGTAAGTGAAATCATTTCTGGCTATAAGAGTACAACCCGTGTCCACAGAACTCGTGCAAGTGGATTTCTGATGTTCAAACAGTTGCAGGGTTTGATTGCTAAGATCCACATTCTTCTATTCTTCATTCAGAACTGAAAGGTAGGATTCTGTGGAATTATGGATATTTCTTCAATTCATGTGAAGAACAAAAAACTCAAAATTGTTGATGCATTACTTCCAAGGCCAAATGTTGAATATACTGCATAGCCCAGCATGAAAATGTATATTGGCTATTTTCAGGCTGAATCTGAAAGAATTGTGTAAGATAAATATGTTTGCGTTGATCTCAATAATCAAGACCTAATTAATCGCAGAAGGTCTTCAGTGGAACGATAAAATTTCGAATACATTCCGTCTAAAGGAACTTTAATGGTATTACAAGCGATATCGAGTTCAGGAAACAATAGCGGTCGGGATATCGCATTCAAAATCGGCAAAGATGAGTTCTACCCTGCTGTTAAGACCCGAAGTTGGTCCCCGCAATATTGAATTTCCAGAGGTTATCGAAATTTGGCAATTTACCCCAAGTATTCGGGTCAGAAAATCCCCGTTAATCTAGGGCTAAAGCGCGAGACAGTCGAACGGAAAATATAATCTGGGGAGCGTGGGCGAGAACAGGGTGAGCGGGGGTGGGTTGGAAATTCGCTATCGTACCTGCGATGGTGGCGCTTAAGTTCCGGTTTCAGCCGGAAGTTTAGACTCTTATCTGGGGTCGTGTATGCGTGGCGGAAGGACGAGATCCATGATGGGGGTAGAGCCGCTCTGCAACTGGCGTCGTATATATGTTGATATCGGCAATATCCATAGCTATCGGGTTCACAGTTCATTAGACGTGAAACGATTCTGCTCCGAACAGATCCTAGTGCTATTTCGGCCCTGATTTTCAATACGAGGTGCATTTTGCGTTACAGTGAAGACCTCCGAAGTCGAATTTCAACTATGGAGTACCCTTGCTTTCAATTTTTTTCGGTCTCCTAGATATACACAACCGAATTTCTACAATTCCTTGATTTTCCCTGATAAGGATATCTTTATAGACAACTAGCTGACCCGGCAAACTTCGTGTTGCCTCAAAAAAAGCAACTTTAATATTATAATTAACTATTATGGTATAATACCTTGAAAGTGGACATAAAATTGTCCTGTACAGTATGTGTTGCTCCAAACGTTGTCGTCTGGAAACAGCTTTTGAATGTTGGCCAAGAACTGTTCAGAATCATTTACTATCCCAGAAACTAAAGAGCGAAAGGGATCTGGTGGTGAAACTTTCAGTTAATAAATAAATAATATAAATATCAGGTGACATTATCCAAGGTTCTTTTGATATGAAAAAATCGCATCGTTCTCCTGTGGCATTCCACAACTATCTATATTTATAGAAAACTGCCAGAGATACTCTCAATAAGGTGTATTTAAAATCAGAAGAAAGAGCTCTACCGCTGTTAACTGGAGCGACATCTATTGGCGTTATTCGCAAGAAAGAAAATTATTTCCTATATTTTTTTTGATTTTATGTTAACCCCGCCGTAGAAGAATTCAACAAAAAACTTTCATAAAAAACAGTTCATCCAATCTTGAGTTATAAATGGTGTAACTAACAATATGCGCACCCCAAACGGACGTATACTTAGTACAATCGAGAACGTTTATTTACGCTATGGATAGCACTGATCGAGCTACTGGTTGTCCTAACATAAATAAAATATACATCGTGAATAAAAAGTAAAGCAATGAAATTTATATCTTCGGTATTCACTGTTGTAGAAATACAGGGTGATCCACGGTCGATGGTACGTTACACGTTTACGGAGAATAGAAACCAAGAATTCATTGAAAATTCGACAAGAACAGAGGTATATCGATCTAAAATATTTTCAGTGCTGCGGTGTTGCCGCTTATGTCAAAAAGTAGTAACTACTCTGTTATTTCAAATGGTACACCCTGTAAATTATTACGCTTTTCTATTCATTGTAGTAACACGATTATTTTGGTATCCCTTTCTCATACTTATCTTCAGCGGTTTCTGAGTAATTAAATGATTTTCTCTTTTTGTGCAAAACATGGCTTTGGTTAAACATCCATACTATAATTCTTAGGAAGTTGAAATTTCGTTTGCAGAATGCTGTGATTTTAAGCATCATGCAGGTGTTACGAAATACGCTTCTTTTCATACAGGGTCATTCAAAATTCTATGGTTTATCGAGAAGTACAAAAAAGGTTGAAGGTGAATTTTTTCAAATGGTATGCCCTGGATATTTTAAGAATTACTGAAGGAAACTTGAATTTCCTTTCAAATGATATATCACATTCATATACCTAGATTGTTAGATTCTGCGTGGAACTAAAAGTTTATAGTTGAGCACGTTTTATAGTTGCGAACCTCCTGAAACTGATTACCAGAACAAGCTTAAAATGAGCGGTTCATACATACTAATTTCAGTGGATTGCTGTGATTTGCTGATGATTATCATGGGTTTAAAACTATCAAATAATGAATGAATTCTAATAATATTCATTCTTAGAACGATTCGACGGTTCTAGCTAAAAAAATTTTTATCTCTTATGCAAGTACAGAACGTCTAAACATGTATTCATCGTAGATAGCAATGAAGTACCTTAACACAATGGAAATTGACATTATGCCGAGTATTAGGCAGAATTGACAATTTGTTTGTTGATAATAATACATCCGCTCATTCTTCGTGAATTGTTCCCCGATGAACGGGTTGGCACGTGCACAACAAAAAATTTCAGTTCAACTCAGAATCTTACAATCTAGTTAAAGGAATATGATATATCATTTGAAAGGAAATTCAATTTTCTTCCATTAGTTCTCAAAATATACAGAGCATTCCATTTGAATAAATGCACTTTCAACCGTTTCTGTACGCCTCGATAAACCATCGAGTTTTGAATGACCCTGTATGAAAAGAAGCGTATTTCGTAACACCTGCATTATTCATGGATTCTTAGCATTCTGCATACGAAATTGCGGCTTCCTAAGATTTATAGTATGAAAATTGTTGATGTTTAGCCAAAGCTATGTTTTGCACAAAAAGAGGAAATCATTTAATTACTCAGAACCGGTGAAGATAAGTATGAAAAAGTGATACCAAAATAATCGTGTTACTACGGTTGTGTATAATAAAGGGAATTAATAAAGGGGAAGGTATGAAAACGGTCAGACACATAATGCCTGTGGTCAGACCATCGGATGTTATTAATGATATGTATTTACTGGAGAATCATCACTAGGCTTTCGATTCATATCAAACAATTAGCCTATTTCACTTCGTGTTGAGTATTTTCCGCAGTTTCATTCAAAATATGAAATATGATTTTTATGCGGTAATCACAACTTAAGTCGATTCTGAGAATAAAAATCACTCCTTATAGAGTGTCAGATGTCTAACTGATCTCGATTTGTCACAGATACGGTCATTTTTTCGTTTTGTTGTTTTGCTTCGAGGTTTTCCCACGAGGCTGAAGTTCTTTCATGTCTGTTATTTTTTTGGTGTTTCGGTGTTCTGTCGTTCTCTCTATTTTTTTTACATTCATGTTGGGGTGAACTTCATATTTTTTACTTGTATTCATTATATAATTCTGTGTACTTTCAGATTTACTCGAATTATTGATATTTTCCATTTTGACAAAATCATGCCTAATTACTCTCAGAATGTTTCGAATAAAGAAATGGCCACCCCTCTTTTATTTTATTGTAAGCAGTGAATTTTCTTATAGCTTCACTATCTAGCTTCAACTTGGCCAAAATCACCTCAACATTTTGAATTTTCAGTAAGCTATGTTGCATGTCTTAACATAATTTTGGGATCATTGCTTAATCAACCTACCATACAAAGGAAAACCTTCCACAATTCTAATACAACTAGGTTTCATATATACAGGAAAAGTCGTATGAAGAGTTACTACCAAACGCATGGTAGTTATACTTAGAAAAAACTTACAGACCACTGCGAACTTAAAGCCTTCTGCGCCTTCCGCAAAAGCTTTTCTCACCACGCTCTTCACAGCAGGCCTTCTAGTTCCAGAGATACAAGGACCGTCAGAAGTCATGAAATAAAATTAAATAAAAACATGAAAACATACTCGAACTCAAAGGTTTAATTCATTCCGTAAGATTTGCAATTTATGTGTGGTAAACCACTTCTGGCATATGACGACCTTCGTTTGTGATAAAGGCTTTAAGGCGGAAACGAAAACTTTGAATAGCTCGCTCGGTAATTTCCTTACAGCCTCAACATTTTGGGAGTTCTGACTGCAAGGGGTCTGCCACTTCTGTTTTTGTCTTCAGTAGATCCAGTTTCATTAAATGTATACACCCAAAGTTTAAGTGGTCTTAGGCTGGGAACAGGATCGTGTCGACTTAGGCCAAGCATTGTTTACAAGACCACGACATGTTAAATACGGCAACGTCCAAGGTACAGATTGATCGCAATTTCAATTCTTTACTTCTACCACAACCTAAACAAAAGCCCTCCACTTTCGTGTCATGGCTTCTGCCGGACCCTGTATAATGAAATCCAATATCTGGGAGCGTTTCAACAAGGCCAGTTCCTCATTCCCACTCCCGCAAGCTTTTTGCCCAAGGCATTCCTTTCTTTGACTTTCAATGGCAAAGCGTTCTGCGACTAGGTGAATAAATGTTTCTTTCTCCTCCCCACTGTAACTACACTGACCAGTGTCGATAGGTCCATTCTCAACAGAGCTTTCTGAGACGAAAATGTCCTATAAGGAAGCCGGTGAAGAGATGAAGTTGCTCCTTACTAAGATCCAGATGCCTTAGGATCTTGTAGTTTGGAGTGATCCAACTCTTTGAGATTCCGCCAGATTGTTTCCCATCTCGTTTTTTAGAATTTTCTTCTCACAGGTTCAATTTTCAATACTTACTACAGAAAGGTTTTTTCGCCTACCTCATTGAGTTTGCTCCGACTTTGAGTCAATGACATGAGAGCTCAATGCTTCAATAGCAGCTTGACTATCTGATATCTGCTGGTAGTTTCTTTTTTTAACTAATATTTTCACGAAACACATACAGAAGAGTCGAATTGTGGACATTGTAACTATTACATAATACATTATGGGAAAATTGAATTAAAATATCAAAATGGGTCTTTGACGACATTGAACACAACAAAAAATTATCACATTTCATATCACGCTTTACACAATCCTGGACGGTATGAATACAGTGAAAAAAAACTGTGAGATAAGATTCAATATTATAGACAAAAAGGGACTGTTTTGTTTGTCTTAGGGGATTTTTAGTTACCACACTCAATTGAAAATCAGTCACGATAGTGCTACATCGAAGTTCTTAGATGAAGACGCCCTAGATCACACCCGAACGAGGGTCAGAAAAGTTACCACTTCAAGAGGCACTGAAGGCTATTACGCAACAGTCTAAGCAGATGTTCCCGCTGAAATTGGGAGCGGCAAACTCCGAAAGGGTTTAAGTTTATCTTATCGGAGAATTGTTTCCCCAACAGGGCAAACTAGTTTGATCGTCCCCGCGATCCTTCCTCTATAAATATGATCGCTTTACACAAGCGTGATGAGCATGGCGTAATTGACCGGAGGGTGGGACCACGAGGCATAATAATTCTTTCGGGTATGTGTGCATTTTGAGAGGCCTTTACGGCGACAATAACTGGGCACATCCCATTTCGTTGGCCAATATTGGGTTTTAATACGGTATTGGCATACGGAGTAATTTCGATGAACTAGTTTCCTCTTATATTATAGTTCCGTTTCGTCAGCGATCTCATGAAGGCGATAATTATTCCCTGCAGAATAATCAACAGGCATTTTCTTGCTGAACAAGAACTATTATATATTTTATCAATCATCGGAAAGATCAAAGTCGTACCTATACCCTTATAAAACAGTCTTGTCTTGTCTAAATTTCCCAGAAAACTGCACTCAGTAGTTATTAATTTATTTCCGTAATTTCTCATGTGAAGACTAAATTTTTTTCGAATTAAAATGAATGACGAGGGTATCCCAAATTGATTGATTTTGACTGTTTTGGGTACTTCTAGCTAGACTATATAAGTAAAAACTACGTTCGTGAAAACGCCATTAGTGAAAACCGTTTGAAGATATCTTTTTTTTTATATTTGATATATTATCGATTTCGAAAATGAGCCATAAATCTTTTAATTACGAAAATATCTGAAAATGATTAAAACTTTCTGGAAGCGCTTTTCCACCAAAAATAAGAAACCATATTATTTTTCCATTTCTATTTATTTTGAATACGAACGCAATTTTTTTCTTCTTGTATCATGAAAAAAATTTAAAATTTGAAAAAAATTTAAAATAATATATTATTCCCATTAAAAAAATGCTTGTTGAATGTCTTTATCTGCTTCATATATTTTCGAAAATAAAAAAGCAATGGTACATCTTCTATATCGGGAAAATTTCAAAATTTTGTTATATCTTCAAAACGAATGAAGATATCTTGAAACAGTTTTATACTGGTGTTTTCACGTAAATCGAGCCCGGTACTCCTTTCAACGTTTTCACCTATCTAGTCTAGTACTGCCAGAAACAGCCAGTATCAAGCAATTTGGGATACCCTGTACACACTCAGAATTCGATGTAACATCACAATTATTGTGTATTGTAGTCAGGTATTTCATCAAAATCTGCAAGAACGATCATGATATGCAGGATGTTCCATGAGTGGTTTGTTATTGCCTAAAGATGAATGCAGGACATCTATGCGTTTCAGAAAAATCGGTTGTTTTGTTTCCTTATAATATCTGATCTTATAGTCTTGTCTTCTCTACTCTATTATCAATTTCATTAATGCGTTTTCCATGTTCTTCAAAAATTACTCCAAAGGTATTCATATTTATTCACCTATCTTCTCTTATACATTTTCTATTTTCTCTCACATCTTGCCACCTCCATCACCTTAGTTTTTCCTCTATTTATATGCATCCTATTCTCCGATATAACTAATGAATTTTTTTTAGATTCTAGCCAATAATACGATTTCAATATTCTTCTAGTAAATACTCTGACACTAAACTAAGTAACAAATTATACATCGTTCAGCCCGTATGAAATAGAGTGCGCTAATGGAATGTTTTGATATATCCAACTTATACGTAATTCTAATGGAATAATGATGACCCTCAGATCGTTCTGTTAATTTAAAGCGATATCGTGCACAAAGACTAGCAAGTGGTAAATATCAACAGAAGGGGACGAAAATGAATCATAAGCAATGACAGCAGGACTGACGGACCAATTCGAATAGATGCTGAAGAACAACCTCTGAACAGGCTTTTGTAGATAGAAGACATTCTACCAATCCATGATAATCTGATGATAATATAAAATTGCAGTGATACAAATACGTTAGAAAAAAACAGGTGGTAAAGTGAGTTATTGCGAAACAAGTTTAGGTGAAATACGCCTTGTTTTTTCGAATTAAGCAAGAGCATTTTTGGAATGGTCATTTCAACCTCTACCGAACCAGCTAACGTAGTTTCTTCAATGGTTCTCATGAGATATTTTTCGTTGAGTGTGCGTCACTCGTGAAGCCTTATCAAGATAGAGACATCATTGATATTTCCTCCAACAGAAATCTGTGCAAGTTGGGATTAAATCAAACCAGCCGCTTCAAAGAGATCCATCCCCTAAACCAGATTAATTCAGCAGAAGTTTGGCGGAATGGCACACGCATCTCTTATCCACTCCGGCGGGGGTGTACTCTTACACATCGGCCCTAATCGATACCCTTCTTTATTGGAGAACTTTCGAACTTAATGCGATATTCGGGCTGAACCAAAGAGCACAATGTTTGCCCATTCGTTATTTTGTATGTTTTCGTTTGGGGTTTTATGTGTTTTTCTGCTTGTTTTTGCCCCGGCAGTGCTGCGCCAGCGAGAATGAAGTTTTTTCTTTGCATCTATTTTCAGCGCACGTGTTGCCCAACGTGATCCTGAATTTCTCGGGCCCCAGAGCCGTTCTCCTGCTTCAGAAGGCGTCCTTTTATTACCGCCTCATACGGCCTGTTTCCATTTTCTTTCGGAGCTCATTGCTTCCATTGAGACCGGAGTATGTTGATGAATTTTATGTGAGCGTGAAACGAGAGGATATTTCACTGGGTTTCCCTCGTTCCTTGAAGGCTTGCGCTACCCTTTGTAGAGGTGAAGTCATTCAAAGGAGACGTTGGGTTTTATCTTCCGGTTGTTTGTTAGCACCCTATACGGAGCGTTGGACAAAAATTATTTTCTGCCAGGGAATTCTCAAGTGCCTACTTCCTCGTCAAGTTTCTCGGTTAAAAATTGATGAAAAATCATGTTATCAGTGTAGCTTCAGGTGAGAATTATTTCAATTATTTTTTTTGAATTATTTCACTTCCAGATAGGGAAATTCGAGGATAGATGGCTCAGTCTTTGAAATCTCATGTTAAAATACTTATACGATGAATAAAAAATACCATTTATTTTTTTAAACATTTTTTATTGATCGAAGATCACGTAATGAATAACAAAAACTCATTAAAAAGAAAACGTCCAATGAATAAGAGAATAAATGAAAATAGTCAACGAAAACCATCTCCGCCAAGGTAAAAAAAATATTTCGTCCAATATATAACTTCGTTCCACATGAAATTATGCTACAGCTACGACAAATTTTGAACAAGAGTCATGAAAAAATATAAATATTTCACCCAGTCATCTGATTAAGTATCCCCCACAACCAGCACAACTTTTTTTATCGTCGTCAATTTCATCTAAAAAGTCATAAATTATCGGTGCTTCCAGATCTTCGTCTGAGGATGACTCTGTTTTGGAAAGTTTTCGATTTCAATCATTTTTGATTGCATGCATAAGTGAACTATCTCCCCTCGAGGTGGGAGGAGGGATCTCACATCAAAAACAGATCGTAATCGCAAATATTCATTATTTGGGGTTATGCTATGAAACTATAATAACTTTACCTACTTGGGAAGGTAGGATCACTGAAATAATCGCTACAGTTGAAGTGCATAGCACTTCAAATAAATGTTTAGAAGATAATAGAGCATCTTATGTGTAGTTGTCCCATTTATAAATTTCAAGGTGGTTTCGAGGTTATACATGAAGTAACGAATGCATTTCTGAGATGGGAGGTTAATTTTAAACCAATTTGATTCATTAAAAATAATTCTTTTATTTTATTTCAGATTAAGAATTTCGGGTAGATTGGTGAAAGCTTTGTTTTTCTCTGTCTATAGACGAATTTTATGATGATGTCCTTCAGGATCAAGTATACTCCATCCGCTCTAAACCGGATGCCTTCACAAACATTTTACATCTTTCAAGAGTTTACAGGTTTGGAGCTGAACAAGACAGGCTTTGCCCAGGTTCGATGCACTATCTGAAACTTCTACCCTAATGTTACTGTAAAAAGCATTATTTTTGAATGTATTCTACTGATGAATGAATCTTAATTAGGTTACAATGATAAGTTTGTTGTTATTTCTCCTGAATGTAAAATTTCGTTTTCCATTTCACTTCGTACGATTAGCAGACGGTATGATAAATATTTATAGCAACTGTATCTAAATTAAAATATAAAAATAATATACAACTGAAAAAAAATTTGATGATTGCAAAAAAAAATTTTTATTTTTATATAATGATTTCTCCCCAGAAGTTAATATCATAGAATGACATTTGTCATTCTGTGCCTGGATGGGCAACCAACCAGGCAATTAATCCGCACAAGCGAGCTGAAACTCCTGAACCAACGTTAGTGCCCTCCTCAATTTTTTTCTGTGTTGGTTCCATTCGTGCTAACTGCTCGTAATCCCAGATTCACGGAGGAAATGCTCTTGCAGGTAAAGGGATCGTTTGGGTGGTGACTCGAAGGTGGCAACTAATTTGGTCCTGCTTTCGTGACAGGAATAAAATTTTCATTCGCAAAAATACTTCTCGCCGGAATTTATTATCCCTTCAACTTCGGAACAATTTATCTCGGAACTTTTGAATCGGGAAGTTGGATTAGGTTCTAAATTAGGGCCGAATATATATCGTCCTAACGATTCAATAATACTTTCTGATCACGATATTCTCACTGCATTATCCAGCTAGTTTGTTGAAATCGACTTTATGACGTTCCTTGAACGGCTCGGTTGGCCAACTTATAGTTGGAGCGGGTGTTGGAAGATGAATTGGCCTGCGGAAACTAAGCGGGTTTCCTATCGATAATGGCCTCAGAAGTTCCTTATTTTCTTCCGAAAGATCCTGAAGCCGAGAACTTCGATCCAACGGTAGAGAAATGGAAAAATTTGAGCAAAAACTTCTTTCAAAAAAATACCAGTCAGGTAGTTTGAAAGCATCATAAACTGAACAAATCTATCCACCAAAAAATACTTTTCAGATTGAAGAATTGTACGTGCATGCAAATTGTTTTTCTGTGACTGAAGAACTACATTTCGTACCAATTAAGAAAAAAAAATATATGGATCCGGCGGTTGAAAGAAATGAAAGTAAAAACGAACCTCTCTGAACTTCAAGAAAATATATGTCAGAAGTGATATAATGATCAAAATTTCATTGTCAAAGCAGTCGTGTGCGTTGTTTCATTCTGAGTTTTTTTTTTTCATTAAGTGGACTAAAGAAACTATTGTTTTCCTTATTCCTCATTGCATTGTACAAACAAACGTTTTGCACTATACCGCGTATTGCCACTATAAATTACTTGTTGCGGAAAACTTTGAAAGCATGTCTGCACAGGATTTACTTATAATAGTCGCAATAAGGGTTCATAGAATAAACCTAGAGACAATTTGAATATTTTCATCAATCTCTACAGTATAAATTATTTTGAAGTTGAGAGAAGATCTATTTTGTAACGCAAATTGATCAGCAAAAAAAATTTTAAATAGAAAAGTTTGTTGTCAAAGAAGGAGCACTGAAAATGATGGAATGATTTTCTCCCTACAGATTTATGATCGTGCGTCATAAGAAAGATATGTACCATCTTGAATAGTCAAGAAATTCGACAGAGGTGCATGTTTTCAAGAGGACCTCTTCAGAGCTGTTGTTCTAGATATCTACAACTGGAATAAGTCAGAAACTACGAGGGTGAGTCAAAATTGTGTATCGAGCTTTCTGGGGTGATAATAGGTTGAAAAATATGTATAGTTTGATGAATGAACTCGGAGATCAAAATTTATATCAAACCTTTTCAAAGTTGTTGAAATAAAAAAAAATTCTCTGCTTAACTTTCAAGACACCAGATTGGGAGTTCTTCTATGAATGTTTGTTGTTAAATAACATTTTTTTTACTACACTTTTACATTCCTGATATTCAAATAAATGGGGTACTTAGAGGGTGAGTCATGATTTTTTTTTGGACCACTTCTGTCTTTGCATTTTTTTTTGTATTTTTATAATTACAAAAAATCGGTAATCGATTCTTGTATTTGGATGAAAATACCCTTTTCTTAATTTCACAAAAACGAATATGTACAACGAAAGAAGTTGTCCCAATGATTCATAACGCATCCTCTAAAAACACCTTTTATACTAATATAAAAAATATAAGAAGTGTAATAAAAAAATGTTTTTTAACAACATACATTTATACACGAAATTTTAATCTGACAACATTCACCGTTTAGAAGTTATGCAGAACATTCTTTTAAATTTTCTCAACTTTGGAAGGACATATCTTCCTCCACATGCATTTTGGGTCATGAGTTTATTCATCAAACTTTACTTTATTTTCAATGTACTATCACCCCCTGAAATCTCTTTTTTCCGGATTACAAGGACGACATTCTAAAAATAAAAAAGTAGTCATTCGATACCTAGAGCCGGTGGACGAGATAAATATCTTCCACAGCTCAGGAAGATCGAATACAGTCACAAGAGACTAGTTAATTCAATATGCGGAAAGATTTTCGGCACACTGCGTTAGGAAACCCATCAATTAAGAATCTACTTCATTAAGCAAAGATAGTTGCAGGAAGCCAGGCGAAGGTAAAGGCTTTCCCAATCGTTCAAAGGACGGAGGAGAGGAATTTCGAGTAGGGATCCAAGTATTCAAACCGCAATTCAGTGATACACACATCCGAGCTCAGGATCTTTGCTCCAATTGAATGAAAATACGATAGTCCTTGGGGTAAGGTGAGCAGTTGTACTGTATAAAAATTCGACGACCACTGACGTGAACACGGGAGATTTACGTTGACGTGTTAATTGAAAAGGGCGTATCTGCAAAAAAGCACTTTTGAGATATTTGACTTTAAAGACAATTTTAATTGAATTAAAATGAAAAAGCAATGCATGATATGGCATATCATGCCTTGCTTTTTCGTTTTAATTCAATTAAAATTGTTGAAGGCATAAATGAAAGTATATAAAGTCAAATATCACAAAAGTGCTTTTTTGCAGATACGTCCTTTTCAATTAACACGGCAGTACGTTGCTTTGAATCTCATCGAATTCCGAAAAAATATAGTTTCTGTTTAATCCCAATTGAACTTAAACTTCGTTTATGATGAATTCGAATATTAAACCTGGCTCTAACCTGAAAAAAACGAAAATGGTCTCAACTAAGTTGAACTTCACCTATATACTGTGATCAATTGAATGTTTGTAGGGTCGAATGACCCTACCTGGTGATGAAGGAAAGTTGTTACACAGTTACAAATATATAGATAAAGAAAATCCTCATGAGAAAATAGGAATACGAATGTTGAATTCGAATGGGCTCCGAGTCTAATAGAACAGTGAAAGAATCGAAATCTCATTCCGATTCGATAACAAATAAAGGACTGCACTGTTGGAATGGCAAGTCTCAGCTGGAAGGGAGTAATCTCGGCTGCCGCGAATTGAAATGCACATAAGTCGCATCTGATCGTCAGATGTGATAGCTAGAATGTTTGAAAATGAATTAGATTCGCGTAAATCAAAATGTTTACGGTTAAAGAGAAAATTCAAATCATAAAATGGTACTTCGGTGGTCAATTTATCGCAGAGACAATAACTAGTTGAAACAAATCGGTTGGATCGTATCACATTTGAATATCAAAAAGTTGGTTTGTATCATTTTTGTGAGTTGTGCAGCTTGTCAAAAATATCTCATTGTTAGCAGGCTTCCTTCATCTGCTTTGTGGTGTGATATCACTCAGCGAATTGTTTTATATTTTTTGTGGAATCACTCAGGCCGTTGCCTCTACTGAAGGCCCAACCAATAAAAATGAATCAACCATGTAATCTCCAAATCAAATATAGTGTGCTAGTCGGAAATTAAAAATGTTCGAAGCTATCTTTTAGTTGTGAGTGAGACTTCAGAAATAAAAAAGAATGTACTATTAAAATTTTATAACGCAGTAATCCGGTTTTTTCTTCAGCCGTCCGGAATTCCTAAATTCTCACGCCATGTTCGTGCGGTATAATGCGACATAACGCACAATACAGCGCGACCATAGAATAGCATGTTCAATTATGTCCCTGCAGTTTCAATTAATGCGGTATCAAACGCTTCGTGTTCAACTGCCATGAATTATGCAAAATCACATTTTAATTTAACACGTCATACTAATTGCGTGATTAAATTCTCACTGCCGTCAGAAGTAAGTGACAAATAAATTGTCTTGTGCTTCAGAGCTATAATTAACCGGCAAATATTGACGAACGGGGGTGTTTAAATGTTTCTCCATTTTGAGGGCTGAAAAGTGAAGTGGTGTTTACTCAGGAAGAATGAACAATTCCGTGAAAATTGTGGAACATTCGATGACGAAAATGGCTTTTGATGTTCGTCTCACCGATTTTGTCGGAATGAATTAAGGTGATTCAAGAATATATATCAAGAATGAGCTGTGGTTACATGTATATAATCGAGAATAAAATATATTCAGAGCATCTCAAAGAATATTATCCTCCTCACATGATTCTGTTTCATAAAAACATGAAAAAAAACTGAAAAATTTTATGAGTGAGAGTGATTTTGATCACATGTAGACGTTATAACGTCAACCCCTTTCCCCTAGGGTCACCCATCCCAATTTTTCGAATAGAGCACATTATGCCACCCCCCAATTTTTCCTTATTCATAGTTGTTGAATAGAAAATCCAAGAGAAGAAATCGCGGTTTGGAAGGTGAGACAAAAGAAACTCATTTGTAATTTCATCGATAAAAAAACACAGACCACAACAAATTCTTTTCTGAATGAAAGTGTGAATATCCATTCAAAGTATCTTTATGAAAAAAAAACTTTTCTGAATCAAACCGCATGTTTCCGATTTAATAATGCGAATATACAAAGTTATAAATGCCATTCGCAAGTGAACTCTGAGAGGATAATAGATGATTTCGACGAACGAAAAATTCATTCGCATCACCCCATATTTACAATGCGCAGATTGAAACTGATGAACTAGAAAAAATTGAGCGGGATCTACCTATATGATGAAATTCTGTAACATGGTCCAAACGGATTGTATAGTTGAATGAAATATTTGTTCATCGGAGGTAAATATTTTGATGATAGTGTATGGCTACGGTAAATTTACTGACGTATACGTAAATTCAAATATTTGCAGCACTTAGAGAGCTGTAATTTGTCAGGTTATAAAACAGGTCCGTTTCACTATCGTTTGAAAAAAAATTTTAAAGAATGTTAATTATGCATAATCTTGGAATAAACATTCAAGGAAACATAAGAGCACATTTTTCTTATTAAACTATGCGAATTCATTTACTCCGTCAAACAAGCAACAAGATCAAATTTGTTTCTTTAAAATGCATGAGGAATGCTACGAAAACAAAGAATATTGATTATTCAATCATATTATGCATGAATAAAGAATAAAAAAGAAAAAATTAAGAGAAATACAAGGTTACCAAAGATACGTAATGTGAAGAGGTTGAGAATAGGAGTGCGATATAGATGAGTTTTTTTTGTACTTTCACACTGAAACCCTAAGTCAGACCAAATGAAGAAATATGTAGTATCTTGGATAACACTGAGAGGCATAAAAACTTACTCCTGTGACTCATAATGAGAGGCAGAATAAAAGAAAAGAGATCTGTTGAACGAAAACAAATATCCTAGCAGAAATTGGTTCACTCTATGATTTAGTCTTTATATTCATGGTGAGTAGGATAACAGTTGCCTTGATGATTCCAAACCCTCTATAGGAGATACAACATGAAGGAAAATGAATATTTGTCGTTAAAAAATGTAACTGCATTTCGAGAAAAGAGCCCGAATTTATACCAGGAGAATTCGTATGACTCCATTCACGACAAGAAATTATTATCGCTCCAAGTACTACTCTGGAACAATGACATCCGTCAGAAGAACTTCTGCGAACTATCGACCAGTAATCGTTCCACATTCAATCCTTAGACCAGACAGCGTCAAGATATTCATGAGTACGTAAGATCCTTAACCGTCTAATGAAATAATTGAATGAAATGCATGATTGGCTTCGATTGCTACCGGTCAATGCACTATTTGAAGAGCTGACCTATCTACTGAGCAGACAGGTCGACTGTCCTGTTATTTTTTTGCTCTCAACGTGCCGTTTCATTGAGGGAATTAGCTGGATCCGATCATGCTAATTGTTTTGATGACAACAAATTAGTGAAGTGTGTGTTGCTTCGAATTGCTTGCTGGTATGTTAAACTACCAACATCAGCTCTCTCTTTTCTCCTAAATCGACTCATATGAGTACTAAGCTGTTGAAAAGGTTTTTTTAATGTTTCTTTAGTTCCATTAATTCTCTAGAACATTTCCTTCATTTTAGTGACGAAATACTTCATGATATTTGGCAAAAATAATCTCTTACCTTCTGATAGATCCAAAATACTTTTTGAAAACCTTTTTATTAATATAGGTACTGTTTTTTCATTCTCCAAGTATTTCCTTGCCTTCGATATTGAAGGGAAAAGGCTGCTAGTTCTTCATACAATTTTTCTCTTTCATTCTTCGCAAATTTGTATGTCCTTTCACCCATGGTAGTCAAGTTGTGTTGTAACCTATCTTTCTGAAGGTTGGCGCTCAAGTTTGATGAAACTGGAGTTTCACTGCATTCGAAGAACGATTTTAAGCAGTATGTGAATGTCATCCTCTCCATGGTCTCCAGCTGTCCCACCAGCGACTTAAATTAAGGCGAAGCTTCCTGAGATCGACAAAAGATCACGAAGGACCTGTATCATTAAACTTTGCTTCATCGAACGGTGTGCGGACTGTTGTTTCTGGGGCTAAAGAGGTGACCACTGGTGTACCACAGGGTTCGGTTTTGGGACCAGTATTATTTTGTTTGGACTAGTGGAGACCCCGTTTGAAGATTCATCCAAGATGAGAAAATGTCGTCATCGAAGCTTAGCAGAAACAGACCGGTTTCGTCCTCCTTAGGCCCATGATTAGGGTGCTAATTTTTCCCTTTATATTATTTTGTTTATTTGTCAATGAGCTTAATCTGTTGGACTGCGGTGTTTGTTTTTCGTTCTATGCGGATGATACTGCGGTTACGGTATCCGATCGGTCTATTGATGTTTTGAAGGTCAGATGTAACAGGCTGATGTCAAATTTGAGTGCATGGTTTTCGCAAAATCTTTTATGTTTGAACTTATCAAAAACGTATATTATGAGGTTCCATAATAGACAGAAATTATGTGATAGCCTGAGTGTTGTTGTTGACAATACACATATAAAGCAGGTCACTCATGTTAAATTTTTGGGAGCTCATCTTGATGAACATTTGAATTGGAAGACTCATTGCGTAAAATTAATTTCCAAAATTGATTCACTGACATATCTCTTTCTGAATTTGAGATGTATTGTTTCACAACAACTACTCTTGAATCTTTACTATGCACAGATAGATTCAAGACTGCGATATGGTATCATTTTATGGGGGAATTCTTCTTCTGTGGGGGATTTGTTCTTAGCACAAAAGAGAATTATAAGATGTATCTTTAATGTTGCCAGATCGACTTCTTGCAGACCAATTTTCAAAGGTAATAAGATTCTGACCATTACAGCTTTATATATTTATGAAATGTGTGTGTATGTTTGGTGCAGAAAAAATAGCTTTAGCCGTGTAAGTGAATATCACACTATCGATACCAGACAGGGTTCAAATTTTCATGTACCTTTTTCAAGAATTAAAGTGGGAAAAGATTCACCAAAATGTATGGGGTTAGTATTATATAATAAACTACCAAAGGATATAAAGAATATTTGTAGTCCTAGTCTATTTAAGAGGAAATTGCGGCATTATTTAGGAGATAAATGTTTGTATAGTTTAAGCGAATTCTTGTAATCTTTTTTTTTTTTTTTCTCTTAATCAATTTTCTGTAATTATTGGTAATATTTTGTTGCTTTTTTTATTTTTTTGTAAATGACGACTCCTATACGGTCATGTACTGTCAAAAGGAAAATACATATATTATTAAAACCAGATGGGAATTTCGGAAAAAACTTCAAGCCAACATTGGATGAAGCCTGAACATTGGTGAAGAACTGGCACCAAAAGGAGATGAAAACTGGGAGATCAGCGAAGCCGAATGCGATTGAAGTTGTCCGTTTCTGGTTAAAAATTGTTTAGAGTTTTTAGATTATAGTTATATTGTTTTTCCTATATTAATCAACCTGTGATGCTCCTGACTCGAACGAATAATAAAGAAATTAGGCGACATAGCTTATATTCCGCTTCGGACGGGAATAACCGTGAAAATTTTTGGAAACGAATCCATCAATATTCGCAAAAATGCAGGATATTAACATTTGGCAAATCCGCCTCGTGTTCATTAAGGCGTTTGGTTCCGATTAGGTGTGAAACACGATTCGATCGCATGAAATATGAATGGGCGAGCTCGGCTTTGGGCTCTTTTTTGACACGTTTCAGAGCTCGAACTTCGACACCCGGAGTGGCGATGCGTCGTTTTTGAGGGGGATAACGTAATCAAAATGAATGGATGGATTTTTACGTTTCGTCGAACAATTCCTGTCGCCGCTTTCCGTTCGTATTGTTTTCTGTGTGGAATTTCGGAATGGCGGAGTCCGGGTTGACGAGAGATGACGTCGTCGGATTTATTTTGCGAAATCGGCGTGTCCGCTGGACCCGTAAGATCCGCATATTCGAAACGATGTTTTTTTTTTCTGAGTGGTGAGTGAATTGGTTGTTCTGCATGAGTTGAATTCATCATAACGAAACACCATGTAAGCTGACGTAGGTAAAATCTCTTCAATTTGAGGAATGAAGGACTTTCTATATAAAAATGAGCCCAATCACGCGAGTGAATAATTTTGAATTCGCTGGAATTTAGATTCTTGTAGATGAACAACTATACCTATCATTACGCATCTCAAATCCCAAATGATGCTTACCGAACTTAGGTAGCGACAGTTCACTTCATCTAAAGAAAAAGTTCTCATGTATCTAAATGATTATAGTATTCCCAGAAATTCAGTGTCTTCACAACCTTAACCACCACAAAGAGGCTTCCATAAATCTTCGAAATGTAATGCATCGTTCACCCAATAGCTATTAATAGCAAACGCTATTAGGTATTACAATGCATGAATATTTTCTTCCCAACTAATACAGATTCATCTCCTCTTCATGAAGACTAGTCAATAGATTCAAAAGCCAATCAAATTTGAATTCACCCACAAAGTAGGAATGTACACGGTGAGCATATTTCGATGTTTTAGCACTACAACTTTCGAAACATGTGATCATTAATGGTCTCGTTAATGGTTTAACTTTCGATATATACCTAGTGCAAATGTTTTCATTATGAAATGAACAAAATGCTGGATCCAATGAACGGTGAAATATACGAAATAGTTATTTATGATACAAGTGTACAGGGTGGGCATATTTCAATGTTTCAGCAGTACAACTTTTGAACCAGAGGAGATAGGCAAAATCTGATACCCCATTCTCGATCTCTTTTTTGGAGAAACTAACAAGAGTCTTAATTTTTGGCTACTTCCTTTTGTTTTCGAGTTATAAGCGAAAATTGAAAAAATGTCGATATCGAAAAAAATTAATATCTCCGCTAATACTGATGATAAAGCTCTGAAATTAAAACATTTTACAGACACTTTTCTTACGTAGAATCCAGTGGCATGCTCGTCTTCATTATTATTTTTTTTCGGCTGAGGTTTTTTCCCCTGGCTCTATAGTATCGTATGATACTGGTGATGATAGTATCGTATGATACTATAGTATCATACGAAGAATGTTGTGGTACCCCGTTCCTTTTTTTACCTCAGCTTAGGTTCTTTTTGTTTCAACATTTATTGTATATATGTATATATATATATATATATATTGCACCATTTTTAATTACTAAGCTACGACCCAAAATTAAGTTTTTTTAATGGAAACGATATATTTCTGTATCATTTTCTGAAAAAAATATTCAAAAAAACATAACTTTAGGTCATAGCTTCGTAATTATAAATGCTGCAAAAAAGACGAAGATGCCACTGGATTCTACTTGGAAAAGTGTTTTAATTTCAGAGCTCTATCATCAATATAAGCGGAGATATAATTTTTTTCCGATATTACCATTTTCCCAATTTTCGCTTATAACTCTAAAACAAAAGAAGTTAGCCAAAAATGAATACTACTCTTGTTAGTTTCTCCGAAGAAGAGATCGAGAATGGGGTATCAGATTTTGTCTATCTCCTCTGGTTGAAAAGTTGTACTGCTAAAACATTGAAATATGCCCACCCTGTACACTTGTATCATAAATAACTATTTTGTATATTTCATCGTTCATTGGATCCAGCATTTTGTTCGGTTCATAATGAAAACATTTGCACTAGGTATACAGAAAGTTAAACCATTAACGAGACCATTAATGATCACATGTTTCCGAAACATGATCCAGAATCGTATAAAACAATCACAAATTCATGTACTACATAAATTATCAATTCAACCTGATTTCATCAATTTAGAAATGACATTGACGATTCAATCTTCTATACCCTGCAACAATTGTCATCCTCATAAGTACAAAAATAACGCTTGTATCGATGAATTATAAAGAATATCCTTCAATATTACAAATATCTCATATTTTCGAGGATATTTCAAAAATTGCTCATTCCTTTTATATCGCTGTTGTTGACGTATTGTGCTTTTGAATACCTGATGATGGCAAGTTAACATGTTCACATCCTCGAACATCATAAACAATTGTTTATTTCAACTATTTTTCGAGTAGTTAAGTACCCTACAAAAAAGACTCTCAATGTTGTGATGTTGGATACAAAGAATTACAGCACATTACATACTGTATGAGTAGATGCTTCATCGATATTGCATCCAGACGGCTCCGACACGTAGCCGCTTGATATTGAAAAATCATTTAATTATCGGCGCCATGTAGAAGGAAGGACTAGTATACGAGTTGCCATATGCAAACCTTGTATTGTTCATTAACTGAATCATTAAGCTGAGACCGTTGGAGCACGCATTAGTTGTACGGGAACTTTGATAGACGAAAAAACTTGATTTGGTATCCGTTAAGTAGCGGAGACTCGTTATGGGACACTCTGCACTTCCTGTGCATGCAAATCTGAAGCAGATATTGCGAGGACATGCAATTGATTGATTCTGTGAGTCTCACATTTCTTCAACGAAGTGATTCGCTGAGAAACAAAAAAAAATTACACAGCAAATAGTTCTAACAAACTCTTAACGGAAGTAGATAATAAATAAGTCAATAAATAAATGAAAATACGAAATCTTGCAATAAAACCCTGGCTGGGTGAATTTGTCTGCAGATCTTGTAATTTACATTTTATGCCGATCCTGAGTTTTCATTTCTAGAAAAACAATGTTAATCCGTAAGCCCGATCGGACTGGAATACCGACATCAAAAATCCATAAAGACCATAACTTTCGCATCGTCGAGAAGGCATCTCCAGACCCTGGAAATATATTCGTCTCACACAGCAGGAATGTATAATGAAGTTACTCCTCATTTGAATCTGAATATGTTGCGTGAACCTAGGAGACGTAACCGAACGGCATCTATCATCCGAGTTTTCAGGAACCGCTCTTATTTTCGGGGGTTGACCTAATTTTGTCAACCGGGAAAACTCCGAGTAACTTTTTTTATTCCCTTCTCCCCCCCGTCCCTGCTCTCCTGCGCCATCGAACAGTTCGACTTTTACGTTTCCACTCGTGAAATATGTTTGTTTTGCAAGTGGAGCCTTCGAAAAGGTTGTTTGCTCCTCTAATTGATCGATGGTTTCTATTCGGCGGCATATCGAGAAGAAACGCTTCTATTTACTTCGCGGAAACGGTGAGAAATATGGTGAATATTTTCTTGTCGTGCTGTTTTCGCTTTTCCGTGATTGCAGGAAGGCACCCCGACAAAAATATTCAGAGCCGAAAAGTATCTTGAAATTTTCTTCGAGATGTTTATCTACTCGTTCGTGAATCTCGAACTGCGAAAACCAGATCTCCTTATGCTCTACTAACAAGGCTCAACAGCTATTTCCATAAAATATATCGAGCAGATTTTTTTTCCTATTATCTACTCCCATTTCGTGAAGGCATGGAACTAAGTCAATATAAGATTGATTAAAATAATTCATTCGATCGCAATATGAACTATTTCAGAATTTGCGAATTGATGAAATTTCTAACTAGTCCAGTCATTTCATTAAAAATAGAGTCGAAACGTCGGAACTCGAGATAACTGGCTGTAAGCTTGGGAAAGCCTTCATTTTGACCTCTCATAACTTGTCTCAAACCCTACCGACTGTAGGGTGTCTATAAAATTCTTCGGGTCAAAAGTAAAAAAATTGACTTTTTGCTAGTTTTTCTGAGATATCTCAGTTCCTATAATGTTTTCGCTATTTGTTCGCAAAAAACTTTTGGAACAAAAAATGTAGAGAATTCCTTCCTCTACAATATTTATAATAGCGAAAATCTTATAGGAGCTGAGATATTTCAGAAAAACTTGCAAAAAGTCGATTTTTTTTACCTTTGACCCGAAGAATTTTATAGACGCGGACACCCTAGAGTCGGTAGGGTTCGAGATAAGGTTATAGAGGTAAAAATGGAGGCTTTCCCAAGTTAACAACCAGTTTTCTGGAGATGGTGTAATGGTGAACATGAAATGGTCCAGAAAGATATTGCCTTGAGATTATCAAAAGAAAGGACAAAGTTCTTTCGGAAGAGCTCACCTTTATATTGTAGAGTTATCCTCTCGATCAATTATCGAAAAAAATGATATGACAAAAAAGGTATAGTGACACATGATTTTGGAAGAATTTCAATTCTCCTTCACATATTTCAAATTTTTGTTCGTTTGGATACTAGATAATAATTCAAAGTGGCAACCCTTTCCAAATTATTGAATGGCAATAAGGGTATAGTGGCACATTGTGAAGGCTTTTCAATTCTCCTTTTTATATTTCAAATATTTTTTCACACAGTACGATAGCGTACGCCTTAAGGAAAGCACGCAATGTCCGGGACGGCCTAATTTGAATGAACCCTTCTGCAACTAATATCAGTGAAGTAATATTTCACTACACATGTTTGTCGTAGGTAAAACGGATATGCTCTTCGAAACTTTTATAATTATATTGAAAAATATGCAGAGGTACAGACATATTCAGCAAAATACTGTAAAAAATTCTTCCACATAATTTTTTATTCAGAATAAGAAAAAACATATTCTCAAATCAAATGTTCGTTCAATCGTACACAGTCTGTGAGAACATAAGAAAAATCATCGTTTCAGAACCATTTCATGCATTTTTCTGACGAGAAAATACATATTGACGTGACTTTCAATGAGGCTACTGGAATAGAGAATGAATATAGTTTGCCTATTGAAAGTTTCTCTCTCGTCAATTTGCATAATATGTAAGTTTTTAACTATGTTCGGCTCCACTTCTGAGTTCGCCTATTCGAACTGAAGAGTTTCGAAATAGTGAATGAAAACAATTCAACACCGAGAGCTAACACACAACAGGGAAAGTCAATCAGATCACCCCCGCATTTAATTTTAGCAGCAGTCAGTCAGTCAGTAGCTCTCCGCCAATGAGCACAGTTGCAAATGGCCATATGGGCAAACCTTCCAAAAATTGTGTTCTAAACAACAGCTGCCAAAGCGATGCGATCTCAGCGCATAACTATGGCAACATCGTAATTCGTGACGACTCGTAGTTCAAATGTAACAAATGTCGCTTCAGGTTAGTGCATTGTAGTTTTGCTCAAATTCTTTTCCTTCAAAGTTGTGTTTGAAATAGATTAGGTACACTATCAAGAATAGAAGCACTAACGTCTCTAGAAGCGTTGTACACCGTTTCTTACTGAAATTGGGGGCTTTATCGTAAAAAACTTGTTATACATTTATGTTGTGTACTTTCTCTCATCTTTCAGACAGCATACGAATCCCGCATAGAAAAAAACTGGTAATCTTCTGAATCGATCCACGAATCGATCCAATTTTTCAGTTCTTCATAAGATCTTCTTTCACTAAAAGTGGCCTCACCTTATTTAGATATTTGAGAGCATTCGATGAACATCAGCAGCAGATTTCTTCATATTGAAGCAAAAATTTAAAACCTTCCTCAAATGACGAGAATTCGGTTGGTAAACTGACATGAAAAATCGAGAAAAAATATGATGGAGACACAAATCGACTAATATTTCGTTGGCGTTATGTTTACAAATATCTAAGCTTATTGTATCACATCTAAGATCTATTTATTTCAATTACCACTTAGCGCTACAGCCAGCTATTGCAAAACGGCGGAAGGTAAGTTGTACACCTAATAAAAGCACTCAGAGCTTTCATCAAAAAAATTTAGAAACGAAATGATGTTGAAAAAAAAATTGTAGAGCCAAAAAGATTCGAAATCTTGGCGATAGAAAAATTGAAGCCCAGCCTCTTGTTACACTACGCTTCGTCACAGATTGTGATGTTGCCACAATAATCCGAAACGGTATTCAGTAACAAGAATGTCCCAATACAAAAATGGCCATTATCGAATATAATTGATTTCGCAGTAGATATTGAGGTTAACATACATAATTCTGGAAGCGTTGTTAAGGCTTCCCGAGGGTAGCTGAGGGCAGAATTCGGATCTCGAGAAAAATACCCGATTTCTAGGCGCACTAACGATTTTATCAACCGTTAAAGCACCAGCGTCATACTAAAATAGATAAAATGAAACATTAAGGGATTTAGGTATCAATATGATCGGAAACGACCCGAAAGAATCCAAGCGTCCAGATCTAGCCGACATAAATTCCGCCAGGATCCCAGATTACCAATTCGACCCCCGACTATCAGCGCGGAGTCGTAAAACGGTTTCGCAAAATAAACGCGTCAGGAAAAACAAATTTGCATACTAAATAACGGCGTAGAGTATCATTTCCGACCGAAATATTAATATTATACAATCGAGATTTGGCGGTCGCTGTGGGAAGGTGACGCAATCATTTTGTACAATTAACAAGATAATATCGCGGTTCTTTTTCAGTTATTACTTTCAGTGGGGGCGCGGATTATCGTCGGATGTGCTGCATTATTCTACTTTTTTTCAACTTTTTCGGTCATTTTTTGTTTTTTCATCTCTCGACAAAAACAGATTAGCATACTCAAAACGATGATGATTCTCCTCGTTAAAGCGTAGAATGACCCCTGTCAAATGATATGACATGACGATTGCCCTCCATTAAGGGTAGCTTCAAATGAAGCTCAAGTTTGTTTTCACGGGGAGACTTAATTAAGTTATTGATATACTAAGTGACTCATAGGTTTGAGGATTTCATTTTCGAGCGCTGAGGTTTGTTTATGGATTGCAATACCAAGCACCATACAATCGGAATGTCGGAGAAGCTCTTACATAAATTCTCTTCTTAGCATATTAAGAGTTAAAAAAAATTGCGGTTAGGAAGGTAGAGGGAGAGTAATACGAAAAAAGATTGGAAATGACATCGAATGTTTCGATTTCAACATGTGCACATTTGAAGATGAGAAAGAAAGCTAACAATGATCAGTTGAAGATGCAAACGACAAAGGGCTAATATACTCAACAATTATGCCATATTGCTCATTCAATATTGTTGAATATGGAGAATATTGTGAGATATAAATAGAAAAATTTAGGATTAAATAAAAGTATTGAAGAGCTGGTGGGGAGCCGAGGCGACGTAATTTTTCCGAGCCGCTTGATAATTTGTCGTTGTTTCATGGTCAAATTATACAAAATCTTCATAAATTGTAGCCTATATGTTATTCTGCTAGATAAACTATATTGATGTGAAGTTTCATATGAATCCGTTTGGTCGTTTTTACGTGAAAGAGTAACAAACATCTATAGGTCCTCACAAACTTTCGCATTTATAATTTTATTAGTAGGACTAGTACGATAATCATTTAACAGAGAGTGAAGTTAAGGCACTAAAAGAGCAGGAATATGGAAAATTTGTGAGAGATATATACTCCCCGTCAATAAATTCCGGACAGGCAAAATTTTTGTCAAATTCAACACCCTTTTCTCGTGGTTCTCCGATTTTGTTTTTTAAAGCAGATACTGACGTAAATCAAACAACATTCTGTTAAGAAAGGGTCACACTTCAAATTAAAGTTGAATGATATCAAATTTTCCGCCTCAAATTCACCACAGGGTGTTTAGAAATGAATGGTATAAAATAAGGTTTTGTTTCACCCTCTATAACGGATGAACTACAGGTATTTTCGCAAAGTAAATTTCAGGTTAATATAACAAGACCCAATACTTTACCTGGTGAAAATTTCAACAAAATCGGAGAACCACGAAAAAAGATACAGGGTGTTGGATTTGACAAAAATTTTGCCTGTCCGGAATTTATTGACGGGGAGTGTACTTTTAAAGAGGCCTACTCTAGTGTAGATGATCGATATGAATTTTCTTTAAAGTTGCTTTTTGAATCGCAAGATTAGATCCCTCAGGGTAAGATGATCACTTTCGAATATCAGCTCATGAAAAATACCATCTATGTAATTCTATTGTATTACATAGTCCTTAACACATATGAGCTTCAGTCAATCATCTACTTCGATGCAAGCGAAAAGTCGAAATTTAAAGTGAAAAATCTAAATGCTGACCGTTTGATCTAAATTATGGTTAACTTCAAGATCATGCTCCTCGACTTAAAAATAATGAAGTACGTATGGATTGATAAACCAAAATTGAATAGAAAAGTTGAACTTGGGGCAAGATGATCCCCTTACTTCTGTAAAAGATGATCACAGGAGATCATCTTACACCTTAATGATTTTTTATATACTAACAGGATGAATAAAGCCAAAATAGTGTAAAAGAAGATAAAAAAAAACCTTGAAAAATTAGGTAGGCTGTTCATGAAAACAACACAATAGGAAAAAGAGTAGGGAGAATAATGCTCCGTAAAATATCATTTGTGGAATCTTTGTCGTCTAAAAAAGATGAGATTGATTCTACACAGGAAGATTTTATAGTGACACGAAGGGTTAATCCAATATTTCACATGGTTTTATGAGGCTCTGGCATTGATAGTGGTGATTGTATTGACTTATTTTGCTACACCACTCCTGCCAAAAAGCATTTGAAATTATTGAAAACTGAAAAAATAAATTTGTAGTCAATTCTATAAAAATTTATAGTTTTTTCATTTTGTCATTTCTGAAAATATAAAATATGTTAGCTATTTCTAGTGGTGTATTGGAATCACTACTCAGAATACGTATTCGTTTTAGTTTTTTCTTCTTTAGTTGATATTCTGAATAGAATATCAGAACTATTAAAAAATTATTTCGAGCTATATCCTCTTGAGTCCCGACATCATAATAAAGGTGATATAAAGGTAATATATGAGAATTTGGTTCATCAAACACTGAAAACGTCATATACATTTTTTGAAGAAATTCATTCAAGGGAAAGTAAAAAAAATATGTCCAATGAGATTGACATCAGGTTGATCTCATCATAAAAAAATAAATTTTGAAAGCAATTATTATTGCCTTTCAAACACCAAAATAACGTTCATTCTCACAATAAATTTTTTTTATTCACAATTTTGATTTTTACATCTCACTCGCTTCAAATAACAACACACTGCAACATAACAGCAAAACAGCTGGACTCTTTAATTCATCCAATACGTTGGATCGAAGAATTTCAGTAAATTATCAGATAAATACAAAATCTCAACCTCCAACATATTGGACATCAGGACTCAGGAAGATAAAAGAAATCTCCCACTTCAGATTCATACATTCATAAAAATAATACATATGAGAAAGAAGGTCTACAAGTATTATTCACGATAGTTTAGCTAGGATTATCACGAACGATCCACAAACGTTTCAAAATCGCGCGGGAGTTATACCCAACAAAATCCCCGTTCGCCGAAGCGATATTGAAAACCGAAATGTTCATCTCCCACGTTTATTGACGCTCCGCTTCGGCGTTGGGCCGATCTGATTTTCGGCAGTTTACCCCTCTCCGGTATCGATTTATGCAAATTATCACCTGAGCGCGGTGGCATTCCGGGCGTTTGCGGGTCCTGCGAGGCGAGGGGCGAGAAGCTCGGGCCCCAGTCGCGCTATCAGATCGAGAATGCGATTCGAAGTCGAGATGCTCAATGATAACAGATTTCATGCCCGCTCTCTTCCCTCGGCCCGGCCCTGGTAAGATCGCACCAACGGGAGGCGAAATCAATTCCGTTGTTTATTCGAGGGTACGAGTGCTTGAGGATCACAGGGTTTGATCTAGAGATGAGCCAATCGGTGATTTCAGAATCACGTCGTGATTCGTGATTGTGATCTGTCAATCACCGTTCATTTGGACGGTGATTATGATCACCGGTGATTTCGAGAAAATAGGGTTATTAGTTGGATTTGACTAAAAACTACAAGTGAATACAAATTCTGAATTAAACATTTTGGAAAGTGGTTCATCAAAAGAATGTCTTGAACCTCATATCTGTATGAGAATACCAAGTCGTAAAAATTAACAAAAATAGTCTTGTCAGTGAAATCACTATAAAATGTGCATTTAGATCACAGTTTCAAAAATGTATAATTTAATTATTCATTAAAATTTCAATCCTCCATGCAACAACGGTTCCTTGGCTAATGCCAATAGAATTTCCCCTTCAATTTTAAAAATTATTAAAGTATATTGGACGTTCCTACAACTGAGAGTAAGCCTTGGAAAATTTCGAGCAAATCGATCCCTTTTTGAACCTCGTGACCAACGTGAAATCAACGACAATAAAAACAGCATGAACTTGAATAATAACATTCATAACTCTCGTGAGTGATCTCCTTCCAAAAATCACCATCGTAGTATGCGAGTATCTAACATTATAACGCGATCGCAATCGCAATCACTAACGGAAAGAACCAACATGAAAATCACCGACAATAAGAACAGCATGAACTTGAATCATAACTCTCGTAAGTTTTTCCCATCCAAAAATCACCATCGTAGTATGTGAGTTTCCAACGTGATCGCAATCACAATCACTGACGGAAAGAACCAACGTGAAAATCACCGACAATCACAATCACAATGTTTTCAGGAATTCGCAGTGATCGGTGATTTGAAAATCACCGTGAGTAAATCACCGGTAGTGAAATATCGCTCATCTTTAGTTTGATCAGAAAATTGAAAATGTCTGAGGTTCGGTGATCTCGATGGACGATTCCATCGCGGAATTTGAACTGCTGTGTGGCAGAGAAACGAACTGGGCGAATCATCAACATGATGAGACCCATACAAATTGGAAGAAGAAATATATTGATTACTTTTCAGGATCTCAATCTCTCTTTGCCAGTTTCGACCCTTTCAGAAGAACACATTTTTTGCAATGAATGAAAATCATCATCGTCCACAAGATATTATATTTTGTAAGGATGAAGTTGTTTATAAATACAAGTCAAGTGCTCAAGATCCAGCTGCTAACATTGTTCAGCTGACTGGAGACTTCCACATCAGAATACCCTCCCAATTGCTTGTGTATTAAACTTCCTTGTAGGTTTCCACAATTATTTCACAATTCCTCAAAATTTTAGAAGAATCCCTGCTTTCTCTGTAAATTTCTGATACACGACGCCATGTTCTCATCTCATCACTCGACGTTGTTGATTGAAAATTTTTCGATCAAAATTCTCTTGCTTATAAAATACCAATTTTTCATGAGATAAATTCAATTTGAGCTGTGGATGAGATGAGATTGCGGAGGTAGGAGATTTTCCCTGAGATTTCATGGAAAAAAAGAATCAAGAATAACTTGATTATCACATGAACCTGTATCCAGAATCCTCGAGAAAGAAGAAGTATGCTAATTATTCTTTGTCGTAGAATCGTTCCGATGTTCAATCCTCATGGAAAAGTATTCTATGAAATCTACATTCGCGGAAAAGTCGGATGATATCACAGCCATATCGATTTTTTTCTGGTTCACATTCAGAATTTTGATCAGACCTCGGATCAAACAATATCTCGGACAATATCTATCTTGAAATTTACTATTGGAAGGAATTTTTCTAGAGTAGCACAGAATGGTGAAATCGAGAAGAAATATCTTTTTGAAGTTTCCCTACTATGAAATTAAATTTTTTGAATGATATTTTAATTCTGAACCATTATTTTTGCCATTGTGATTATTGAGCATTCACAAATTTTCAAACTGACCTATGAAGATAGGTATGTATAATTAATTTTTCAACGTATCATATTTTTTACTGAATTATCTGTTCAGATACAGTTCAATTTTGAATTATACAGCATGTATGATCACCACTCAAATTGACATAATTTTTCAATATTATCAGATTAAGCTCTTCCCTGTTGAAAATTCGAAGTGTATGTTCTTTTCACTCTGGTTTTAATTTTGAGGGTCATCCGTTTTATCGACAATTTTCATCTTTGATCACCTCGAAATTGTGTATTGAGGAATCAATACCTAACTTTTAGATTTACTTTTTGATATAAAAAATGTAATGTTGATGTTTAATGACATTTCTAGGTGATCAAATCATGTCTCACTTTCATCAAATTGCCTCTCCAACAAAAAATGTTTTTTACTATTATTTGGGGCACAAACCAAAGGGGATCAGAAGAAATCTACCTGGAAACCTTATGAAGAGCCAGAAAAACGTGTACCAATCAGATCGGGGAGATATGGTGAAAAACAACTTGTTTTCATAGCGTTTCAATGTTTCAATCTTCAGAATTCAATCGTTTTGATCGTATATATTTATTGGGCCACTATCAATGTTGACGTCGTGGGAGCTCATTCCATAAACTTGAATAGATCAATTTGTATTTTATGATATCAAAGAACACTATCGGGATGATTTTTTGCTGTTCCACCCTCTCACGTTAGATTTTCAATTTGAAACTGAGTATTCTAATCTCATCCTAGCGACTGATTAAGAATTCAGCATACAATAATAAGTATAAAAATGTGAATGAAAAAAGATATCAGTGTGAACCTGGGGTAGAGTGATTTTTTTGTATGCTGTGACCTGAAATTAGTGGGTATTGATGCAAAGATCCACAGAACTCTTGAAAAAACGTAATTTATTTCATTCGTTTCTGATTTGGTCAACGTTTATCTGGCTTACTTCTGTATTTTTTTCTTTGTTCTATCCCTTGATTTTTATCTAGTCTGCAACTTCGATCTTGAAAAAAAAAATGATTGAATGAATAAAATTGGAATAGACGACAATAGGAGAATTTCTCGAAATCTCTGATGTTTTGCGCTCACTGCTTTAGTAATATATTATTTCTGTATCAATAAAGAATGAATTCTTATGAATGTTTTGTAGGATGGGGAAGACCCAATGGATTTAACCTTGTGAATATTCACAAGGATTTTTGTTAGCCTTTTTTTCTGAGATACCAGTCGTCAAGTCGAGCTTCATCGTTAAAGGGGATTTTTCTGCTCCGATAGAAGTAAACAGTCACTAAAAGATTAGAAAATGGCATGAAATGCTGCGTTTTGTGGTTAATAGTCGAATAAATTCCTGAATTGTGACAAAAATGAAAAGCTATCAGAAAATTATGTTTACTTCAAGATCATATTGATGGTCAGGTGGTCAACTAAATGATTTTTTTACATCCTACTGAGGTTGAGTGCAATTTCAGTTGGAAGAAAAGCAATCGCTAACAAACATTTCGTAATTTCCTACTGTACTTGCATTCGATAACCCTTCACCGTGAGCACTCGACACAAAAATCACTGAAGAAGGCCATAGAAATTGAACTGTTAAAGCGCAACTTACATTTGTGGTGTTAAAGTGAAAGCGAGAGACGAACAACGGGAGGAACCGATCGGCAAAGGTGTCCGCTACTTGCACTTAGGTTTAAAGCGGTGCACACGACGTACTACAGCAGCCTACTTCGCCCGGGTGGCAGGAGCAAATTCACTCGCAGCAGGATTCTGGCAGGATTCGTCGCAACACGCAACACGTGACCAGGCTGATGCGCGTCGTATCGCGGAATGGCGGGAACTGACTGACTTCGGTGCGTACCGACCTGAGGCCCTCCATTTGTCGCCATGGCTACGACGATCGCCGTTCGGCGATGGCGCCACGGCGGACCGGGAACGGGAAAACGCGGGCGGCCGTGCCTCAGACCCTCCGCTTCCTTATTTCTTACTTCCGTGTCTTGCTAGGCCTAGGCGTGTGGTCGTTATTTCGATTCCCACAGCTACACTGACATTACTGACAGCAGAAGAACGCTCTTCGTTCGATCATCTGCATCTATTCAACGTTGACATTTCAAAAAATCAAATTATCCAACCAGAAACATTTCCATGTAAGATATTGCCAAGGCGAGGCAGTATTTCTCACATTGTCAAAAAGTTATCAGAGCTCCGAATATATCAATTTTCAGACCACTAGAATCAAAATTAGCCGAAGTCTCATACAAACTTATACATTCTCTGGATTTAAGGGTTGGGAGGCAGTGGCGTAGCGCAAAATTTGGGCCCCCTCCGCAAGATTCTAGTCGGAGGCCCCCTCCATAGATCTATGTTATGTATGATAAGTTTCCACAGACGTTTTTCAGAGAGAAATATTAAAGAAAGTGTGATAAAATAATATATAATATTGAATAACAAGAATTTCTAAACAAAATATTATAGATTCTGATATAAAAATAACTGGGAATAAATCAATGTGATAAGGAACTTGAAAAATCATTTAACAAAAATTCATTAATCTTTTCTAGTTTTTTTGTTCAAACATATCTATCAACCTGTCGATGTCCAAGCTTCTTGTTCGAAGCTGGAGTACTATATTCCAAACTCAAGTTAAGAGGGTTCAAAAATACGACAAAAAACTCCGAGAAAATTCGAATAATAAGTTCGCGGCTTGAGGACTGGGCTAATCAACAAAATCCTTTTTGAATTGTCGACGTTTCGATCCTATGTTTGGATCTTTTTCAAGACTGAAAATTATTTTTTTTATTTATCCATAAACCTTAACTTTGACATGAAATTAACAAACAGTACACTTTGTATACAGGGTGAGTCTTTGACTTGTACATATATTTTAACCGTAGATTCCTGAGGTCAAAAGAAACACTTTTTTCCTTTACTATTTTTTTTCGATTCGGCCTAGAAAAATAGATATAGCCATTTTAAACTTTCATAATGAGCTATGCCACTCCTGGATATCATAATCATAGATATAATATATGCCTGCCATTCAAAACTTGGAAATAATAACCAACTGTACAATGAAAACAAGCGTCAACTTACTTTTTCAATCCTTTTCGACGAAAGATGAAGTACGATTTTGTTAGTTCTGAATAATTACCGAATGTATAAAATGTACCTACAAAGAATTCTTATACTTCATACAGAATTTCGTTAGCGGCAAATGTTGAATATTCTTCTTTTGATTTCTTTTCCAATATTGATAATGAAGTATTCAGCTTGCTATCACCTATTTCTTATGTATGTAATCATTATTTATCGTGGTTTATAAAATTTTCTGAGGTTCTTCAACAGAATCATAACCATTAATTCCAAACATAAACAAATGTCATTGAATATTGAATTGAACTTCACCGCTAAGCGGAAGGTTGCCAGTTTGGTTAGAACTCCATAGATCATAGACCTATTATTAATAGAGTGTGCATAGACTTAACACTTAATGATCAAATGTCATTGTGTTTTGATAGTTTTTTTCAATTATAACACTGTTGTGAATAATTTGTTATCTAGAATTTGACTTAACATTTCAGAAGATACTCATCATTATGTCTAATATACTTCATAATTTAATGAAAAGGAAAAAATGTTAACTTCGACAAAGCAGATTTATCGTGACTCTTCTATGTTGATCGTTGTTTCGCATAGAGTGATCGACAAACAATTCAAATTTGGAATTAATGGTATCGTGATTTTCAGTTAAAACGTTGTTAACAGCAGTTTTGTGAATAATGAGGCCCAATTGTGATCGCGTGTGTCAAGTGTACCTATCTTGAGATTCGGATGGAGGTGCCAGAGACACCAACATGATTTTCTCTGGGTGGAGCATTCACTCTGGCTTTTAATGAAAACGGGAAGTTAGGGCTTCTAACGAACAATCCCCTTTAAAAAATTTAACTTGCCTGAAGTATTAGTTATTCAGAAAGAAGTGTGTGAATTTGCTCGAATAAAGGATGTAAATCGAAGAAGTAGAGGTGAGCTCATTAATTTAACTCAATTTCCAAAGTCCGCTTCCCTTTCCATTCATAATAACCTTGTCCTTCCAGAACATAAATTCTCGGATTTAAACGTGATGATTCTCAACGTGACAACCTAGGAAAAATTGAATTCTGTGCATATTTTCGACAGAGTTACATTCAACCAAAGTACCCAATTTATGGAATTTCTCAGAAAATTTTTTTCTTTCAATATGGAATTACTCGTAAACGGCGGGTTTTACAAGAAAATATCAAGAATACTTTTATTTTCCAAAATGAATGAATATTCATCTCATCACATTGAATTTACTATTTACAATTAGACTCCTTGAATTTCTGGTGAATTTATGGAATGTTATGGTCATAATTGAGAACCTGGCGGATGTTGGTGGAATTTTGTGATGGGGATAGATCAATCACGTTTACGAAAAACCATATTCCGAAAATCACTTCATTCGACCGATTCGTTTGCGAAATATAACTGAAAATTACATTTTTTCATGGATTTTTGACAGCCTGTATCTTCTCAACGAATACGAATCGGAAAAAATGGAAGATGAAAAAAGTGTTTTTTTTTTGACCTCAGGAATCTACGGTTTAAATATATGTACAAGTCAAAGACTCACCCTGTATATAAAACCTGCTAGATAATATGGCCCCGGTGCGGCGCTTCGCTTCACTTGGCTCGTCTTGGCGGGGGCATTACCGTGCCCCCAGACCTATGCACCTTTTCCAAAGTATTCGAGAAAGTGTATTAGTAGAATGACGAAAAAGCTTGGAAGTGGCGGATCGAGATGTAAATTAAACTCTTCACAATCAATATCATCTCTTCATTATAAAAAGTGACACCAGAAAGCCGTTGAATTCGGATAGGCATCATAACAAACAACTAACTTTCAAACAGAAACCTAATGTAAGTGCTTGTGAAATGAATCCCTTCCTAAGATTAGATATGCGAAGTCGACATGAAGGGGTTGATCATTCAATGCTAGCTGACCAGAGGAGTCTAGCCGCCTATGCATTCATGCATATTCAGAAGGACAGGATATTCTCTGGTAGTCAGATGCATTCTTATTCTATAAGTTCGCCAGGACCGTGAACGTAGGCGTAGCAGCCTCATTTAGACCTAGAAACATTAGGCGTTTCGGAATGCGCGTTTTGCTAACGCGCGTTTCAAAAAAAAAGAGCTCTAATGATTTCGAACACACGCGAATGCGCGTTTGTATGTGTATGGTATCATTGCAGCACTTGTGTTTTGAAACGTGTTTCAGCAGAAGGCACGTTTCCGAACGCCTTAGACCGGGCAAACCTTAGGCTAAAGCATTTGGAAACAAGCGTTGTGCTAACGCACGAGAGATGCAATGATTCCGTACACAGGAAAACGCGCGTTTGCTGGATCTTAAAAGCGCGATTGCATGTTTCTTGAAACGCGCGTTAGCAAACGACTAATATGCACCTGCTCTTAGACTGGGTACACTTTAGGCGTTTGGAAACGCGCGTTTTGCTAATGTGTGTTTCCAACACAAGTGCTCGAATGATACCGTACCCATGCAAACGCGCGGTCTTATCTTAGTCCATGTAGTTAAATAAATTCGAGATTTCTACGTGATAAATGAGGGAGATTTAACTGAATATTGAATTTAATCATTGACCAAGCATTAGAATTTTTATGGTGGTAATAATTTTCAAAATTTATGATGGTATATGCTGCATATTGGTTTATTTAGAATGTTTACCACCAATTAAAAGAGGCTTTCTGCGATCAATTTCTATAAAATTTTTGGTAATATCGTTCAACTTTTATAAGAAAATTATTCCTGAGAGGAATTCTCCAAGTTCAAAGTGAGGAAAGGAAAATTGACGACTTAAAAAACCGGATGAAAAAATAAAGAAATTCACAAACCCACCGGTTGAATTGATCAAATTTCCCACGGAAATTGGTCTGAATGATCGCCGTGCGTTTGATGTCTTAGTTTTTTCGCACTATCCACGTCACCTGCTATAAAGTACATATCAAAAATTCATTATTTTTATAAGTCTGCGGCATTCTCTGAAAACTTGTCAGATTTGCTGATATTTTTGGTTTTAAATATATCGAATACAGTACATCTCTACTAATATTATGAATGTGAATGTTCGTGTGTTTCTTTGTCTTCTATGGACTCAGCAACCAGATAACCGATTTTGATGAAACTGTCACTATAATGTAGAGAATTCATTTTGGGAGGTTTTTATATTGGATTCATTCCTATATCACGAAGAAATGAGAAAAAAAACGAGTTTTCAGAAAAAAGTCGCTTATTAACCCGGTTTTTTCAGGCTTTTACGGCCGACGCTGGGTAAACTATATGAGATAGAAAAATATGGTAAGAGACAATTTCGTACTGCTCAAGAAGTTCTATGTCTTACTGCTGAGAACAACCCACGATAACCATTTTCAACAATTTCAGTTCAATTTGAAGGGCATTTATTCCTGATGAAATGTGCTTCTTACAGTATAAATTTCTTATGTATACGTTGAAAGTTACTGCAGGTTGAACGAATGCGAATTTGAGTACGAAATTATTGAATCTACGCGAGAACGCTTTGTCCGTAGTAGTGCCTATCTCCCCTTCGATACGAGGTGAATGTACCGTTTCAAATTGAAAAAATTTGCTTGTATTTCATGTAAAAGATTCTTGTTATGAAATGAATGTTCAAAAAACTGTTGGAAACCTTCGAGAACATTCTGTTCACATAAATAGAAGAAAGTTAGAAAACATAGTTGAATTCAAAATAGTAATCATCTAAATGAATACCATTTTCAGAGATCTTTTATCATGAGGTTGGAGAAATGATATTAGATTTTGTCACTGAGATGAGGGATATACCGGTTTCGGCCTTGTTTGGCCTCATCAGTATCCCATACACCTCAGGGACAAAATCTTCATAAAAATCTTCGATATTTGAAGCCATTGGTTGTGAAGTACTGAGTGAAATATTGAAAATATTAACAAGTAGTGACATCCAATTGCGTCAAAATGAAGTTTTTCATCTCCAATCAAATGCTAAAAGAGAAATCTGTACTTCCTCTTTCACTGAATGAGATTTTAGCAGTGGCTCTATTCAGGGCCCGCTTGCTCGTGTTATGCCAAGTGTTTTTGAGAAAAAAAAAAAATTATTTGCCTTTACGGAGGCCACACCGTATTCATTTCGATGACTACTATTTTGAATTCATCTATGTTTCAAAAATGTTCTCGGTGTGGCCTCCGTAAAGGCAAAGAATTTTTCTTTTTCTTAGAAGAAAGTTAGTAATATGGATCACTCATTGGCGTTACTAGAGTTGAGTCATGGGAGGTAAACCCCCACCAGTCAAGAAAGTCTCCCAATTTCGATTTTTTTTTTTAATTTTTCTAACAAGTGGAGGGGGTTACGTCTCTTATATCCTACGAGAGCGTAATTACCATTGAAACGTCGATATTTCATGTATGTAATGTTCGTATAGTCGATTTATTCTTCCAAAAGTGTACTTTATTCCCATAACAAAGGGCATCATTAAATGGAAGGACCTTGAAAGTACCCAAATGCCTTTCAACTGGTTCCGGACCTCCTCATGAAAACATTCAATACCTGATTCAATCTTTTGAACGTTCGAGTTCATCGACCCACTCAATTGAAGACCACCCTGATATTCGCACAACAACCCCTGAACCCCATGTACTCCTTATCGATCACCCCTCCACGAATCGAGAATTAGGACTCGGAGGCCCAGTAGGCGTATTTATATTTCACTTATATCTTCATGGGATTACCGGGGAATGCTTCGGAGATTTGTGGATCTTCTTCGGGTTGTTCCCTGTTCGCGGGACAAGTGCGTTTAATGGCCGAGTTATGTACTTCGCCGGCCTGTTCAAGAAAGCTACAGCGCCATCTCGGGGGTGATTGATGCGATAATGCGACACTGGTACCCTCAAGGGATGAACTAGTGTTGATTGATACACAGGGTGTCCCAATGAGAAAGAAGAACCCAGGACAATTTCCATCCATACTAATATTATAAATGTGAATGTCCGTGTGTTTGTTTGTGTGTTTGTTTGTCCTCTATGGACTCAGGAACCAGATGACCGATTTTGATGAAACTTTCACTATTTTGTAAAGAATTATTTTGGAAGGTTTTCATCTAGGGTTCATCCCTATATAACGAAGAAATAAGAAAAAAGATCGAGTTTTCATGAAAAATCCCGGTACTTTCCGGCTTTTACGGGCGACGCTGCGTAAACTATAAGAGATAGAAAAACATGGTCAACGACAATTTTGTAGTGCTCGAAAAGTTCCATAAAAAAGTCTGCGACGGCATATGTCTAACTGCCGAAGACAAACCTCGATAGCCATTTTTAACATTTTCAATTCAATCCAATTTGAAGAGGGCTTTAGACTGGCATGGAATGAATCAATATAAAAATGAATGTGACTGTTATCTGCGGCAATTATTCCTGATGAAAAATGCTTTTCACAGTATAGTTTTCTAATGGATACTTTGAAAGTTACAGTGGGTTGAACGAGTGTGAATTTGGGCAAGAAATTATTGAATCTATACGCGACATCTTTTTGACATGTATACACGTGCTGTCTCTCCATCGATACGAGGTTATGAATGTGGGGTTGCGAACCTATCAGTACCGTTTTAAATTGAAATATAACGCGAGCGGTGCCGCGGGTATGAGCTTGTATTGAAATAATCATTGAAACTTCGCTAGACGTCCTTTAATATTCATATTAGAGAGACACATTCTGCAATACTCAGTAGTGTCAAAGACGCACCCTTTACATGGCGGAGCTACAACTCCGAAAATTTGTTTTTGCAACAGAATTCGAGTGTCACCTAGTCCTTGAATTTTATATTCAGAATAGTAGTTTGGAAGAAAACATTTTATTGTGTGCGGAAAGACTTCTTTCGATTCCGAATGATAACAAACATAATTTCAGGGCCTCCTGGTGAAGAAAACATTTGTGAGATATTGAAAAGTACAGGATTAATGATCCTGAATTCTGTGTTTTCTAAATTTTATATTGTCACTGCGAAGAATGAGGAGAAAACGTAATACATATTCTGTGACCTTGAAAGTCTAGAGTCTTTTGTTAAAGTGTCCTCATCAAGTCATCACTTCATCAAATATCAAGGTAAAGTACTTTAATTTGAATTGTGGTGTGAGTTCAGAGATGAGTAGGTTATCATTTCGTATTTGCAAAAAAACTAAAGAGTGTTCGGTGTTAACTCAATATGAAAATGATTCCACATCCATTAAACTTACTTCATGCATCATATTCAATAAACTAAATTCGATTAAAAGAGCCAGCAAACACCGTTAAGTTATATAACTGATCATTCCGAGACTGAATTCGATGGTTATTTGCAGAAGGAGAGTTGTATTTTGAATTCGTGTATGGATTATCCATAACCAAATCCGATTTCGCCGAACAAAACTAACAAGACAAGTAACAGTAAACGACGACAGCCGAACTTGTACGCTCAAATTAAACACTTGTGGAATACAGAGAGCGCGTACATAAACACGATCGTCATCGAGTAGACAACTACTCGATGACGTTTTTAAAACGCTTTATTGGACACAATAAAGCGAAAAATGGATGATCGATCGTCGACTCCGAACTTGTTCGGATCTTTGTCTGTTTGCCGGAATATCGGTGCATCGAAACATCGAAACAAATTCGGAGTCAAATATCTATTGAAAAATTGTCTTCGAGGTCTTTGCATATTCCTGAAAACTTAATTTGGGTTTTCTCTCCCAGTCTCTGAAACAAAAAACAATTAGAATTTTTTTTTAAAAATAGAAGAAAGGCCCTGGCGTAAAAATTTGAGCATTTATTTGTCAGGGGCCAGAATTCGAAGTTGTTGCCTAACAATGAACAAGAAGAAAACACTTTGAACTCTGAAGCGTAACGTTTCGGAGTCTAAATCAGACTCCTTCGTCAGACAATTACTAGTTTTCATAGAACTTCGTAGAATCGTGAAAATATTTTGATTTTTCGATTGACATTTGTCAATATATGATGAACATACATCAATATTGATTACTAGATGTTGATATCGATATTTTATTTCAAAATTCCCAGAAACCAGATTTTTTTCAATAAATTCATCCAAATTAGATCTATTCCTACTGAACAATTGGCGGATTATTAGCCTCATCCAACAAAATACAAACTGACTACTTGATCTTTCTTTTATAATTATCAAGATCATGTGTGTTCCATTACCGGCAATCACATGATGGATTGAAATGGCAGAAAAATTCTAATGACGGAACCTGATGAATATAAAAGAAAAATCAAGGTGTCAGCTTGTATTTTGTTGGATGAGGCTGATAATCTCGCCAATTGTTCAGTAGGAATAGATCGAATTTGGATGAATTTATTGAAAAAAGAACTGGTTTCAGGGAATTTTGAAATAAAATAACGATATCAACATCGATTAATCAATAGTAATCTATGTTCATCATATATCGACAAATGCCAATCGAAAAATCAAAATATTGTTGTATGAAAAATAGTAATTGTCTGACGAAAGAGTCTGATTCAGACTCCGAAACGTTACGCTCCAGAGTTCGAAGTGTTTTCTTTTTGTTCATTGTTAGGCAACAATTTCTTCTTGTGAAGTTCTGGCCCCTAACAAATTAGTGCTCAAATTTTTACGCAGGGGCCTTTCTTGTATTATTTAAGAAAATTTTATAATTGTTTCTTGTTTCAGAGACTGGGAGAGAAAACCCAAATTAAGTTTTCAGGAAAACTCGGAGTCGATGATTCATGATCCGTTACTCGGCTTGTCTGTCAATGACCTTACTCGTTCGAGCAATTTTGTTTGCCATAGTCCGGTAAAATCAGATTTGGTTTGAGCGAGCCGTAATGCTACTAGGCTTCAGGATATTTCATGACTGTTTATTATTAATCATTGTGAATATTGTTTTTTGTCACCTAGTATATTTATTCAGACGAAAATAAAGGATGTTGAACTTGTTTTCAGTTAATTGGAAGTGCGTCGACCGGTCAACCCATACTATTCTCGACAACGATACAAAAAATCTGCAACAGATCTTTGATAAATGTTTTTTTGCTCAGTAATCAAATTGGATAATCATGTGAACAGTTATGTACAAGTTTTTTTGCCAAATGATGTAAGGAAGCCACTGCACGTGGCTCAATATGAGATTGAAATTATGAAGTATATACGCAAAGAAAGACTCACAATATTACTAGATATTGCTTTTATTGAAGCAGTACACGTGTACTGATTCTCCGAATTGAAATGATCGATTAATTCAACAAGTAGTAATTCGATTAAATATTGTCATCAGGTGCAAAACACTAATATTCCATTAAATTCCAACAATTTTTGATGGAGTCTTTTTCTACCTATTTGTTTCCAAATGTTACGAAAATAAAGATTGGCAAAAGCCAATCAACATTCATCACGCAACAAGAAATACAACAATCAATTGCAAAATGAGGTCTTCAGCATCTCGATTATTGAGGAAGTGAAGATTGCTCTAATTCACTTGTTCATTAATTTTTGTCCCTTTGCTTTCTTGTCGATTTAAAATAATTTATATTTTCTACTGAATCCCCTGAATTGAAAAATAGTATATTCTGAAACAAGTTGCAGAATGAGCTCCTATTCTAAGACGAAAGCGAAATTCGAAAACGAGCGACGAAGGAGCGAATTTTCGAAAGCATGAGTGTTGGAATTGCCTTCTGCAACGAGTATTAGACGATATTTTCTCTATTTCAGTAAAGTTTTGTGGAAAACTCTCGAAATTCAAATAAAAATTCAGATTAGTGTCTTTAACGAGTGTCACTGAGGAAATTTGACAGATTGTGAAATTTGAATTGATTTGATTGGAAAATTGAGTGGATTGGAGGTCAGTACTGACAACCACAAAATGAAAAATATAACTGAAAACAATGCTGTAATGAGTTTCATTACAGACCTACTTTTAGTACTGTAATGAACTCATTACGATACTGAAATAGAGAATAATATATTCTAAAACAAGTTGCAGAATGAGCTCCTATTCCAACACGAATGCGAAGTTCGATAGCATGAGTGTTGGAATTGCCTTCTGCAACGAGTATTAGACAGTATTTTCTCTATTTCAGTCAATTTTTGTGAAAACCTTTCGAAATTCAAATGAAAATTCAGATTAGTGACTTTTGTTTTGTATCTTGGCAGTTGGTGTGACATAAGAAATTTGACAGATCACGGAATTTGAATTGATTTGATTCGAAACTTGATTCGATCGGAGGTCAGTACTGACAATCATAAAACGAAAAATATAACTGAAAACAATGCTGTAATGAGTTTCGTTACAGCACTACTTTTAGTACTGTAATGAACTCATTACGATACTGAAATAGAGAAAGTAATATACATGTCATAGGTGATCTCTTTTTTCGAGAAACATAAATTGCTGAATACCGCAAGTCGCTACACGGTGATTTTGAAATAACGGCAATTATTATAGTTCGCTATAGCGCTGAATTCATTTCCCAATTTAAAAAAATACTCTGTATATTGTAACAACGTCTGGTTTCATCCGTATGAAATGTTCATGTGGGACCCTCTGTAGGTATCGACCCGTATTCCGAAATTCACCTTCCAAAACAACAAGGTAGTTTGTTTACATCAATCTCATCGAAACTTTAGCAGGAGTCGCCTCCGTGCTGAAAAACCTGGAAACCGAATGTGTCGAATTGACAAACAATCAAGTCGCTTGTCCGGATTTAGTAGCTGACAGCGGATGGTCCTTCGAGCGTGAAAACGAAGACTTTTCCGCGTACAACCGAAGGGAAGCAGTAAATCCAATTTTTGCAGGTGCAATTTAAGGTTACTGTCACCGTTTCACCGTGTCGAAACTAAAGGTAGTAAATGTGTACTAGACGCTACGCTGCCTCGCTAAGAACACGCCTAGCGAGATGCAGGCAACCCCAATCTGAAACGTGATACGAATGGGATAATGGCCAGGCGTGAAATTCGTTCTATCGACCTTGGTCCCGACTTGTTTTTCACCCAGTTCGCACAGGTTGAGATATGGATTTTGGACCAAGCCAAATCGTTTATTCTTTCGGTTGGAGCCGGTCGCGGGACACGTAATAACGCAATTTTCCGTGTCACATTTCTCGAAATGATTTTTATGTGGGCGTCCATTGTTGATGTTCACAAAAAATTATTTGAATACACGGTTTTGAAGTAACTTGATTTTCACATATGTATCACCTGTATGTTTATTTCATGAAAAATATCTTCGGAACGAAGAGGAATGAAAAACCTGTTCCAAGGGTTCTAGGGTTGAAGAAGATAATGTGAATATTTTTCATTCCCTCTGACATATTTCTCCAGTGTTCAGTAGCATCATATTGTCCGCATTTCTGATCATGATTATCTTGTTCGACGTTTTTCGGAAGGTATGAAAATTCTCAAAAAATTATTCACATTCAGATTTGTGTCATATTTCGATGAAAACCTTTTCGAAACGGAAAGAACATAAGTATCGAAATATCCAGTTTCTGTTAATCAAGATTCATCCAACATCTCTTTCGTCATACACTCCTTGTCAATAAATTCCAGTCACGCAAAATTTGTGTCAAATTCAACACCCTGTATTTTTTTCGTGGTGCTGCGATTTTGTTGAAATTTTCACCAGATATAGTATTGGGTCTTGTTGTATCAACCTGTGATTTACTTTTGCAAATATTTCTGTAGTTTATCCCTTATACAGGGAGAAACAAAACCTTTATTTATACTCTCAATTTCTAAACGCCCTGTGGTAAATTTGAGGCGGAAAATTTGATATAATTTAGTTTTAATTCGAAGTGTGATCCTTTCTTAACGAAATGTTTCTCAATTTACGTCAGTATCTGCTTCAACAAAAAAGATACACATTTTCAAAGAAAGTGTTGCATTTTTTCAATTTTTATAACAATTTAAAACATAACAATACCTTATCGACTAGGAAACATACACAAACATCTGAAAATTAATAGCGTGTATTACCACCTTGCTTTCTCATCACTTCTACCATACGATGGGCATACTTTCAATGCATTTCCGAATTGCTTCTGGTGGAATATTTTCCCGTTCTTCAAGAAGAGCTGTTCGTAAATCGGGCAAGGTGTTGGGCTGCCGATTTCGAACATGTCTACCTAACATATGTTCAATTGGATTTAAATCCGGACTTCTGGTTGGCCACACGAATCGTTGAATATTCGCCTCTTCAAAGTATTCTGTTACAACCTGTGCAACGTGAGGCCCTGCATTGTTCTGCATTAACAGAAATTGTTGATTCCCCCAGGAGCAATTCGTAAATGCATTGAAAGTATGCCGCGTCGTATGGTAGAAGTGATCAGAAAGCAAGGTGGAAATACACGCTATTCATTTTCAGATATTTGTTTATGTTTGCTAGTCGATAAGGTATTGTAATGTTTTAAATTGTTATAAAAATTGAAAAATTGCGACACTTTCTTTGAAAATTATGTATCTTTTTTTAAAAGTAGATACTGACGTAAATCAGAAAACATTCTGTTAAGAAAGGGGCACACTTCAAATTCAAACTTAATGATATAAAATTTTCCGCCTCAAATTCACCACAGGGTGTTTATAAATGAAAGGTATAAAACAGGTTTCGTTTCTTCTTGTATAACGGATAAACTACAGGTATTTTTGCAAAGTAAATTTCGCGTTGATATTACAAGACACAATAGTATAATACCTGGTGTATGTCCACTTATATCCAGTAGATATTAAGATGAACATAAAACCAAAAATGACAACTCTTGAGAATTTTTATTTTTTCTCAAGCCAAAAATTCGAATTGTCTGCCTGTGATTACTGAATTATATCTCACAGGTGACCTGTTCTATGAAGGTCCCTTGCGATCAAATCATCGGGTGCTATCCTACTAAAAACTAATATTATAAATGCGACGCTGTATATATAGGTATGTGTGGTGATGTTTGTTACTCTTTCACGTGAAAACTACAACGGATTCAGAAGAAATATCATAGTAATATAACTCATCTATCTGAATAACACATAGACTATGATTTATGAAGATTTATTGTAATTTTACCTTAATACAATAACAAATTATCAAAGTCGGAAAAATTTTTGCCCTTCGGAAATATTTGATGAAGGCTGCAAAAACCTTTGAAAGTACATGAAGATAATCTACTATGGGCTTCCCCCAAAAAGTTCTGAATAAAAGTCCACGACATCATATGTCTTTGTTTATGTATTTGGATATAAATCCAAAATAGTGAGCCAAGAATGTATTTAACTTATAAGTTTGAGGAAGCGTCTGCTTACAATGCAGATGACCAACTGTATGAGATTTAATTTCCAAAGAAAATTGAAAACATTCGCGAGTAACACATGGGATTTGAAAAAATTAGGTGCTATCAAACATTTCAATTTGATGAGAAAAAAATTGAGGTTTTGTTCGACTGCCTTCTAGACAAGGAGTAGAATGATATAACGGTGCCTGTGGAGATTTTTACATGGATAACTAAGCATAGGACCCCATGAGACTCTTATGGGTCATAAACCAGAATGTCCTGCACATAATAGAATAATTCGGAATATAAGGCTACAAACGGAATTTTTTCCGGCGTTCGTTCCTGCTGGGAATGGATACAATAGCTGAAGACTGGGGCGTTCGCTACGTTCTAAAATAGGGCCCGTTATATAAAAAGGGCAAAATATGGATCGTTATCCGAGTTCAGATTGCAGTCTTGTCGGGTTTATAAAATAGGATGTAGGCCTAGGGTGACACGGAAATGGGGAAAGGGGAAACACACTGGCGCCACCGTGAAATAAAAGGGTCCGATTCCCCCGGCCCTCCTTCAGAATTCGGGAATATTGGAAGCAATTTCCGGATGTTATGAAAATCGGAATGTTCCGCAGGCCGAACGGTCAGAAGAAAAAATTTCGTGATTTCGTAATGTCAATATGCCTAGGTTACTCCCTGAGGCAGTGCTTCGACAATGTAGTTATGAAGAATCTTAGATTTTCAAACTACGAGAAGAAATAATTAATAATTCATTTGAATTCAAAACGACTTTATTCAGTTTTATTTTATAATGATTATAGTATAAGAAATATGTTACTCAGGCGGGCCACTGACGTACAGTTTTAACTATCAGTTTCAACTGTTCAAGTTTCTCACTCAAACTGTTAGTCCAGTCCAGTCAATGAGGATATTCATCACGAATTCTTTCAAGATGCATCAATTTAATTGAAATTTACAGTAGGTAAAAAAAAGCTGAAGAAACAAAGTCTACCCTATGTCAAAGTATGATTTTATCTTAGGAGTGGTTCTCACCCCTTTTCGGGTTGAAACTTTTTTTGTCAAAATAACACCAGGAGTCGATGAAAGACCTAAGTTCTAGTAAAAAATGAATCATGAAGTTTTTTCTAATACTCAATACTTTTTCAGTTTTTCGTGATTGAAGACATGACATTTTCATTGGAAAAATACATTTTTGGGACGGTTATTTACAAATAACACAAAAACTATGCATTAAACGAAATGAAGTGTGGGAAAGATATTTAAAGCTTATAGAAAAATAAAAAGATTATGTTTCTGAAAATTATTCGAGGTGCAACACGAGGCAAGATATCGTGAGTAAAAGGCAAATTTTTTTTTGTGAAAGCTTGGATCGACACTTTCAACTTGAATTTACGGAAAAACTATTGATGTTACGGGAATAATGCTGGATATATGTGTTGTAGTTCTTCAAAAGAGCTTCGAAATGAGTTTCAAAAGTCGAATGCATGTAAACTCAGCGAAGTACAATGCAAAAAAGAATGACGACGCATATTTTTTTACGAAAAAAATAAGTAGTAAAACTTACACCACATCTACCAGAATTGAAATGGATCGATTTTCATCGACAAAACCTCTTATTTTATTGTTGTTCATATGCTCAAGAAGTTCGACTAGTTTAAAATGCATAGTTTGTAAAAAAAATAAGTTCAAAGCGGAAAGCGCACTTTTCAGTTTTTCTTGAAAATCTGCCATTTTCTCCGTGTGAGTCGAAAATGAAAAGAGATACGAAAAAATGATTCAGTATGAAAATGCTTTTTTTTTTCATTTACCATGAAATTTGACAAAGATATCAATATTTTAAGTTAGGTTAATAGCGCAATTTTCGCCTCTCTTGCGCTCTTTAACCCTTAACCGTTGGAAAACTAGAGATCTCGAATCGATGTGATCAATATGGTTCACAGTCCTTCGAATTTTCTTCAAAATAGTTTTTGAATGAATACGGTATCTTAAAAATGAAGGGAGTTGATGTGAAAAAACCGAACAAGTTTTTTTAAATTTCGGGAGGTACTGTGCAATAATTTTATATGGAGCACCTGAGGATATGAACCGAAAAAAAGTAAAATATCAAATTTACAAGAGTTCCTCAGGACAATGCGGTACGATTCATTCATCAAAGCGACAACCAGAAGTTCTGCTGTAAAATTGGCATCTCTCTTACCCACATCAGATGCTCTGGACGAACACATTAAGAGAGCTTGTTTCCATATTCAAATTTGGCTAGGTAATGAAGCTCTCAGTTCAGTTGATTGAGGATGGAATATTACCAACAGATATTTGGAGCATAAAACATGCAAAAAACACCTGCAGCACAAGAATTGTTGAGGATGATTTTTTGTAACGGCAAAAAAGGATCCAATGCGTTATGCACCTGCAGAAAACTGAATCTTTTTTGTAACGCTACATGTGGGGAATGTGTAGGTGTTAACTGCCGAAACTGTGAGCCAATCTTTGGCAAAGATGAAGAAATAATAGGCAGTGGCGCCAGCGACTCAGAATAAGATTAAATTTTTGGCACAAAAGTATTAATTTCACGTGAATAAAGTGATGAAAGAATAAAATGTTCAGATATTAGTTTGATTTTGTTATTTTGAACACATAGGGGTCGCCATCAGGGGTGGAAAATAAAAACAAGTGAAAGTAACTCTGATCAAAAATACTGTTTAAAAATTGATTGAAATCAATTGATAATATTAATCAAGCCCCATTTTTACACATTTTATGCTGAAAGGGGGTGGTTTATACGGTCTCGAAGTATATGAAGACCTTCTTTAAACTTCATGAAACGCTACTGAAGCCCAAAAATTACCTCTTTTCACGTTAGAACAAACTTCTCTTTAAATTTTGGCTGTAGGGGTTGTTTTCACCCCTTAAAAATAGTAAGCGTATATCGGCTCAGGGTAGTCTTTGGAGTAGGAGACAAGTAGAGCTTATTCCCAAAATTCGGAGGCAATGCCCTATTGTTACCCTCATGCGTGCCTATTCTGTGTGCGTATTGCTATGAATCTTGCTTGCTGTTATAGTCATATTGCTATCTTCTTATTTGTAACAATATGGCTATGATGATATTACGTATTTTTTTCTGAGAGTTATTGCAATGTTGGTTGTGAAATTTGATATAGCAATATTAATATCAGGGTTTTCAAGAATTGGCGATTTGAGATCTGACAAACTGTATTTCATGCAACGATAGCAATCAATATCTTAGCAACACTATTATGAATGAACAGAATCGAACTGATTGACTGGACTATTGAGTAAGTATATCATTTCACTCATGAATATGGGATTATTAAGTTAAAATTGTATAGAATCCTGAGCTGAGTATGTTTGTATTATTTTTTGTTCATTATCTGATTGAATTAAATTGAGAGGAAATCCGGTTTTCATGAAAGAACTTGAAATAGCTTATCATGAACTCGCGCTCGCAAGTGCAGATTCGATTATTTGATCCTTATAATTTAAATGAATAATATTCTCGGGAAAGCATTCGTTGACGTAAAGTCCTGTTATAAGGAGGGAATGATACGTCATCCGCTGTAATAGCAAGGAAACGCATTTAAATAATTTTTCGTTTCACAAAGGCCCTCGATTCGTAGTCGACGTGGAGCGGCATCATAAATCATCTCCAGAATGACGGTTTTGTCATGATGATAATACATAATATTATCGTACATCATGAAACTGTAACTATCAACATGCTAACGTTTATACAACAGTGGCACGGAGTTAATGCATTCACGTGTAGATATATTTTAGTACGATCAAATGCGGAGGCATACAAACAACTTTCTACCAGGGCATTATATCCAGAATATTCAAATTTTATTCACTTGGGCTCCTGTAGGAAGGACGCGATTGTGGTAACTCCACGATGCAAAGTTGTCCTTCGCGATACGGGCGAGTGGAAGAAGACGACTCGGCTATTTCACGCACGAGCTACGTTTTGATTCGCCTTCAAGTTTTCTACATGAGGCGGTTCGCCAAATCCACATACAGGTGGGGTTACATATATGGGGAAATTAGGGGTTATTGATTTTCAGATCGAACTGATAAACCGACTGCAGGGAACCTTCTGGAGACTTGGATGTGAACGAAGGACATCCTTTTTCATGGTTTGACGAACTTTGGTACGGAATTAGGCAAGACTCTTGCGTCATAATCGAAAACATCGGAAAATATCTCTTTCCGCACTTGTTATGAAAATAACTATTATCGAATGAGATGATTATCGATTTCATTGATGTGGTGAATCTTCTACGAACACCAGTGGCGGCTCTGCCATGAGAGTACTTGAGCACTTGAAACAAACAAAAAATTACATAAAAACAAACTCCCATTTTTGAAACACCAATGAATTGCCATTCTGAAGCTACAACTATTATATTGTCAGAATGACAATTCTCTTAATATGTCTTAGTTTTTGGTCCTGAAAAATATTCTGTTTTTCTTGTGTTATAACATGTTTGGTTTATCTATGGGAGATGATTGCTTTTCATTGGGGTCCCGTAGCGGTCTTCAAACATCTGAAGTGCCGAAAAATCATCACCTGGAAGGTCGTATCCGGTTTGAAAAAACCCTCACGACCAGAGAGCAACAATTTGTGGAATTTGAATTTGAATATCGAAGGAATTTCGAAAGACAAGTGTGATTACGTCTCCAAATTAGCTGATGAACATGGTATCAAAGTGATTCTTCTGCAAGAAACCCACACGGCAACAGAAAAAAATTCTCGTGAGAGGACAGTTGAAAGGTTATGTATTAATTGATTTTTTACAAGTTTAGCTTGTTATGTTGAAAAATTATCAATTTCGTAACTTTCAACAGATTCGGAAAGGGGAATTGATGGAGTTTTTTTTCATTTCTTTCAAATTTTGTGACATTTCTGTCATAAATATTTATAAACCTTCGAACATTATTTAGCCAAGAAATCTTAATGTTGATGTTTTTTGAAGTAGTGAATGCATTTCCAAAATGCATTTGATTTATTCTGAATAATCGGATTCTTTTCTGTTTTCGTCTTTTTTCATTTCAGATTAAGAATTACGAGTCCTTTGGGAAGAATCTTTTTATCCGAGCCCATCGACGGATAACAAGAAGATGTTTACGGGGAGGCAGGTTTTTTCGGCTGAGGTTTTTTCGCCTGGCTGTATAGTATCGTATGATACTAGTGATGATAGTATCGTATGATTCTATAGTATCATACAAAGTATGTTATGATACCCCCTTCTTTTTTTACCTCAGCTTAGGTACTTTTTGTTTCAACATATATTGTATTATTTTAGCTCTCTTTTTCATAAGAATATATATACTATTATTTTGTACCTAGTTCCTAGTATCTTTTTAAGCATTCCCAACTTTTTTGTCTATGAATGAATAATATGTTAAAAAATAGTAGAGGGAAATATAGACACACTTAATAAAATAATTATATTCTTTGACGATCGATTTCGGCTCTAGGCCATCATCAGGTCAGCTGAAAATAGTAGTCAAAGTATAAAATATGATGACAAAAACAGGTACAAATTAAAATTTCTTTTACATAATGATCTTTAGAACAACAATAAAAGTGAACAAGCGTGACGGCCTCTGTTATTATTTACTCACTGTCAAAGGAATATGCACTTTCAACTTTCATGAATTTTAGTTTTCCTTTAAAGGTTCAGTATTCAAGTTATGTTACGATATTATGAATTTGGTCGTATTTATTTCTGGGTGGTCAGTGTCGATATTTATCATTCGAGTTAACTGTCTTGCGTGGAAATATTCACGTCAGCTGTCAGTCATCTTAAGAACAATTTACACGAGCACAGGGGTCATCGTAAAGTTAAAATTATGTTGTTAGGGTACTCGTGTAAATTGTTCCTAAGATGACTGACAGCTGAAGCAAATATTTTCACGCAAGACAGATAACTTGAATGATGAATATCGACACTGACCACCCAAAAATAAATACGACCAAATTCATAACATCGAAACATAACTTGAATACTGAACCTTTAAAAGAAAAAAATTCATGAAAGTTGAAAGTGCATATTCCTTTGACGGTGAGTTCTCGCTTTCTAAATGAGCAGGATTGATTTATGTTTGGTCGTTTTTAATTAACAAATAAAAATTAGTGACCTGATATTATTAAAAAAAAACAAATTTTTGAAAAACCTTTCTCAAATCTCCCTGAAGGATCGATTATAAAATGTAGCAGAAATTTAATTCTGTGAATCTATGAACATGAGTTGTTGCATTCAATATCGCTGCTAAAGATTTTTTTGTAGATATATCATTGAAAAAATGCACGAGATTTTATGGAGGAAACTATCATATTTCAAAACGATCAATTATTCATTATATTCTAGAAAAAACATTGATGCTCATCAAAGCTCATGGAAGAAGAAAGAATTTTTTTTTATTTTGTCGAGTTGCAATTGAAGGGATCAAAATCAGTTTTATTCCAATCGAACCTCTATAGCTTCCGTTTCTCGGATTTCCTAGAGGTTTGAATGGATATGTTAGTATTATATTGAACTTTGATCTCTGGAATTGTGTAGCTGAAAAAAACTTATTTCGACTTTCCTCCTTTTATGTGATTCTTCTTTATGTCTTCTTCAGCATTTGTATCCACTGTCACTGCGGATAGTTCTAGGACGAGTAATTAGTGCTTTTTATATGTGGTTAATGGATTTCAAAACCCTACCCTCCCATGTAAGTGGCCTATTCATGGGACCGAAAGTGCCGCTATTTCGATAAAATGAATCACCCTGGAAATATTTTCTTCACTTTGAAGAAATAATCATAGTAAATAAAGATTTAAATTCTTTGTTTTGGAAATGTTCTGCATCGATCCGTTTTTGAATGAAGTAAAAATAAATTAAATTAGCCGACTTGAATCGATTTTGTGAGCTCTTTAAATAATGATAACTCAATTCCATCTCCTCTGCCATGAAATGCAATACACTTTCTCTTCACGAATGGATCTTTCCCGGTTCACCCTTTTCTTGTTATGCCGGTCCTTTCGACATCCTCAGCGAATCTAAATCTCAGACCTTATCCCATAATTCCGGAGCAGTTTGTATTACCATAATGAATTCCGAGGACGATGACAAAACTACGGTTTCGTCCCCATCATTCTCTCGAGTATCCATTATGAAAAATGACGCTCTCCCCACTAATCAGACTTTTTCGCTGACTAAGTCGGAAGTAACGTGAATGGGTCCACAATGGAACTGACAAACAAAAGCCCTGTATAGAGCACAAATATGACATTTACTGCGGCGAGGGGGGAAATCGCTTATTGGTGTCGCTGTATCTCGGCACTACACATTTTATAATAAGCTTGCCCTCTGAAATTTGCCTCCTTGGCGTGTTTCATCCCCTTGTTCCGGGATGGGGACAAAAGTGTTCGAAATCAATTACCAAGACATTGTCTTGCCTTCGAGGCCGACAAAAGAATGCCGGATTGAAAAGTTTGCGGAGACGCTTTTGTTGGAAGGACTTGCCGAAACTTTCATACAAGACATTTATGATGATAACGTTTTCCTGACGAATATTTCGCGTCGGAATGATCTGACAGATCGGGTCTTTTGTGTGTCGGGTTGCTCGAAGGGGATGAAAAATGTCTGATAGAGTTTTGAAATTACACGGACGACTTTGACGAGTGGAAATTCTGGACGGCGAGCAATGGGTGAGAGAGGTTTTAGATCCAGCCAACAGAATTGCGCATCTTGCTCGATTTGTTGTGTTGCTTTGTGATGTCTTTACTCTTCATTGATCTCGAGAAGCACGGGAAAATCGGGATCATCGATGTGGACAACTTGCTATCAATCACGAGCAACCCGATTTTCACTAGATTTTTTTTGTAAAACTTCTCGAAACCATAGATATCCGTTAAATATTCGGAATTGTTGTTGGTTTTCACTAAAAAACTGTTTTCTGATCGGTCAAAAATTTCGAATACAAAAACAATCATACTAATATTATAAATACGAGAGTTTCTAAGGATGTGAGTATTGTGTATGTTTGTTACTCGTTCACGTAGAAACTATCGAACTGATTCAGATGAAACTTCACAGTAATATCTATCAGAATAACATATAGGCTCGAATTGAAGAAAATTCTGTGTAATTTCGCCATAATACAACGACCAATCGGAAAAATCTGAGAGCTATTTAGGCGTAGGCTTCTTATACCGAAGAATGTACCATGTGTTTGTTAGTCTCGAAAAGTTCTGAATGAAAGTAAGAACAGCATATTTTATCCTACAATGAAAACAATTTGTATTGCACGTTTGTGTTCGCAAAATACGAGGCTTGCTTCTTGTTGTTGAACAAATGTTCATGGATTTGAATATTCAAACATCTATCTTTCGAGAAAGGGATGAGGTGAAAATGTTGAATATTGAAGGGCTTATGCCAAGTGCTTCATCAATGGTGCTAAAGAATTACATGTAAGATAATTCAGCTACGACTTTTAATTTTTGCTGAACTTATGATTCGTAGGAAAAATCAATGTATGATTTTATGTGTCATGCATCCAGAACTTATGATTAAGTTGATGGTATTTCGGAAGAAAGGCAACCTGAAGAGTTTTATAAAAATATGTAGTATCCTCTTTGTGACGAGGAGTAATGATTTTAAAAGTCTTTCATATAACCCTAGAATATTTCCAGAGGTTGGTTATTTTTAAATTTTGTTAAGAGTATCCTGTCTCATTCTACTTATTTCAATGATATAAAATATCGGAAAGATCATCCATAAATAATGGTAACCTATAAATTATAAATGAAAGCTTAATCCTACAAAAAAATATGCCCAATGGAAATCATGTTTTTAATCTTCAGCCACATCCGATAATGAAAATCATTTGATGCAATTGAAGCTGCAAATAGTGGAGAAAATATTGAGCAAAGACCCCATCTTGGTTTTCAAGGAAGTATCTATGTAGCTCCTGTACAATATGCAAAATTGTAGAATAATTACCCCTGTTTCACACATATATCACCTGTTTCATAAAATATCACCAAAACTCCATGAAAAATAACTTGAACGATAACATTCATTTAATGTGTTACTAACAGTTTTGTGAAAAGTCACCACCAGATGTCCCATTTAAAAAATGCGCCTATTCCTTACATATAATTTATCTGGATATTCAACCTCATCACCCCTTAATTAGTTCAAATAAGAACTCGTAAAGTTCAAGGACGGGCTGCGAAACGCTCAATACAATTGATGGTCGAACAAATCCGCGCAATCGCTCCATCAAAGTCCTACGATCAATTACCACAGTAACGATACTTATATGCCTGGATTAATAGTTACTCAACAGGCACATCACGTTCAATCTCGCACCAATACCGCCGAATCATTCGTTTTGCCAAACTCTTATTGCCTTTGAAACAGGACATTCTGATTTATATGGTGATGATGCCGAAGTGATTGGCTATACTGCTTCACAAGTGGATCGATTCTAGTTTTATTTGCCGGATTTAATAACGCCTTTTGGACGTCCGATGCCAATTTATAGTTTGGTCGCGGAAAAGAAACACCACGCTGTTGATTTCTGGCCTGAAAACGCTCGGAATTGTTCGAGACGCCAGGGGCGTACCAACAGTAATTTCTATACATCCCTTCAGGACAGTGAAACAGTTCAGTCAAAAAAATTAAAATATCATACTGTGTGAGGGCTGTGTTTTCTCACTGGCGGCTCGTGACTATACTATTAGAGGATGTTTACTTGGTTCCATACTTAATCCCAACCCTGTATATGGTAAAAGGAACAAGAATCTTCCACAAACCAACCAGTCACGCAAAAGTTAATACGAAGCTTTTATGATGAACTGACATGATTTTTTAATGAGTGCTAACGGCAAAGGAATTTTTTGATGGACTCTTCCAATGCGAAGCCGAGCTTTATAAGACATTCTGGGATTTGAATTCATTCCTTGATCAGAAAATTGCCTCTTATTTCTCAGCAGAATCAGATCTAATCAGTTGTTTAGGAAACCCCTCGCGAATTGTTTCTAATCAGAAGTTCTTCTTCTACCATCAAAATATTCTGAAGGACTCCAATCCAGTACACTTAATTAATTCAAAAACAGCGGTAAATTCATCAAATTTATATTATTTAAATATAGGCAATATATTGAGCAAAAATATAGAAATTCCACAGATAGGAGAACAACACTGGTTCTCAGTACATAAGTTCTGACAAAGTGATTTCGTCTACATTTTTGGATTCGCGTTTATTATTCTCTATTTTGAATATATCATGTTTTTTACTTCAATGCGGCTATTTAGAAGGCGAATAAATGATACAGGATCAACTTGAATGCATTCAGCCACTTAAGAACATTCGAACACTCTCCTGTTCCTCTCTCCAAGTAATCCAAGCTCCTAGAGAATTTCTTCACAAAACTTGAATGCACCTTCCCTTACTTTCCGCTGATCCAATGAATTAATTTCCTAATCACCTACACTTGCTGAACAACGACATTCAGAACGGCACCAGATGTTCGCTGAGAAACTTTCTCGCTTCTACAATCGCCAAGTGGTTGAGTTATGCCTCAGCCCAAATCAAGATGGCACCACATATCTACACCAGCCCGGATTTATGCCGGCCATAATTATTGGCTCCATTGCTTCCAGTTATTTTATAACTCCATCCGCGACTATGTAACGGATAACGGAGAAGATCGGATTCTTGCCCATTCCAGTTAGGTTCTATCAGATGAGTCGATCGTTTTCCGTCATTGATCGATGACCTGGATAAACTACGATGAAATACGCGAAGCTCTGCCCTTATGAGTACCAGACATGCTCTCAGGAGCACTGAAGATGGACTAGTAAAAATCTAAATCCTTATGTATGGTTGGTATCGACGATTGTGTTAAGAGTCACTGATGAATCATGTGTCAGAAACTGGTCTGCCGGCTACGTTCTTTATCGAAGTAACACGATCTCGTACGGTTTGCTTCATGATAGATTTCCACATTCAGTATATTATTTTGTTATTGACGACGACAGCATTGCATATCTATCATGAGCCATATCATGGAATGAATTCTTGTTTTACCGATGAAAAGCTATCGCAACAAACACAAATTGTTACATCAACTTATCTTCAACAACGCCAAACCATTGGAAAGTATGGGAGATGTCAAAATTGAAAAAATCCAAAAAGTGCTTACTTACATGTTAAATCGAAAAGATGAGTTAAGTGTGCGGAAAAATATAGTTCGTTATTAAGAATAATGCTTGTTGGTAAAGGCAACAGGATTTATGAACAAGGGATACTGAATTTTCCGCGATTCTGACGAGACCTGCGGACAGAACCTCTTTAATTGGGTTTGTAGATTATCAAGCTTCCTCTTGTTGCGAGTAGAATCCTTGCTACTCTAGAGTTTTGCATACACATAAATTAGGAAAGTTTATTTCGAAACGGGCAGAACTTCTTTGCCGTTCCATTTTGTTTTTAATCAGTGATCCAACAAGAATTCCGGGTATTAATTGCTGGGCTGAAACTCTCATCATTTCACCGAGAGTACGTTCAGATAAAAAACAGCGAACACTTCTTTCGAGAAATTAAGAAACCGCGGAGCATGGGAAATGAAAACGTCGTTGAAATTTTAAGGGTTTCCGATAATGAGTGGGGAAGGGCCCTGGAACTTCGGCGAGCCTGGAAAACATCGCTCTGAGCTCGTGGAAAATGTTTTCCAGGGATATTCTTTACTTATTAAAACAATACGAAACTAATTAAAGCAACCACAGGCGTGCCATTATACACCTAAATCCATTGTGTGAGATTTAGGGTGAATTCCTATTCATATTACCTGGAAGCGCTCTTCCGTCGGTCCCTTGGATTAACAATAACACAAATTTACGAACTAGCACGATTATTCTTGATTGTTTTCTGCTTCAGTATTGAATGCCGGAATTCTGAGGGTTGCCCCAGGGGACGAGAATGTTCTCTTTCATTTTTTTTCTTATCTGGAAGGATAGCATTTGTTCAGGAGATTCTATTTGTGAGTGAAAATGATAATTAGAGTATATAGTAGGATGAAAACGACCTCGACAGAAGATGACAATCCAAAATTTTCATTTTAACTTAAAAATTTTCATATTACACAGAGGTTCTCAATTCCTGCAGTATGATGTAGACTATATCACAAACTATATAACTAATTTCTATTGTTTCTTTCAATTGCTTTTCATATCGAAATATTCATGCAACTTATTCTTCAAAATAATTTTCCTAATCATCAATTATTAATATAACTGATGCACTTCCTAAATTGCATAGCTTTACACGACAAAAGTAATTTGTCAGGTTTAATGACTTGGTAAACATAGATAAAAATAATATTGTTCATAATGTCCATATCGTTTAACGATTTGGTACTGATGCTGGCTTGGAATATTAATACTGCAAAGCATGTATATTTTTTTTTCATTTCATCCTAGGGTGTTTAGTACTATCGAGTATTAATAGGTTTCCCCTTGAAATTAAATAAATTGCGAAACTCCCACTTCGGATTCCTGGTTGTCACTCCAACCTAGACAACACAGAACCCTGTTTCCGGCTGTCAGCCGTTTTTCAGGAAATAAAAGCTGACCCGGGCACAAAATGGCGAATTTACTAGAAAATTTTTGAGGACAGATAATATCTTTATATCTTCATGTATTATTTGAATTTTTTTAATAAAGTGTGTTCTAGAGCGTAGGAGAGGTTTCAGAAACCTAAATTCTAATATGGAAAAGTCGACAGCATAATGAGGAACGTAGCCTATAAATGTATAAGCGTACATTTAGGTGACGATACGATAGTTCAAGTTCCAATAGTTCATAGGTGTGCTATTTGATGGTCCTTCACGCCATCTGGAGATCTCACTAACTAACGCGAACTACGCAGCTGGAACATTGTTTTGTTATTCGATTTTTTTCCCAATAAATTGTGTGCTTTATCAAAAATATTAGGGGTGAGTACTCTTGACCTATGATAGTGAATGACTCAAAATCTGAATTTGGTTTTCCTGTTCCAATTGACTGGTGGTTAAATCCAATGTAGACATAAAAATATTTGAAATTTTTCAGCGGTTTTTGGCATCTTAATACTTTCCTGCACCTGACTTGAAAATTAACTTCTATTTAGCTGGAATGTACCCAATCGAATAACCTACCTACAGACCTACCTGTTGACACAGTATTACAGTAACGAATCAAGTCTGAAATATTATGGATCTTCACTGATGAATGAAGAAGAATCAGAAAAGATCTACGACCTATAATTCTCGACCCTCAGTATGCTCTTTTTAGATGATCTTTACGTTATTGACTTGGTAAATCTGAGCTTAAAGGTGGACTTAGGAGCCGAGCGAAAGTGACGCGGCGTCTGTCAACTACGAAAACGCGACAATAGAAGTTCAAACTCGGCAGTGTCGCTGCTGTTCGACGTTTGTCACTGTCGCGGCGTCAGTAACGCATTGCTCGAAGGCTACTCTATGCAATTTCATTGTACTTCTACTGTCGCACTGTCGCTATAGACGCCCGGCTCGAAAGTCCACCTTTAAAATTGTGAAGGCATCTATTTTTGAGGAATATATATTGGATTAGTTAATGGACCATTTCAGTGTGAAACTGAAGCTATGTTATGCTATAAACCAAAAGTTTTTCACATTAAAATGATTGAGGAGAATTACCTATACCACATACTTGAACAAGAAGGAAATGAATAAGTAAACACATTTGTTTCAAAAGAATTGTCCTTAATTTAATGATGTTCTTATCCTAATAAGCATCACTTTTATACTACGAGTTTGTCTGCTGCCCAATTTCAAAACTTTAATATTCTTGTTCTTCGTAAGTCCGTCAATTCAACTTGCTACTCTTGTCGGGGAAATTTTTTCCTTCAAGTTCGAAGACTTCTTTAGGAACATTATAGGAAATTCATCTACCACAGTTCAAGTATTTTTTTCAATTTTATAGAGTCGTATATTCAGTAACAAGGCAGAATAGAAATCTGGTATGAGTGAACAATTCCGAGGGCGTGCCACGACTGTTCAAATTGGACCTTTCAGTACAAAGATGAATATGGCGTTTTGAAAACCGCATGAATAATTCGTACACAGATCGATTCATTCTCTACATTTTCAATAAATACTGAATGAATATTCCGTAAAAGTGTGTAGGAATGAAATTAAGTTGAAAGTCTTAAAAATCCAGGATTGTACTCAAGCTGAATTTGGTATTCCTAAAAGGCAGCAACCAAAAACCAAAATGAACAACAACCGCGGTCATTACTGGTTATTTGCTTGAAATCGCTTTAGGTGGGATGAAAATTCCATATCAAGTGATGGAATACTGACATTCAATGGTAAAATTCGATGTTAGAAGAGCTATATTTTGTAGCAGTCGTGGAGAAATTCATTTCCCGCTAAAGCTGCCGAAACTGATTTCATGAATTGTCAGTTAAGTATCAGTCGCATTCAATCGAGGAATAACGTCGAATAATTGAACTCAAAATTCGGAGATTCCAGAAAGCCGCATGCAGAGCAGATAACTCAGGCGAAATAAGCAGCGTAATCTATTCCTTCTGTCGCATCCGCCTCTTGGTGCCGGAAATCTGCCAGCATAGCGAAGCTTCGACAAGTCCTACATGCTCCTAATTGCCTTGTCTGCTTCGAAGATATTTTCACGGTAACGACCCGTGCACCCGAATGACAAACAGTTTAATCTGAGGTGCAGCGAAGTTTCGGTTTATTAATGTTGAATAGGCTGACGCAAAACAGTTTTCATTAATTTAATTAATACCGATGGCTTGTTCGAACCGGCTCGTCGCATGATGTACCTGACGCCCCCCGTTCGATGACGATACGCCAAAACCCCGACGATTTACGAGGTCGGCGGGCTCAGCTCGGATGATTGATAATGTGGAGCTGGAGATTTTTGAGTCGATGTTATTCTATCGGTGCTGCAGCTTTCTGCTGCGATCGACTGGATTATATTCATGGAGTTGCAATCAATAGCATCAATCACAACCAATATGCGAAATAACAGACGGGAGATGGAAGCTACCCACAGCAATATTGAAATATACAGAGTGTAGCTAAAGTAAGGAACGAAATTTATAACTGGGGTATTACACTACAAGTCAACTTCAGTTTATAATTAACCATTTGATGCCATCAAAATTTAAGTTATGGCGTCATTCATTTCACAACATCAAATTTTTTCTGTAATGACCTCACCCATTTTCTTGCTCAGTCATTAGAAGGTCTAACTGCATTAATCATAAGTACCGTAAATAACAATTTCTTTCACGAGAACATTATATTGATTTCCTTGGCAATGATCTGAGCATATTGGAAATTTCAAGTCAATTTCGAACAGCCATAACTTTTTCGAAAATGATCCATGAAGAATCTGAAAAGTTGTTGTATTGTTTTCGAAAAAAGTTGTTCAAATTGGGTTTTTCCAAAAATATATTGGATATATTTTGCAAAGAATTATGGAAAATAGAGAGTTTCGCAGGGAACAATATTGGGCCCATTACTGTTTTGTATGTATGTGAATCAATTGGTTCCTATAAAAGCAGCTGGCAGAATAACAAATTTTGTGGACGACACTGTAATTTTCTATACGGGGTAAAACTGACCAGAGGTCAAAGAAAGAGTAGAGAAAGATTTGGAAATGATAAAATAGTTTCAGGCATTTTCAGCATCGCGTATCAAATATTTAAGTGTCTTTGTTGACTCTCATATGAGATCAAACCCTCATGTAAACTATTTCGTTGGAAAATTTAGAAAAACCCTTTAAAATATATATGTTTATCCAGCTCAGTCGCAAACTGGACCTGAATCAGAATAAATATTTTTATTATTATTATTTTTTATTATTTGTATTATTTTATTATTATTATTATTAAATTATTATCATTATCAAACTTGAGTTCTATTGCATTTCCTGCTGAAGTGAGTCTTCATCTGAGGGATATTACACGAGGACCCATTGCTTTCCTTTTTTATTAAAAAGCTTGACAAAGCCATCCCTCCCAATTTTTTACAATTACAAAAATGTTTAATACATAAGTAAAATTTAGAAATAAGAATGTCAACAACCTCAGAAATGTTCCAAAATATTCGAAAGTTACATGGAGCGTTTATATTATTCAATTTAAAGCAGTGTGACCTCATTCATAATAGTATATTCTAAATCAAGTTGCATGATGAGATTCTATTCCAACACGAATGAGTGCTGGAATTGCCTTCTGCCACGAGTTTTAGACGATATTTTCTCTATTTGAGTCAAGTTTTATGAATTACTCTCGATTTTCAAATAAGAATTCAGATAAGTGACTTTCGTATTGTGTCTTGACAGTGGGTGTGACTCACGAAAGTTGACTTGATAAGATTTGAAAATTGATAGGATCGGTGGTCAGTACTGACAACCAATAAATGAAAAATGTAACTAAAACCAATGCTGTAATGAATTCATTACAGCACTACTTTTAGTACTGTAATGAACTCATTACGATACTGAAATAGAGAAAACAATTTCGCTATGTCAGTATCGTAATGAGTTCATTACAGTTCTAAAAGTAGCATTGTTTTCAGTTATATTTTTCGTTTTGTGGTTGTAAATACTGACCTCCCATCCTATCGATTTTGAAATCAAATCAATTGAAATTTCGTAATCTGTCAAATTTCGTTACATCAACTGCCAACAATTCATGAGTTACTAGGATGTAGAACCTGATTTCTTCATTGAATTCCGAGAGAATTTCACAAAACTTCGCTAAAATAGAGAAAATATCGTCTAATATTCGTAGCAGAATGTAATTCATGTACTCATGCGTTCGAAAACTCGCTCGTTTTCGAATTTCGTATTCGTGTTGGAATAGGAGCCCATTCTACAACTTATTATACAGGGTGGCCATTTGAAAACGAAACAGACGAGATTACAGACGATATAATTTTTTTCGATAGAAATGCTCGGTCAGGTCGATTTCTGTTTCGAGGGGGACAACTTAAGATGTAGGTTACAGACGCATAGCGCTTCGACCCTTGCTACTACAACCCTCACCCCCAATTTTTGAATAGGGAAGATGGGGTGAGTGATACCTCATTTGGAAGGTATTTTTATACTGATTTCAGCACAGTAATTTGTTTTTTTACTTTATGCATTAGTTCTCGAAATACAGGGTGGCCATTTGAAAACGAAACAGACGAGATTACAGACGAAATAAATTTTTTCGATAGAAATGCTCGGACAGGTCGATTTCTGTTTCGAGGGGGACAACTTAAGATATAGGTTACGGACGCATAGCGCTTCAACCCTTGCTACTACCCCCAATTTTTGAATAGGGAAGATGGGGTGAGTGATACCTCATTTGAAAGGTATTTTTATACTGATTTCAGCACAGTAATTGTTTCTTCATTTATGCATTAGTTCTCGAAATATTCTTGACTAAGCATTTGAAAATGAAGTGGTGTTTTCATGGCACTTGTAGTGTTTTTTTGTGAAAAACATTTCAAATGAGGTATCACTCACCCCATCTTCCCTATTCAAAAATTGGGGGTGAGGGTTGTAGTAGCAAGGGTTGAAGCGCTATGCGTCCGTAACCTACATAGTAAGTTGTCCCCCTCGAAACAGAAATCGACCTGTCCGAGCATTTCTATCGAAAAAAGTTATTTCGTCTGTAATCTCGTCTGTTTCGTTTTCAAATGGCCACCCTGTATTAGTATTGCTTTTCTGATTTGTTACGAATTAAAAAGTTACTTTTAGTAAATTATATTCGTAATTATGTATTATACATTTTGGTAATCCAATGAATTAAGGTAGAGGGTGTCCCATTTGAAAAATTTGGGGGGTGACTGTCTATCTCTCTAATAAAAAGTTAATAAAGTCATAACGTCCACGAATGACTAAAAATATGTACCCTTTCATATGATTTTTTATTTTTTTTTTCCTTTTTTCATTGAAGTTACGCCGAATTGATGTGTCTCGTGATCGTAACTTAGAATTAGTTCTTCGGATAGATCACCCATCCATGAGATGTCAGAGTCTCAGCAGTTTAGAGTTCAAGCTAACATAGTCATAATTTATTTCGGAGTTTATTATTCAACAGTGTTTGAGTGATATCAAGACCTTTATTCCTGATGCTTCCATCCAAAACTTCACAAGAATCGTAATTGATGACACAAACGAAATTGAGGATATGGTAGGTCTTTGTTTCCATTTGTTCTGCTTTAATCTCGACCTTCTTCTTTATTCCCTCCTTCAGACTGTCGGAAACATTCGTCATTAAAGCTCCAAACAAGGTCGCGAAGACGGTGAATCCGAATATACAATAATTCCATTTCTAAACATCTGAGTATCGGAGGGGCAAAATTATTCACTTACAATGCCTCTGGGCGGTTCACCTCGACGAAACTCTTCTGATAACGGCCTCTGATGCGAGATTCAGCGGATGAAATTGCCGGAGAATAAGCACAGAGCCAAAGGCGGGGAGGTGGGATTACACGGTGCCATCGAACTTTTTAGACGTCGCAGATCTATGTTGATGAAACGGTTGTTTGTAGAGCAAACAGCCAATCTAAACTCGTCCTGCTGCTCGGAGTAGTACATTAGCACCTAGAGTCGCCCCAAGGAACGCTCTCTATTTGAGAAACCCAATATTTGTCCTCTGTATATATTTATTTGTAGAGTGCTCGATGGCGCTTTGGAAGAAGCTCGTCAATCCGCTCGTTGAATATTTCTTTCCTGCTAGCAGGACTTGACTCGGCACGTTCTTTTCGTAGCTGAGGAAATTTGGTCGCAGAGGAGGAGATAGATTTGATGAAACAGAAGCCTTTGAATCCATTTCTGAAGTCTCAAATCATTCATCAATCTCTCGGTAACTTAACTGATGTAAGCCCGAAACACTCTCTCAATACCAGTAAATCTGGTTGTGAAAGTCTTGAACTATTTATGAAATCTTGAAATATGGAAGAATTTTTCGTTCAAATTTTATATTGATGATGGTGTTTCTAATCCAAAATATTCGCTGATCTTTTATTCGTAGAAATAAAAAAGTTTAATTTTCAGTGAGAACTGCTGAGCCTAACTTTTTGAGGTTATGGATGCAGAATATGTAACGAAAGAGTTATTTTGCAACGACTTCTAGTTTTCAATTTCCATTATGAAGAAAAAACTTTTGAGAGGAAGAAATAGGGTAAGTTATGAGAAGTTTCTGTGTGCATAATTCATTTTCATTAAATGAAAACCTGAAAAAAATATGTTGAAAAAACAATTATTGCTTTTTATTTCGACAAATAGTCATCAATGATGAGTTGTTGAGGAATAACAAAAAAATGAAAACAATTACTATTGAACAGGATAAACAGTCAACATGTTAACTAGTGAAGAGTTCATATTTTTTCTTTAGGTATAATCATTACCTTCTGAAATTATATCAAAGTTTATATAAAATCCAATATTCATTTTCATATATAATGACATCTAATCCTTCATATTTCAAATCAGGATTTGTGCACGAATAACGTATAATATTAGATGAGATGTGTACATTAACAATGCCCAAAATATTCTTTACTTCGTTCTTGAAAATAAGTGCGGGAATATTTCATTCTAGTTCAGTTTTCTTGGTAATATTTACTGATTGCATGTTGCCTTCCAGCCACGAATTTATTTATTTTCTATCAGAGAAAAAAGAAAACATTTCTGCCAATCAATATTTTTCAATGCAAAGATCGCTAAACGATATTTATGGAAATATTTCATTAATTTTGATAGAAATTCAACGAATTAAAGTAAATAATGTAAGATACTGGTACAGGAGGCTCATTCCAACACTCGTTCATTGAAAAACTCGCCACATCGTGACTACTTTTTGCATTTTGAACTCAAGTAATAAATCAATGCCTTCTGCACTTGTATCATAAATGACTATTGCAACTTTGTTTGAAGTTTGATATTAACTATTTCTGTAGTCGTTTCAAATTGCACGTCTGTGATGCTCTTCGACGTTGTTGCACACATTCTTGAGTTAACAGAATCAAGAGCCATGAGCGTATCAAGAATTGATTTCTGAATTTTTTTCCGAATTGATTGATTGTTGGTTCAGCAATTTCATTTGTCTGTATTCAAGTAATTTTAAAAATACCAGTATTCAACACGTGATGAATTATTAATTTTATTATTTCAAGCGCTATCATCCATAAAAAACCATACATGAATCAGGTGGTTAAGGAGCTTCAAAACACATAAAAATAGACAGGGTGCTTCATAAAAATGGAGAGGAAGGTACTGAACTTGCCCGAAACACCTTTTTATATTTATAAGTCACTACTCTTGGTCAGATAGAATTTGGAAACAATGTCATCACTCATATGCAACAAGAAATACGGAAATTTTGTGAGTTCCAAAGCATCGAACAACTAAACTTGAACATTCACCAACCTACCAGGGGATTGAATTATATAACAAACTAGCTGGCCCGGCGAACTTTGTTTCACCTCAGAGATTCATAAAGTTGTATCAATAAAACTGGTACTTTTTCAAGTAGGAGGTGAATAAGACAAAATTTAAGTACAAAATATACAAAAAATTTAATTACATTGAAATAGGTTGGAATGTACATTGTTATCTACATGAATAGACTTCACTTTATTTAAGCGGTACCTTATTATTATTCGAAAATTATCTCATTGTTGTACCTTATGATGAATCACATTTTTAGTTTTTTCGTCATAAAATTTTCCGTAGTGTTCGGAAGAAGAAGAGGTGTGATAATACATGGACTCAGATGCGTTAATATTATTATTAAATGTAGTTCACCGAATTTATATCAAATATAATACTTACACGAAAACGCTATCAACCTTAGCGACATCTACTGGCGTTATTCGCAAGAAGGAAAATTATTTCCTACTTTTTTTTTCATTTCATAAAATTTTTCATTGTTTTGATGTATTTTATGTTAACCCCACCGTAGAAGAATCCAACAAAAAAAACTTTCATAACAAACAGTTCATCCAATCTTGAGTTATAAATGGCCGACTGAGTTTTATATATTAAGATTAGAATTCCAAGACTAAGACGTTTTGGCAACTCAAAATACACAGTTTAAATTGCAGTGAAATCTAGTGGCGTTGCAGAGAAATTAAAATCAGATATAATACCTTCACGAAAACGCTATCTAACATAGCGACAGCGACATCTACTGGCGTTATTCGCAAGAAGGAAAAATTATTTCCTACTTCTTTTCCATTTCATCAAATTTTTCATAATTCTAATGTATTTTATGTTAACCCTACCGTAGAAGAATCCAACAGAAAAAATTCACAACAAACAGTTCATCCAATCTTGAGTTATACAGGGTGAGTCGGGAGGAACGGACCAAACTTCAGGTGTGTATTCTATAGCTCGAAATAATATAAAAAAACTCATATGTTGTTATCCGATTTTCATTTGTTCTCAAACTACAGCGTCATTATGAAAAACAACATTTTCTATATTAAAATAGTTTCATTCATAGCATTATTTTAATAAATGCACGAAAATCCCGCCATTAACCTCAAAACACATTCGTCTGCGAAGGGCTCTCGATGCTTTTCTGATTGATTCGTGATTTTCTTTGAAAAGAAATGCCGTATTTCTAATACGTCGAATTAGAGCATCCCGAGTGTCAACTTTACCTTTGTATACCTCGTTCTTGAAGCAGCCCCACAAACAATAGTTCAGTGGTGTGAGGTTTGGAGATCTTGGAGGCCAACTAATACGACCACAGCGACCAATCCATAGTCCGAGAAACTCTTGATCTGAATATTTTTTGACCTTATTTAAATATTCTAATCACCCTATAGTTTGAAAACAAATGAGAATCGGATAAAAACATATGAGTTTTTTCGAATTATTTCGACCTGCAGAATACACACCTGAAGTTTGGTCCGTTCCTCCCGACTCACCCTGTATATGGTGTAACCAACAATATGGCTGACTGAGTTTTATATATTAAGATTACCTGAATGTTTTAGAAATATCTGTTAAAATATCTGTTTCAAGAGGAAAACTAAATCTTTTTTATGGGGAAAAGGTTATTATAGTCTAAGTGAATACTTTAATGATCCTTTGTAATATGTTATTCTTTCTTTTTTCTGGTGTACTACTGTATTATTTTTCTTTTGACTTGTCTCATACAAGTAAATGTCTGAAGTGACCAATAAAACATATTATTATCATTATATTCAAATTTATGCTTGAGAAGTGCACCATCGAATTTGAAAGTCGAGGTGTACCAATGTCTATTTTTCAACATAAGGACAAGAGTAATTTCATATCAGTTAGTTTCTAGTGCATGAAGAAAAAAACGTCCGTTCGAGGAACCGCTGTCAAAACCCGCCGGAATGCAAAAAACCTCCAAGAGATAGAGTCTGTTGATAATGGTGGCAGTTCGCAATTCCATCGAGATTAAGGGGGTTTCGAAGAGAGAGCTCTCAGTTATTCATAGGGAGCGTGGCCCCTGCCCCTCGCAATGGCGAGCGGGATTCTGTTCTAGTGGAAATCATGGACCAGCTGTTTCGCTCTTTATTGTGTTTTGTAATCAGGGCAGGCGGTGTTTTATTAGTGGCTGTAATTTGAGGCAACGGCTGCGCCTCATAAGAACCGTTGATGTATGGATTTTATTGACTAGAACTACATTGTAACCTCTCCGGGCAATGGTCAGGGCTATTGCAGCAACGTAAGTTACTGCTGGCTTGGCGTGTTGCAGGTGTGTAATTTTCCCAGATATACGCCAATTCGATCTAGCTCCTCCGCTCTCCCTGGCGAATAACTCTGCTGTAGAAGGGAAAAAGGAACCTTCGGAGGACGGGAAATATTTTAAATTCAAGATAGGAGATCTGGCTGCAATAATTTCCCGGAAAAATCGAGTGGGTCCAGATCTTCGGTAATTTTACTGCATAATATTCAATAAGACCGTGACCAAAGATTATAAAGTATAAAGATGGGAAACGAAGCGACTACATCAGTGATGTCAGCGACATCTGTTTTTCAAAAGTAATCAGGCTATGGTTAAAATATTTAGATAGGGTCCATTTGGCATAGATTATATAGAGATTATCAGTAGGCTGTTGTCATTTTTGAAAGAAATACTCGAATAAATATTTTTGCTGAATGATGATTGTATTTTCTCGCGTATTTTCCACTGAAATAACTCCCAATCTACGAGAGTAGCACCTAGCTCACTCCATAATCTTGGTTTGTGTGTTTTTCTGTTATGAATTTTGTGTTAAAAACTCGCCGACATTCGAAATGCATGGTGATTAATTGCAGAAATAATAATCTTGAATGTGCATTCTTTTCATTACCAAAGAGAATAGAAATGTAACTTTTGAAACTCGTATCATGTAATTGTCTTGTTCATTGCTTTTTATTTTCAGTGTTGTCGAATGAATAGAGGTTTCGGGGTAAAAATATATTGTTCTGGATAATTTGTTTGCTAACCATTAGATCAAAAAGTTCCACTCATAGAGGCAATGGTGGTCAGAAGAACGACTTATAGAGGTGGTGGTTCTCTTGACGACCCTTCCAGCAGTTCGACTCATCTACTAGACCCTCTAGACTCTAGACTCATTGAGGTTAAAATACACTGGGTAAGATATGTATGAATCGGGTCCAGAACCAGAACAACTGTTTGCCTTATCGATGTTCGATTTATCGAGAGTTCACTGTATGAATAAGTTCTTGAAATTGTTTTAATAATTCTCTAATATATGAACAAATTTTTGAAATGTTCTCAATTTCATAATTATTGTATTGTAGTTGATTTTACACAATCATTTCAAATAAAAATATAAAGAATCCAGAAATGTATTTCATTTTATTCAAAACAATGTGTAGATGGAAAATATCATCCTGATCAAAAAACGTTGTTTCGTCGATCAGGATGTTTCTCTAAAAGCTCGACAAAGAATACTCAATTTAATGGAAATTTATGAAAAGTACAATTCGAATTTCGCGCCTATTAAAATAGTTTTCTGTACTGAGTTATGTTTTCAGCGCCATCTATGTGTCAAAAGTAAGAAACTAGCCAAAAATCGTAGTCGGATTTCAGTACCACAGATGTAAGGGCGTTTCCTATCTTTCTAACTCCATAATCTTTGACCGTGACGATGGCACATTGTCAAGTTGCATCACTTTTCACATGAATTTTCATAAGAAACTCCTTTACTGTCATAGAGTAATGTAAAATATAGAACATTGGACTGGTGGAACCAGTCACCATAATGTAGGTATACACATTGACAAAAAGACTCTCAGTTAAGCGACACATTTGATTTCTGATAATATTCATTGGACATTCAAACACATATTCATATTGGTGGAATGAATTCAATTTTTGAACTTGGGGGATACAGAATTAAAGAAGATTTCGGAGTCAAATTTCTCCCAATTAGACATTCTTCCGAAATTTTGTTCACTGCGATATTAAAAGGGGGATTGGATATCCAGAAGTTAGTTGTTCACGAAATAATACACCATACTTCATTATTTTCCCCTTATTCGTCCCCTTGAGTATTCACATTCAATTCGGAAATGATGATAAACTTGATATGTATTTCAACTTTCGTTTTTTCATCGTAAATAATGAAGGCAAAGCATATGTTGTTCAAATAATTGATTCACGACAAACAGGAACTCACGTGAATGGTCCGATATCATACATCTCGGAAAAAAGCGTGTTTGCAACCACCAAAAATTGAGGGGGAAAGTAAAACATTGTATTCCCGAAGAGCCTCCTGTTCGTTCAAGTTCACGCTTGAAATTTTCCAATAATTAGTTGATAGTTATTTATGATACAAGTGCAGAAGGCATTGAAATTCTCACACGAGTTCAAAATTCAAAAACAAGCCACGAAGTGGCGAATTTTTGAATGAACGAGTGTTAGAATGTTCCTTCTGTAGGAGTTTCATACATTATTTTCTCTAATTCGTTGAATTTTTATCGAAATTAATGAAATATTGCCGTAACTATAGTATAGCGATTTTTGCATGAATTTTGGCAGAACTGTTTTCTATCTCATAAATTTGACAGATGTTGAATAACTTCGTGACAGGAGGCCAACATGTCATCAATAAATATTACTGAAAACAATGCTAGAATGTAATATTCTAACATTGTTTTGTTCTACGAGATGTGGCAGAATGAACAGCTCTGACACATAATTAGAGAAAGAGTCTTTTGAGGTCTATCAAAACAGTATCAACTTGGAAGTCTATGGAAATCGAAGTCTCAACCGATGACACGAACAAAAAATGTTACACAAATCTTATAATTTACCCCTCATAATTATACCAATGAACCCAACTTTCAAAAGTAGGTTCAATGCTATTTGTTCATTTGAGAAGATGAAAGTATTCTTAATGGAATTGCGCTATTTTCGGGTAATTTGTCATTCAAGAAAATCAATATCAGCGAAATTGTAAAAATTGGTATTTTTCGCTTAAATAACTCTGTTCAAAAGATTCACAGATTTAATTTCTGAGAAACTTAACTTCAATTCTTTGCTAAATATATTTATTCTGTCACATCTTGTAGAACTAACTGGATATATTTAATCATTTTATGTTGGCCTCCTGTCATGGATTGATACATTTAATTTTCAAATTCATGATACAGAAAACAGTTCAACCAACAAACATTGTTCAATGCAACAATCACTAAATAATGGTTATGGAAATATTTCATGAAAATTGAGGAATAGGTACTCATTCAGATGGCTCATTCTAACTCTCGGTCATTCAAAAGCTCGCCACTTCGTGGCTAGTTTTGTAATTTTGAACTCGTTGTACTTATATTATAAATAAATATAGTGGCATATTATCAGGGGTGGCATAAATAATAATGAAAATATCTGAAACTAGAAAGAACTATCTGAAACTTGTATGGTACACTTAAGTCTCAGGAAAAAAAATTGAGTGTTTGCTTGAAAAACTACGTGATTGAAAACACTTCCTTTGAAACTAAAAATTGTGTTAATTAGAATCAAGATGTTTTTTCTGTTTGTTCATTTGGAATTCTTCCTGGGGATTTGTTGCTCTTAAGATTCAGGAATGTAATTGGATTCGGAGAATACCAATTATTCTAATATATTGTAAGGTCCAAAAAGGCGTTGAATATTCCAAATTCCAGCAAGAGTAAAAGGAAACAGAAATATTACATCGGTAAAGGGCTCTTAGTTTCTGGAAATCAACCATTTTTGTAGCAGTTTTCTCTTCACTGATTCACTTATTTCATTTGTATGAAAAATATAAGTTTATATTGAAAAATGCCCCTGAATGTTACAAGCACAATCTTGCTGCTTAATCTGAAAAACAATCAATGGACTCGCAGTTATTCAAGAAGGAAGTTGGCCATAAACAAAGCAACGGAGAATATAATCCCTCATTTCCGAATGTACTATAAAGTCAGTTTTTCGACACAATCCAGAAGCAAGCCCCATTAACCCGCCAAAGGTCGTTGAGATCGTTTGCGTCATCGAGAGATGCAGCTGGTTGAGAACCACCATGTCCTCTTCCTGAGTGCACGTCAATTTTTCCTGTGATTCGAGAGCTTCGCCATTTGGAACTCTGCGAGTTCGTGGATCGTTCTGAAAGTTGACCTCATCCAGAAGCGGAAGTCGATATTTAACAATATGCACTTCAATCGACAAAGACACGCGACGTCCGCGGATACGAAGGTTGTTCCGAATATTTATCTATCGACCAAACTTCGGATAATTATCCTTGGGAACCTTGTTTCTGTCGGGGTGATATACTCGGAAAGTTCCTGGGAGAACTTCTGGCATCAACAAACAGAATTACCAGATAGATCTCATGCAACAGAATTGAACTTCAAGCGATGAAAGCTGTAATTAATTGACTCCTTAATTCTCCTACAGAAAAACAAATACTCAGTTCCACTCCATTTTTCCGAAATCTTGTATCATGAATTTTATGGTGTCAATCTTCTGGGAATAAACAAGATTTGATGGGAAGTTCTCGAAATAGAATTTGATGAATTAAAAATTGGAAATACTCTCAATCGCTTTGAAGGCTCATTTCATCTGGTGTGGTGAATTTATTATTAAACTTGAGATTGTTAAAAAATTCAGTCAACTAAAACCGGACAAAAATTCTTCTCGGAGTGAAGCAACAGTAGGAGATTCATACACACTTTTGCAGATGTGTCTTGATCAGACGTTCTTGAAGTTCAATGAAAAAATTTTACTAGCAGGTGGAAGGACTACCAATTAATTTTCCTTCATATGGAAGAGACTCGAAAAAAAAATTTTTCATCAATAAATGGAAATGTATCTTTACTATATTGAAAACGATATGTAGATGATATATCTTGAATTGGGAATCAATGAAGCTCGGATTTTGAGCTTGAATTGTTTTTGCAACCGTTTTCAAATCATTGTATGCGTCTGTCCAATTTACGTTAGATATGAAAATGAATCACTCACTTTTTCAAAGAAGTGAAAGATCATCTAGAATTTGATTGGCAAGGGATAATGATTTCTGTGCTAATATAATAAAGAAATTGATTTAAAAAAATTATTCTCACCGTGAAAAATTAAGAAAGAAATATTTTGATGTTAAACAATGCTACGCAATAAGCGACAAGATTTGCTGTAGACTGACACGGAATAAAATTAATATTGTACGTACAAAGAAGAACTCACAACAAATGCTTCAAAATTCAAAAACGAGCCACAAAATGGCTAGTATTTGAAATAAGCCAATAATGAAACATATTTTTAATTTTGTTAATGACATCACTTTTCGAACACTACAAACGCACTTAATAAAAAAATTAGCTAATCGATATGCCTGGAAAATAGAGAGACTCTTATAAAATATTTCCATTAGCCTAAAATTCTCGTTCTCATTCATTAAATAAGAGAATGGAGAAAGCTTTCGATATTCTCCGTTGATTTTCTTGTGAAACTCGAATTATTAATTTCACAGGGTGGATCTGCGATAGTTTCTGAATGAAATTATTCGCAGGAAGCATAGCCTGGAAAATTCGCAAATTGAAATCTCATCGAAGTTCATAGCTTCATAGCGATTTTTTTCCAGAATCCCCAGATGGAATTTTTATTCGACGAGTTATCATGGTCTATTTTTCATATAAATCCAATTAGAACTACTATCTCAGTTTACAAGATGTTTTTAAAGAGGTTTTCATTTTCCAATAGGGGGTAAAAGTAGTGGGTCTAGTCAATGTTTTTGGCTCATAATTTATCAATTGTACCTTCTATTTCTTTTATTTGCTCACTCCTGAGCAGTTTGTCTCTGTAAATGTTGCTGTCATTGATAAATTTGATTAAAATTAATTACAATTTTATTGCTCCATTCATACTTACTGTACTAATCTCATTGATGAGCAGACTTAGAGGAAGTAGCTTTCAGCGCTTGTATTTCCCTCTTGGCCTGCATCAGTATTACAACTCGGTGTTCTCTTTGAACTCATTATTAAAACCTTCTGTTTTTCTGGCGGAATAAAGAGGCTCTCGCAATCAATTTCATTGATTGCTCTATCACTGTAAACATTGTGCTTAATATTGAATGATGTACAATAATATAGTATATTCTGAAAAAAGTTGCAGAATGAGCTTCTATTCCAACCTCGATTCCAACACTAATTTTTTATTTTGTGGTTGTCAGTACTAGCCTCAGATCCTCTCAATATTCAAATCAAATCAATTCAAATTCGAAAAAGAGTGACGAAAGAGCGAGTTTTCGAAAACATATGTATTGGAATTACCTTCTGCAACGAGTATTTGCGCAGTCAAGTTTTGTGAAATACTCGAAATTCAAATGAAATTTCAGATTAGTGACTTTTTTATAGGGGATTGGTGTGACTTACGAAATTTAACAGATTATGGAATTTGAATTGATTTAATTTGAAAATTGGGAGGATCTGAGGCTAGTACCGACAACCACAAAATGAAAAATACAACTGAAAACAATGCTGTAATAAGTTTCATTACAGCACAACTTTCAGTGCTGTAATGTGTTCATTTATAATAATAGGTACGCATATACACGAAAGTATTGAGTTTTTTTTTTGTCAAAAACATACAACGTCAGGATCACCAAAATGGCGTCGCATCTGAGCTCTAGCATAGAACATTTTATTAATTATTATAAGCCAGTAACCTAACTAACCTAACATCCTCCTCCTCAAGTTTCTTATATAAAAAAGGTTAACAACAATAGACGAAAAATAATACTTATCTAAAAACAAATGTTGTTTAAACAAAACAATGTAAATTATAAACTATTGAGGGCAACAATACAACTTACATCCTCAACCATTCTGGTTTTTTAACTATTCTACCTGATCTGGTTGTGATGACAGAGTCACGTAAAGGAGAACAAGTAGAGTTATTCTAGTCTTCAGGGATTTCATTTATGTTTCTATTATTCGGGACATCAACAGTATCGTTCATATTATTTGATACATCAACATTCTAATCGAAATCGCTATTTTTGTAATAATGTGCTTCAGTTTCCTCTGATGGAGGGGCATTGTATTTTTCAATAAACGATGAGTTGCGTCTATACATTTTTCCATTAATTTTCACTAAATATGACTCGGATTTAAGCTTTCTGATAATGAGGGCTCTTTCCCACAACTTAGTAAACTTGTCCTGCACTAAAACATCATCACCTTCATTGAATTCTACAGCTTTTCTACAGTGCTGATTATAATAGTTCTTTTGTCTACTTCTATCACATACTTGTGGATCATCAATAAGATGAGGTGCCAGACTGCTTTCTTTTATTTATAATAATAGGTACGCATATACACGAAAGTATTGAGTTTATTTTCTATCAAAAACACACAACGTCAGGATCACCAAAATGGCGTCGCATCTGAGCTCTAGCATAGAACATTTTATTAATTATTATAAGCCAGTAACCTAACTAACCTAACATAATGAACTCATTAAGATACTGAAATAGCGAAATGTTTCTATACTACCATTTCAAAATCAATTATTTGGTAAAAGTCCACAACATTAATTTTCCAAAATCTGAACCCCAACGGCTTTGAGTGGGAGCAATGACGTGGAGAAAAACACCAAACTATGCCTTTATTCAGCAGGAACAAGAAAAGGAAGGAAAACCTCTCGAATCACAGGATATATTTTCCTGTTAACCCGATCGAACACATTTTCGTGGACGCCTGGAAATCCAACCTCTCCAAATCGATAACGCTCGGACAGAATAATAAATAATGGACTCACTAATTGCCGAAAAGTGTACCAGTTTTACGCGGGATGAGATATAATCTCGGTGAACTTCCGGATAATTGGCAAACGTAGCGTTAGATTTCAAATATCGCCGTCTTTCTCCAACGCGGGGAGATGCGGGAGGACGGGAGAGCACCTGTCGTTCTTGAGGGGCCCTAGCGGAGTGGCGTCGTTCATTTTGCGACCTCAAGCTCCGTAATTAATGAACCGTAGAATGTGGTGCTTAATATCGATATGTGGGCGTAATAGACTCATGAGAAATTTTGCATGTCAGCTCGGAATTATTCCGTGCCTCCTCACCTGGTGCACGTCGTAGTTTTAGGGGATATATTGAAATTGAGGGGTTGTGCAATAACGTAAATGAGAAACGATTTCACATCATTGTTATAAAATATCAAATGAGATGTTCATACAGGTAGGTCTCTTCTTCTGGCAGAACCCTTCATAATGAATCATTCATCGTAAATCACCAAGACATCAGTCGCTGACAAATGTCATGGTGACAATAGAATAAAACGGTTTGGTTGATGTTTTTTCTTCCTGATGTAGGTAATATATTTTTCATTTTTCCATTTTAAAAACCCCATCAAAACATGTCGCTTTATCTTCTTCGGTCAAATTTTTCAATCCATATGCATGCATAGTTATAGTTTTTATTACTGATCTTCTCATCAGAATTCCTGGATTTGTCCTTACCAGGTGAATAGGGACTGTTCCAAATGGATTTGAAACAGGTCATGGACGTTGTAACTTTATTTTCAGATTTTAAGTGTGGAGAAGTTGAAGAGACAACAGAAGCTTCCGAAAATATACTGCTTCACAAGAGTTAGGGATGACGTATTCAATCGTTTTGAAAAGTATGTAATCTTCGAGAAAATAGCTGTGAAATCTTTTAAAACTCAGTAACAACTTGAATCGATCCAATAAAAATCAGTATGAGACATTTCGACAATCTGGTCGCCTCTTTTCTGAAGCTTGGTTCTTTGCATATGCTTCATGAATATTCTTATTTTGAAATGGAGTCAACGGCTTCTATTTGGAACGAGTTTTCTGAAAATGCCAAGACGTAAATTAACAGACGCTGAGGCTAATAAGGCTATCAGAATGCTACAGGATGGCCTAACTCAGGTTGTTGTAGCGGAATGTTGTAGGTACGAATGTATTTCTGAAATGGGTGGTTAATCTTAAAACAATTCAATTCATTACAAATATATGATTTTCTTTCTGAATTTGTCTTTTTTCATTTCAAATTAAGACTTTGAGGTAGGGTGGTGAAGACTCTGTTCATCTCTGTCTATAGAGTAATCACATTCGTAACTATCTACCTACTTATTGATTTCTACATATTTATAGAAATATATCAACAATTTCGATGAAAATTCAACGAATTAGTCTACAACGATGCAGCAGAGTTGATGTCAAACAATTATTTAGCACAACAGTTCAGTAAAGAGGAAAGTTTATTTAATATATTAATGTTCTACTTTTCTTGTACTCTCAAGTCTCAACCCATAATATGACATGAACTGCTCCACATGAGTTAGGGATATTGACTTAAAATTGCAAAAAAATATTGTTTAAATGAGATTTTGTGATGAAAATTCATATTAATATGGTTTCAAGTTGCAGGAAACAAAATTAATTTCAGCCTGTAGGTCTGCAGCGTATATAGGTGGTTAAGAAAAATCGAGTAAAATAAGGAAATTTTATTCCCAGAGAATTCAGGCATTTTAAGACTATCAATACAATGTATGGCCTCCACGGGCATCAATAACAGCTTGACATCTTCTATGCATACTACACACGAGGTTGTTGAACATTTTTCGAAAAAATTGATTCCATAAACGGAGCAGAAGCTCTCTAAGATCATTTAAGGTTTCTGGGGTAGGTTGATGATTATCTAATCTTTTTTGGAGCATGTTCTATGCAATTCAAATCTGGCGAGTGTGGAGGTATTGGTAAATGTGGAATACCAAGCTCCTCGCGCCCATTCTCAACTATGGTTGCACGGTGTGGTCTAGCGTTATCGTCTAGAAATTGGAAATTTTCACCAATAGCAGCGTGAAAATTTGGCAAAACATTGTCAATGACAGGGTGCCTATAGTGTAAGGTGGTCATCTTCCCACCATAACACTACTCGGAATGGATGGACTTCTTGGACATAGCGACGATTACGGGGTATGCGTGGGATTGTCCATACCTTTATTCATCGACATCGAGAATCTGAAAATCGTCCATATCTGGATTCATTAGTGAAAAGGACACTACGTCATTGATCATTCCAATTGATATGTTGGCTTGCCAATTCCAGTTCATGACGCTGTTAATGGAACTCTCTCAAACGTCGTCTGATGGTTTCGATGGAAACTTGGACTCCATCTGCATTTTGAAACGACAAAAATGATGAAACGAGCAGGTGTTGTTTTTCGTCGCTCACCAAGCCTTGGTCTTTCCAATACGGAACCTGTCCCCCTAAACCTATTCCAGAGTCGAGATATCACACTTTGACTGACTTGGAGCCTGAGTAAGGTGACCCTGTAGAATTCCGATATACCTATTAGCCTCAGCGTTTGTTAATTTACGTATTGGCATTTTCAGAAAACGCGTTTCAAATCGAAGCCGTTGATAAACTGACTCCACCTCAAATCAAGAACATTCATGATGCATATGCAAAGAACTAAACTTAAGAAAGAAGGCAACCAGATTGACGAAATGTCTCATACTGATTTTTATTGGATCGATTCAAGTTGTTATTGAGTTTTGAATGATATTAAAGCAATTTTCTCGAAGATTACATACTTTTCAAAACTCTTGTGGAGGAGTATATTTAAGATAATACTTGAATTGTTCACTTCTTCAGATATTTTCAAATACGATGACATTTTCTTAGAATTCCGCAGCAGCTGATACTCTCACCCTTCTCATGATGTGATGAGAAATATTGCAAATTTAATGCGGATCCAGTAATCGGAAGGACGTTGAAATACCCCGGAACAAGGGAGTTTCATTTCAATTTGTGTAATGTATAACAAACGAGTCTCTGGCATTGTTAAGCGACTAATCTCGATAATAATAACGGTAATGTCGACAGTCTCTGGAATGGCGCCAAATAGTGGAAGACTTCGTTTTCCTTTCCGAGTATGCGATTGTTTTATGTTTGCTGGTGTCAGTTATAAACAGCACTCAAAGTCAAGGGGTCTGGGTGAGACTGCATTGTTCTCGGAACTGGAAGGAGTTATAAAGTTTAAATTGAAGAGCCTATCGAGGGAAGAACTAGGTCCTGATCGATAGTTTGTGCACTCGGGCCAGAACGCTGGTGCGGAAATGTAGTTTCAAATTGATATGATTCCCTGTTGGAGATGGAAAGTATCCACTCGACGTTGCGAGGAGAGAACTCCCTGAAATATGTTCTGGAATAGGGGTTGTATGTGTGGATTCAATCTCTAGAATCGTTTTTTGAAACGAAAATTCGCCGTTTCGTTAATTCATGGTCTGAGTCGGTTTGAACCTTGAGTGCGAATTCATGACTGAAGAAGTCCAGAAATATCATCCAAATATTACTCCTAAAAAGAGGACGAAAAGTCCTCCAATATTTGAAAATCCAGCATAGGTGAAAATTTTCATAGCTTCAAAAATTTGAACAAGAGAAAATTCAACGTCAACTCAGCATCGAGTTTGCAAGACGACTAAAGAAACCAGTAAAAAATTGGCCGAGATCTGATGTTGAAAATTAATGATAAATCAATTGAATGACTGAAAAAACTCGAAAATCGAATGAGGGGTCAACTTTCTGAAAGAATTTTGCATCACTAGTTGATAATGAACTTTCCCAATCACTACAATTCAATCATTTTTTCGGATGATGTGAAAGAGTTACATAACCCTTTTTTTCAGTTGTGGTGTGGGTCTCTTGGAGAAGAATCACCTCAAAACCATGTTCATTGGCTAATTTCAAAACGTAATCACTCTTGTCTCTCGAAATTCTCTCAATATTCAACTTTAAAAGATTCAAAGTCTTACTCTCTGATCATGTGATGATTTTTCTGAACTTCAGCTCTTAAGAACTCTAATGAATGGAAATCATCTCCCATAGCAAACAACAACAACAATCTTTATTTCAGATCAAAATTCCAGTACAAGATATGAAATGAAATAGTGTCAAGACAATGGTGTTACTTCACAATATCTTCTAAACAATAATTCCCTATTTAACAGAAAGTTAAAAAGTTTCTTCTTGAATATTTTTATATCAGTCAATCCCTGCATATCACGTGGTAGGCTGTTGAACATTTTCAATGTTCGATATTTCATCTGTTTTTGTGTGGTTGACAGGTTACATCTGGGTAGGTTGTAATATAAGCCTCTTGTACTGTAGACTTCTCTCAAATTTTTTTGTTTACCATATAGATTCTGATTGCTCTCTTTTGCAGAACGAATAGAGATGACATATTACCTGAGCCATAAAATATTAAACCATATTTTAGTTTGGTTTCAATGGTCGCATAGTACACTGTTTTCAGTAACCTGGTATTTATATACTTTGAAATCATGCGGAAGGCATAAAGCAAACATCTTATAACACAACGAAAAAACGGAAAATTTGTCAGTACCAAAAATTACGACGTATTCTGAAAATTGTCAAAATAACAAAATCAATGTGACTGCATGGGAAAAACGAAAATTTATTAATCTACTTCTAAGCTGTATCTTACACTGTAAATATTCTATCCTTATTACATCATATTTTCCAAATACATGATACATTGGAATGATGATGAAATTCCATACTAAGGAAATTTCCTCGGTTGAAATTATAACTCGAGTAAGAGCTAAAACAGAAAAATCAATCAGAGACTTAAACCCTCGCCCTCAGCAGCGAAAAGTAGTAATTCATTTCCAGAAGGGCCAGTCCAGCTTCCAGGAGCATCTGTAACTCATGCAAGCCCTGATATGCATAGCCGGATATTCAGATTCCGAGCGAACACGTTATAGGAGGAGCTGGGCTCATTTCGGCGAAGAAAAGTATTTAGCATGCTCTTTTCCATTAACAAGCGACTTTTACGACCTATGAGCTAAGTGTTTTATGCGTCCAGTATACACATTTTTATGCCCAATCTCTCCCTCTCTCTTTCGCTCTACAGTCATGTTTTATGACTATGGCTTGAGCACTTCCTTGATAACGTTTCGTTATTTTCCTAATTTTACGGTATCTCAGATTCTCTATTTGGCCGTAAATTCCCTGCAGTGGAATAAAATAAATTTCAGCATCTTATATGGAGAATGATTTAAGAATCTTTATCTATTTCCAAGAAATGAAGTGATGGAAAATTCACGCCATATTGTGGCTCGAAATGATAATAATATTCAAAATTTCAGTTGTTTACTTCACATGAGTCGAGTGAGTTTTTTATACATATTTTTGGGACAACATATTCAGGTCGAGGTAAAAGAGAGCATCAACGAGTAACACTTCAGCAAAATTCTCGATCTTTTTTTCTTGTTACATTTTTGATATATTAAATGAAAACTCTTGTGGATCATGCATCTTAACGAAATGGTCTGGTCTCATGCAACGTTTTCGTAAAAATTCAATATACATTAAAAAACCACATATTTATATATTCACATTTGATGAAAATATATAAAAAATATGACGAAAATTAGATCACTATTTTCCTCATTCGATAATTCGCTCCCGATATGAAGAATTGATAATCTCGAAGTACATGTGGACTCCAATACTTTAGATATTTTTTTACTTATTAAGGCGCATATATTTTCACTGGAAACAGGTCGTACATAAAAGGTATAATTTCTGACGAGATTAATTTATCTGTTTTCTCATCAATTTGACTCTCTTGATTTCATACTCATTTATTAGATAATGTGCCTTAGTTCAGATTCTTCGTCATACAAAAACCAGCAAAAGATGGTCTTTAGTTTCACCTGCACTTTTTTCAAAGTTACATTTTTTTTTCAATCAGAAAATATTATGAGAAAGATCTAGGAAATTTTTTCTTGACATATGTCATGCTTCAATCTGAATCAATTCAGGAGTCCGAAAACCATATTTAAATTTCCACTTACTGCATTCTAGAACACCGTATATTTGCAGAATAAGCTCCTTCATATGAGTGCAATGTTATAAGATACAAGATGAAAAGTCATTTTGAAATAATTGCACCTGCTGTGTTAAAAAGCCATTAGGATGAATCATTCCATTTTCTTAAGTTATATCAGAAATAGGCAAAGGAGCCGCATAAAAAATTAAATGACTACTGATCGACTGAACTTGAATGTATCAAACAATTAATTTCAACCATTGTCACTACAATTCGAATTCATCTTTATCTACCTCATTCAACTTTTTTTAACTCAGTATCAGTTGCTGTTTCATCAAATTGCACGATTTCTCATTTTATTGATCACAAGTGAAACATAAAGGTAATCTTGTGTGGTGCATTCGCCAATTTGTAACCTGTGCGTAATAGGTTTCTCCAAATTTCCTACTATTTTCGTAGGAGGCGAACTATCTACTATTCGACAAAATGAAAACTCAATAAGAAATCACCACCGGAAAATAAGGTTTTTTACCAGCACTTAAACCAATAATAAAAAATAGAAATATGAAGAAAGAACTCTCTATTATTCTTCAGGTTTTCAGGTATGGACGCTCGTAATTTTTGCAACTCTTCTATTCTGATCTCTATCAAGGTTCATCAAGATCCTCTTACTGTGAAGTCTTTGGCTTAAATTGGCAGACATTCATTTTGAATATGTGAGCCAAATTGGAACAGTGTGAGAATCTCCAGAATTATTTTTATTGATAAGATGGGACACATGATTTTAATATCAGGCTATGATCATAATTATCAGATTCTATTCTGAATAACTCTCAGTAGAAGATACCAATATGTGGCAGATGCAATAAATGTCAATTTCAGATTGAAAATAAGACTATTTTTGCGATATTCAGGTAGAATAAGGTGAAAAAATGAATATTCTGAATAAATAATTCGTGTGTTTGGGACATGAAAAAGTAAGGGTTCAAAAATTGTCGTGAGAAAAAATTAGTTTTGTCGAAGATAAAAATAAAAATCAAAAACTAGGCTTTCTGAATCTCTCACATAGATTTGTGAAAATAGTGTAATACAAAAGTTGTAGATCTTTCTATTACCTACAACTGTTTGTCATAGCACGGAATTCGAGTGTTTCCACTTTTTACCATTTTCAAAGGCAGTCGTATGAAAAAGTAAAGAGGTCAGAGCATATTACTCACCTTGTAGACATTCATACGATGTGATAGGTGGTTGCGTCGTCCCAAATGAATTACGGTAATGTATGGTAGGTTAGAATCGTAGGCGTTTTTCACCATATATTTTGCATGCCGTTATTTCGTCGTCGAAATCCGGCCTAGACCTCCAGATAACCGAATCAACGGAATGGCCCTATCCATCTTTTTAAATACGCGCCCTTTCTATCTCCCCGGCCTGCTACGACGCACCCATTCCGACGGAAATGGCGGAGGTGGTCTTTGAACAAAGGAAACCCTAAATTAGAGCTGCCACCACCCTTTCGTGTTTGTTTTCGTTTCGAACGTGGATGGAAACGGATCCGAATTGGATCTGGGATGCGGTCTCGGTATTTCGAATCGTGAAAACGATGTTTCAATAGGTGACTCCTGAGTTAGATCTAGGAATGAGGATAAATGTAACTGGTGAATGTTGAATTTTGGGATTAAATGAATCATTATACCTACTTTATTTCAGGAAGTACCGAGAATTGATCATTTGAATTCTGTTTCAGAAGTTCTTGAAGGGCTTTAATTCGTCGGTTTATTTCAACCGAAATGAAAATAATGTATATTGAAATATTTCTCTTCCATAGTATCGTTTAGCTTGTTTTTTCTTTCAGATGTAAAATAAGATATATCCAGGGCAATTCCGAATTACACGTGAATCTTCAAGAGGGTTTTAGTATATCTCATATGATGTCGTTTCAACCATATTTAGTGGTCCATTATTAAAACTAATATTATTATTATAGAAGTGAAAGAAGACCTATAAAACCTGAAATGAATGAACATTATTACTTGGTAATAAACAAATAAATGCTAATGCTAATGAAGAAACTCGGTGCATTAAAAAAAAAACAAAAAAAAACTTAAAAACTATCATATCAAAGGGATATCTGATTAAGTGATTTTCAAAAAGTTTATATTCAATTCTTTTTACGTGGATCAAATTTGATATAATTTTGTGTTTTTATCAGAAAAAAAATTAATATAAAATAAATATATTTGGAAGAAGCAAACTCATCCCATTCTATCCTACAAATATTATATATGCGAAAGTTCGTGAAGATGTTTGGTGCTATTTCGAATGAAATAAAAATTAGTGAACGAATTCAGATGAAACTTTACAGCAGGTAGGTGATATAGTTTTTTTGTCGACCTCATAATACGAGTACAAGCTCTGCTTAACCTACACAAAATTGATCAGTAATGACCCATTTTAATGTATGATTGTTATGGGCAACTGAAAATAAAGTTTTCAGTAGCAATCAAGTAATGACACAACTCTACTGAAACCTCAGTTCCATGAACATAGAAAATAACAATTTTCGAAGTCTATATCAGACTTTCTCATAAAACCAAATCTTGAATTCATCAAAACTGTTGATTTTCATCACAATACATAATTTGTATTGACAAATGCCAGATTACAAATATTTTGTCGGATTATGAGCTGTCGTATAGTTGATCTGTCGAATATACGACGAATATATCCAATTATTTCAAATTAACAAAAAGGGTTATTTTTGACAGATTTATTGTACTATTAGCTTAAACCGGGTAACTTTTGAAGTATCCATTAGAAAACTATACTGTGAGAAGCATTTTTCGTTAGGAATAATTGCCACATTCATTTTTATATGAATTCATCCCATACCAGTAGGGGGCTTCTTCAAATTGAGTATTATTTCCAATTGAACTGAAAATGTTAAAAATGATTGTCGTGAGTTATCCTCAGCAATTAGACATATGCCGTCGCGGACTTTTTTATAGAACTTTTTGAGCACTACAAAATTGTCTCTGACTATGTTTCCCTATCCCTTATAGTTTACCCAGCCGTGAAAGCCTGCAAAAACTGGGTTAATTGTCGACTTTTTTATGAAAACTTGATACTTTTCCTCATTCCTTCGTGACATAGGAATGAATTCTACATGAAAACCTCCTAAAATAGATTCTCTACATTACAGTGAAAGTTTAATCAAAACCAGTCATCTGGTTTCTGAGTTCATGGACGGACGACAAACAAACACACAAAAACACGGACATTCACATTTATAATAGTAGTATATAGAATAGAGAATAGTATAGATTGGATAGTTCTTGGAATCTTTGTAAGCATATTATTTCTGGATGGGGTCACTTGATTGATGTTTTGAATCTCAAAATATTGTTGGATTGAGCTGATTTATGTATTAAGTTGGGTGGAAATAGCTTTTCCATCATATTCGAGAAAAGTTCTGGATGGCGTAAGTTCAATCCTTCAGAACTATGAAAATTCGGTTTTTAGTCAAATCCTAGAATTTGAACAAAATCAAAGGAATGGGATAGGAACCGAGTAGAATCCACCTATTTTTCGACAAATTACCTTCTCTAGCAATTAAAGCCGTGAGAAGATATAATCGTAGCACATAGATCCCGAAAACTAATCAATTTCCTCTATCTGGATCAGGAACAACCGCAATTAGCGCACGCCACCAAGGTTAGCCCGCATCCTGGAGCTCTCCATGATGACTCGGCCCTTTCTTAAGTTCCTGCATCTCGAGGATCGTTGTGTACCGCCACATATACGTGCAATATATCGCCAGACTCTGTCGGCAGATTTGCAAAAGCCCGGCTTAGTGCGAAAATATACGACCGGGATGATAGTATTCACCATTATGCCAGTACGTACGAGTTTCCTTGCCCCAATGCTGACGATGGTTCTATTCTATTTGGCTAATGCATTCCCTCGTCTGATGGTGCACATTTGTGATTATTCCCGCTAACCCGGTGCGGTATATCGATGCGATATTAGAACTGCTGCAATTGTGTAGAAGGAAATATGGTTAGCACTTTGAGCTCGCACACACGCGAAATTAAGCTTGCTCCCATGTAATATAGCGCTCGGTGTATCGGTGCTGCGAGGTCAGGAGGGCGCGTTTGAATGATTATGTATCATACGAGGAAATTGGATTTGCCTTATCTGGTGGGTCTTGCCGCAGCGGCGATCTAGAAGTTGGTGGAATTACAATGTGGTTTATTCGTGATGTGCGAAACGTCATTAAATTTCGGTGGGAGTTTAACTGAAGATGATAATTAACTAGTTTTCAACAGGCTCTTATTAGCTGAAAGTAGAATATCTGAACCTACATCGACCTTCGAATAGCTGAAAAAAGAATGAAACCTATTTTACAATAAATTTCACATGTTAGAAAATATATGAAAAATGGATCACCTGACAAAATCCTGGACAGAATATTTTTAAATATTTTATTATTATTATTCATACCAATAATAGTTTAGGTCAAACTTATAAACTCCGAAAACAAACTTATACGAATCGTTCACATGTTTGAGAATACAAAATGAAAGGAAGGACATTTTGCAACATCATGATAATAAGAAAATTTTATGCTGGACTTACAGTATGAAACATATAGAATATGCAGACATACAGGTGCCTATTATTTACCTTGGTTGCCAGATTTGAACGGGTATGTCGAAAGCAGTTACTTTCACTTGTGTGATAACAGAAAAAAAAATTATATCGGCATAAGCACTGTTTTATTGGGAACACGTTGATATAGAATTGCCTGGTCCTAATAGGGCTTGCTGAGTTTTGGACATGAAATTTCGACGGGCCAAGAAATTAGCGAGGAGGAGGACCGAACGCTTTACTAGAATGAACACTAGAATCTGGGCATTCCGTACTTTTGTCAGCTATTCAAGTATTGACATGTTCCTAGAAACAAATTTTTATATTCAATGTTACTGTTTGAGATTTCATTGTTATTAAAAGTTTCACCTACACTGAAAAATTACTTCTCAAACTATTTGTTGAATTCACCGAACGTTGAAATTGTGCTATATCGAATTCAATCAGATTATAACTGGAAGAATAATATATTATGTACTTACCGAATACTCTGTGAGAACAATTTTAAATTCTGCATTATATTTATTTCCTAGAACAGTTACTTTTTCGTAACATCTGGTTTCATGATTTTTGAATTTATGTTTTTTAAGAAAATCTAGTTTAACGAACAATTTTCGAAAGTTCCATCAGTAAATTCACTCAAAGAATAGCCGTTCTTTTACAATTTGTACTATAGAGGGTAGTTGGGGTACCTCTTCTCTCCATAGTATACGTACCGAGCATTGGTACTGTCTTACAATCAGATACGACTGCGATGTTCTGTCCTTCATTACTACACGGTATTCTTACTCCGGACCTCCTTGTCGCTCATTTCATCTTGAAAACTCGGCAACCCCTATTAGGAGTTTTTTTGCAGGCAACCCTATATTAACGTGTTCAGAATGAAAGAGCGCTTATGCTGATATACATTTTTTCTATTATCACACTAGTGGAAGTAACTAATTTCGACATACCTGTTTATACCTGGCATATTCTTTTCTTCTGAAAACTTAATTTGGGTTTTCTCTCCCAGTCTCTGCAACAAGAAACAAATAGAAACATTTTTTTTATAATATAAGAAAGGCCCTTGCGTAAAAATTTGAGCACTAATTCGTCAGGGGCCAAAACTTTACGAGAAAAAAATGTTGCCTAACAATACACAAAAAGAAAACACTTTGAACTCTCAAGCGTAACGTTTGTATTTTGTTGAATGAGGCTAATAATCTAGGCAATTGTTCAGTAGGAATAGATCGAATTTGAATGGATTTATTGAAAAAAGAACTGGTTTCAGGGAATTTTGAAATAAAATAACGATATCAACATCTACACCATTTCCAATTGTAATTCAGAAATCGTCAATTAACATTCAGAAAACATCACTTGTATTTCAGAAAAGTCAATTGTATTTCAGAAAACATAAAATTTTATTCAGATTTGTCAATTGAATTTCAGAAAATATCGAATGAAATTCAATTAATTGATCCGAAATACATTTGATGTTTTCTGAAGTTCAAATGACAAATCTGAAATTCAATTGACGCTTTCTGAAATTAACGTGACTAATCTGAAAGACACTTGACAGTTTCTGAATTACACTTGGAAATGGTGTAGTAATCAATATTGATCTATGTTCATCATATATTGACAAATGTCAATTCAGAAATCAAGAAATTGGCACGATTCTACGAAATTGAACGAAAACTAGTTATTGTCTGAAGAAGGAGTGTTTTCTTTTTGTTCATTGTTAGGCAACAATTTTTTCTCGTAAAGTTTTGGCCCCTGACAAATCAGTGCTCAAATTTTTACGCAGGAGCCTTTCTTATATTATTAAAAAAAATTTTCTAATTGTTTCTTGTTTCAGAGACTGGGTGAGAAAACCCAGATTAAGTTTTCAGGAAAATGCAGAGACCTCCCAGACAATATTTCAATAGATATCTGGCATATTCTATATGTTTCTTACCATGAGTCCAGTATGAAAATTTCTTATCATCATGATGTTGCAAAATGTCATCAAAAATTATTTTTCAAAAAATTTTGAGAAATATTCTGTATAGGATTATTTCGTCAAACCTTTTTCGATATGGTTTCAATTTGGGAATTTTATTATAAAATCGTTTTCATTTCATTATCAGCTCGGTGAAGGTCGATGTAGGTTCGGATCTTAGACTATTAGCAGCTTGATTGACTGCAACTAAGGGGCACCAGAGCGTCATGATCCCCAAAACCCAATTGTTTTGCGATAACTTTGTCGAAATTCGTTAGATTCTCATCAAAAAGGATTACGGATAAACTAGTTGATGTGATAAAAGGGTTTTACCAAGGAGGAAGTACAAAATTGCTATTTGAAAATAACCAAACAAATAAAACTCGAGAAGAAAAAAGTGAAATTTGCTGTAGCGATTTGAAACTTCCTAGAATAGGAATCTCTCAGGGGGCCATTTTTGATTTTGATATACGTTAACAAGTCTGGATCAATTCTAGAAAAAGCAAGGGTGGTTTCGATGATGACACGGTTCAGTTTTTTCATGGTTATGAAGTATCTGGCTCAAAAAATCGATCCTGAATCGACTGTCTGATTCAACGTAGTAGAGCAATATTCTGTTTGTCCTTCACATCACAGCTTACACGTTCTTATGATAATTTGTATCGCGAATTATAGATTAAGATCTTGATGAACTAGTATGCATAGAATTTTATAACTGCACCGCCAGGCAAATTGATCTAAATCTCATTTAACAATCAAGAAAAAATCTTAGTTATGAGAAATAGAGTAGAATCTGCCTGGGAAGAGATCTCACCTGTTTAATTCACAAAAGTCGCACGGCCCGGATGATACTTTAACAAGGTAGTGAAAGCCTCGCGAGTTTCCAAACCATTTAATCAAGGAACGAATAAAATACCTGGAAGGAAGACGAAAAGGAGTCCCTACAGAATCCAATGAGCAGCTCTTAACCCCCATAACATGCCTGAACCTGCAATAAAATTATCGCGTCGAGCCCAAACTTTCCATCCTCAATTCCGTTTCACTTTTACAATGTCGAGCCACCGAGGCCGCCTAAACTCTACAATGTTATTTTGGCGGAAGATTTATGTAGAAGCTGACTTTCAGTTATTTTGTTCATAAGAGGGCGCTTGTTAATCGCCGTCCCTAATTGAAATTTGGCGTGTGTTTCAGCCTGTAACAGTCGCCAGGGCGGAATAACCTACTCTTTATTGCTGTCACATCGCCTAACCTTATGAGAGAGGTGGAATTATCGTAAAATCTACCTGAATCAGATTCCAACTCGTAAAGTACGTTACGGAGCTTTGTCTCCGGAGGATTATTGTGATACCGATATGGATAAGGTTCCGCAGTCTGACTAGAATTTCACACGGTTTGACTCCGAATGACACGAAATCGGATTTGAGGGATCCAGAATTGTTTCTGAGTATTTACTTTGTTTTGAGCCATAATGGAGAGCAACCACACTCAACCAACAAAAACTAAGATCTCTGTAGAATTGCATTTACCCATAAACCCTGGAATATGTTTTGTTTTTTCAAGTCTTATTACCATGAGGATGCTTGATGCTATAGCTCAGCTATCGCTAAACTTTTCAATGTTTTCAACCACTTTCGTTGTTGAAGAACAAACACAGGCAATCATGTTTTTTATTCTTCTACTAGTCTCATGTAGAATCCGTTATTTTTTTGATTGGATTTTCGACAAATGAAACAGAGATAAAAACGAACGATATAAAAAGAACTTGCAAAAAGGGAAAACAGCTTAGTGCCTTGTGCTTAGTATCGTGGGGTATAGTGCAATATCTCAACTTTATCTCAAAAATATTATATTAATTATGAAATTCTCACCCTCAATTCTGAAGCATTGATGAAACTTGAATAATGTACAGGGGAGTCAGATCAGCATGTGGAAGAGGATGAGATTTTGCATTTTATCCCGAGAAATGGCCATTTTAAAGAAGTAGTGCTTAAAACATGCCGAAAAAATGAACGTTAATAATTAATAATTAAAAAGGAACGTAACTCATTAATAATTCTCATACGAAGAATTATTGAGGGAAATCTTAGCATCCATTGATTTTTAATTTCGAAAGCACTTTAGCGCAATCTTTTTCAAATTTGATATTTCTCACCCCCTACGCTCCGCACTTCTCTGCATTTTTTCGAGAGAAATATATGGAAGGTGATTCATCAAATGAAAGATAATACGAGTTATGCCGTTTTTTATTGAAAAATATAGGAATAATTTACAATTCGCGATTGAAGAATACAGGGTATCCCAAATTGCCTGATTTTGGCTGTTTCTGGTACTTCTAGACTAGATAGGTAAAAACGTTGAGAGGAGTCCTGGGCTCGATTTCCGTAAAAACACAAATAGTGAAAACCATTTCACGATATCTTCATTTGTTTTGAAGATATAACAACATTCTGAATTTTTTTCGAATTAGAAGATGTGTCATAACTTTTTCATTTTCGAAAATATCTGAAAAAAATAATAACTTTCAACGAGCACTTTTTCACTGGGAATAAGACATTATTTAAAAAATTTTTTATCTCTGAATTTTTTTCATGAAGTGAAATGAAAAAAAGCGTTCGTATTTAATATTTCACGAGAAAAAAAATTGAATATAGTTTCTTATTTCCGAAAAAAAGCGCTTCTAGAAGGTTTTAATCGTTTTCAGATATTTTAGTAAATAAGGAAGTTGTAGAACATTTTCGAAATCGAAATTGAAGAAAAAATGAAGATATCGTGAAATGGTTTTCACTAATGGTGTTTTCACAAGAATCGAGCACAGGACACCTTACGAAGTTTCTACCTTTCTAGTCCAGAAGAACCTAAAACAATCGAAATCAAGCAATTTGGGATACCTTGTACATTATTCTTCAATTAAATTCTAGGGAAAATCAACGAATTAATGTATTAATTTCGAAAGCAGAAAGCAGCTCTCTTCATGTTTTTTTTTAATTCAAAATCTCTCACTCCCTACTCTCCACACCCTTCTTATGTCTATTTTCAAATGATCTATAGGTATGGATTGTAATAGGTATATCATATATCGTGGGGTTACATGCAAAAAGCACTAAGTCTAAAAACAAGTTTAGGAGTTACGAGCAATTTAAAGTTTGAATGTATTTCAAAATTTTTATAAATATTGTAGGCGTTAAAAACTGTTTCAAATAGAAGAGATACACCATAGTTTTAAATTATTTAAAAAATAATAATAATAATAGAGTACCCGATGAAAAGACGTTTTTCCAAATTGTTGACTTAGTGCGTTTAGCTTGTAACCCCACGATATACTCGATTGCACATTGAACGGTATTACTGAAAGAGAAATTTTTTAAGCTATTCTTTTATTACAAAATTGACTATTTGTGTTTTGTGTCACGTTCTTATTATCGAAATAATAAGTATTGAGAAATATGCTCCTACCACCCGATTTCTATTTTTGAAGATTGAGAAATGTATGCAACAATTTTTTTTCATCCGATGACCAATTCAGTTATGTGAACGAAAATGGAATTTTACCTTGAAATTCTTGCGATAAGAATGTAACGATGAAAAGCAATTATACACGAGTTGAAAACAGCAGCAAATTAATGTATAATATCGTAAATAAAACAACGCAAAGATAAACACAATCCACATATTCATACTTGAGAAAAAAAAAGTAGAAGGGTGTGTAGCTTAAAGGGTCAGATATTTCAAATTCAAAAGAGCAAAGGCTGAGCTGCTTTCTGTTTTCGAACTTACAAATATACGAATTGGTGGATTTTCCTTAAAATTAATTTCTTATTTTAGTACTCTTCAATCACGAATTGTAAGTTATTTCTTAACTTTTCAATGAAAAAACGGCACAACCAATTCTACTTTCAGCCACATCGCTGAATAGGTCATCAAATTATTTTCTTTTGATGTATCACAATCCATACATTTCTATTCGAAAAAATAAAGGGGCGTATTGAGAGAGAAATATCAAATTCAAAAAAGCATACGATAAATTGCTTCTGAGATTAAATTCCTCTAATAATTTTTCGTACAAGAATTTTATTGAAGAGTTACATCACTCTTTTGGCACGCTTTATATTACTTACACCCTCTTTTTAACGTAGATCATAACTGACCAATGGGGGGTAATCAATTGGAAAACATTACTTTTAAGGTTTGTTCTGATTGATTTTGACATAGAAACACTCAATATGTTTAATTAGATTTTTAATTAATTAATTGTATTTGATTGAATCTGCCGAGGTTATCAGTCAGTTTTCTCTGCACGAAGAAACCAGCTTCCTCAGATAACATTTCACCTATTAAATAACATTGATAAATACGAAAGGATCTTGTATTTCACCTCCATGTGAAATTCTGCAATTAATAAATGAACTAAAGGATGGAATTTATACTCTGCTCCAACGTATGAACGTAAGTTTATTTTTGTTATGAAAGAATGTTGAATTCAGATTGAGTATAATTCTTCGTAACTGACTTTTCTAACTTGTATGTCATGTCACTGTTCTTGAGTGCTCCCTTGCTCGCATGCAATATAAAAACTTAGGAATTGCAGCTGTCGCCTGAAGAGGGTTGAAAGAATTGAAACAATGAATTCTTCAGCAGTGTAACAATCACAATCGTTTGTACCCACTTCGAAAACTACATGATTTGACCGAAGCGATTATGCTTTTGTTCATTGTAATGAGCGCGCAGAAATTGCCACGTGAGTGTTTAGTCAACTACCTCGGATTTTTCCTTCTCTAACGATGCCAAAAATAGCCGGAATGCATAAACCGAGTACTTGCCCAACGTAAGGCCGCACATTATTATTGTTCGATATGATTTCCCCAGCGGGCAGTAAATCTCGAAAAACATTTTCAGGTTTTAAGGTCACTCGGACATTTCGTTCGGAAACGCCGATAGGGAGTTTCTTGATTTATTGAAACAAGGGACAGACGCCGGTGACATGTAGGTTTCTCATAGCAATAACGGAAACGTGTCCAAAAAATGCTTTCTCTGTCGATGTCACGGGACGGAATGGACTCGGAAGGGGGAGGGGTGGGGGTGAGCTCGACTCGATAAAATTTTAGTTTCCTTTCATTTCCTCTTTCTCACTGGAACGGGACCGGTCGGTTCTAACTTTCCCTTCCGTTCCTATTTTATTATTCCAGCAATGAACCTTCAGAATCGATAAACGACATATTGAATTTTTATTGATTCCCAAAATTGGAACAGACACACCTGAAGAGATTTTTCGGTGTTGACCAAATTTGCTTGTTTTTCGATACGAAACAAATAATCAAGGTATATAATGAGATGAATCATGCGGTTCACAAACTCATTCAAAAAAATTAAGGTTAGAATTCTTGAAAACTCACTGATTGAGATGTAACTCAATTCGTAATTATTTGGAATCTTCGAACGATTTCATTATTATTATCAACCTGATCATGGTTTGACCACGAGGATCTTTTGTTCTTCACCCGTATCTCAATGGCGAGTAACATTATGTTTTTCTCAATTGACTTATTTCTAAATTCTCTTTCTAATTCTCATGACGCCTTTTTTTCAATTGTACAATGACTGCTAATACCGTGTGTGCAGTTAGTTTGTCGTTTTGTCAATAAAGTGAGATTCTGGGTAAGGTGTCATTTAATTGGTCCAGAAGCTAAGAAGAAGCTTTTTTTTTCTGAAAGGTAAGCATGCATAAACAATACTCTCAAATTTCACAAAGACCTTCGAAGAAATCAATTATTGATATGTCACTAGAATTCGATAAATTCAGAAGATGAAAGACTTCTAATCAACACAAAAAATTCGAATGTTTAATAATTAATCCCTAAAATTCATAGAAATTTTTTTTTTTCAAATGGCTTTTTATTAAAAAATTCGCAAATGATGAAAAAATACTTTTTTATTTTTTTTATTATTTATTCTAGACAGACTACATTTTTTCAATCGTTGTATAATACCGAACGGGAATGCATTCAAGGTATTATTGAATTTGAAATGAATATTTAATCAAAAATATTAATATCTTGCTTCCTCGAAACATGACTTCTAAGTAGACGAATGATTTTCTTTTTTTATACATGAGATATCCAATAGCAAGGAACGAAGCAAACACTCACCTTTGGATGTGCTCTTCGTGGAAATGCTACTTTGGGGTCAATCTGGAAAAAAAAATTGTTTCAGGTAAATAGGTCAATACGGCATTATCGAATAAATTGTTTTACAGCGTTCAGTGAATTTTTTATATTATGATCACGATAAAGCATTTCACGGCAATCTATTAGAATCATTAATCGGTCAATGTTTCTTTACCGCAACAATATGTTCTCATATTCGATAGATTAACAAAAAATGAATTTTGTTAATCATCTGGATTGAATTTGTTATTGAGGGACATTACCTACTTTGGCAAATTACTTTGTTCGAATATACTATCATTATGATATTAATATATCAATAACGAACATATTGAAGGTTTCACACAGAATTAAATTATTCTATAAACTCGAATTTTCAATAGCAAGTAAGGAGAAGAGAAGGTTTTTATCTTTTCATGAAATTTACCACGATTTCCATCAATTTCTGCTTACAGCTATAATTGAATTTTATTTTCGTTTACGCATGAATAAGAAGACAAGTTGTAGCTTCATTTGAGATATCAAGCAAAGACTTAAGTTTCGATGTTTCCACACTGACACTATACTTCAACAATCATATAAGGGTGATTCTCCAGAAACTGAGTCCCAACAGGTTACACATCAATAAATCTTTAAAATATTGGAATTTTTATGTTGTGTATCAATCTGATGTTAGAGATTTCATTCTCCTTCCAGGTTCATATGACTTTACTCAACATTCATTCATAAATTTTTATTTTTTTTAAATAAGTATCTCAAAATTGTCATTCCCGTGGTATGTAACTGAATGGTTCAAGAACTTGAGAACGGTCATAATTCACATTCCTGAAGAAGCGAAAACCAGATGAGATACATTCACTGGAATATTGTACCATGTATTATAGTTTGCCACATTAGTTCGAAAGAAATAGTCAAAATTTTTCTTTCATTTGAAAAAAGAAATCTGTCACAGGCGAAAATGATCATTCCCGTGGCAGATTATGAATTTCATCAAATGATTCGAATTTAACGCGTTAACCCCTACCCAGTAGTTTGAAAAGAGCCTGGAAGTCATTTCCGATTGTTTATAACGTCAGTTGTGTTTATATGATTGAACAGAAGAGTTCTGCTAGTTAGCGAAAGTGTTGAGATAGGTGTGTAACATCCTAGCAGTCATTCCCGTGGAGGAAAATTTTTCAGGTAAAAATTAAAGTTTTGTAAAAATTCATTGTATTATCATTTCATTATAGCAAACATTCATAAAATATTCTGTTTTCTCATAAATGAAATATGTTTTTCTGGAAATACGAGAGTAAAATATCACTTTTGTCATTCCCGTGGATGTCATTCCCGTGCGAAATCCATGACACGGGAATGATTGCACTACCACGGGAATGAGTATAATGTCTGGATAATGATGAACATAGTTTTTTCAAAAGAAATATTGTTCGTGCTCGAAGCGAATTAGGGAACAACTGAGGATAAAGGGAAAAAAAGAAAGATAGCGTTGTTTAAAAAGTAGTTGAAAGGCAGGAAAAAAATATGAAGCAGAACGAAGGAAAAATGAAGAAAACCATACATGAAATGACTCCAAGGCAACAAAGGTTGCAAAAAAAGAAATGGGGAATTAATAAAAAAATTTATAGAAGAGCAAGAAAACTTCAAATAGAGAAAATTTAGCTGAAAATACTCCTCCAGAGAGTTCTGATGATTAATTTTGAGATTGTAGGGAAATTCAACGCCAAAGAATGTCGAACAGAAGAAGAGTAGGAAAACACAGAGAAAAAAGGAAAAGAAATAAATATAAGCAGAAGTGCTGTAGAATGAAGAAAATTTCCCGCAAAACTGAATTGCCTGAAGGCTCGCCTGCCCCAAACAAATTCTTTATTGAAATGAGATTGGATCTCCATCGAACCCAATTATGAACAATGTTTGGGGAGATTATTGAGCGTCAGTTGAAAAAAAGAAGGTAGTCACATCGAATGAAAACCAGAATTATTATCAAAAAATAATGTCAGGCAATATAAAAAAAAAATACAAAATGAAAAAATTTCCTTTTGTTCTAGATATTTTTGAATAAAATAAATTATGCTAATTATGTATTTCGTGATGACGGCATCTTTGATCATTATTATATTTAGATATACAGGGTATTTGTCCTCAGAGGAGCCACATCGTATATTTCTTATCTCAGCGATTGGAAAAAGTTCCCGAAACAAGTCGATTCTGTCTTTTCATGCTAACAATAAAAAAATTATATCTGCGTTTTTAAATCAAATTTTTCTCCATTGATTTCCAGAAATAATTTTGACTGAAAACCGTCTTTAACATGGTTCAGCATAATTGGAGTTGTTTTATGACACACATGCACAATTCGTTGGCGTAGTTCGTCCAAATTTTCAGGCTGGGTCACAAAAGTTTGAGCTAGTAAATTGATTCTTAGCTTAAATGGTTCCTCAAAACAACGTTATTGTACACTGATGTGAAGAAACCTTTCAAATGAAGTATCACTTAACCCCTCTCCCCTTTTCAATTTTGAGGGGTTGAAAGGCCCCCTCTTAGGGGGTTGCTCGTTCAAGCTTCCAATATTCATCAAAAGATGTCCTCCCGAACAAAATCATTCGACGTGATTTTTCCAATCACTATGGGATAAGAAAATAGCGAGGTGGCTCGTCCGAGAACAAACAACCTGTATATTATGGTTCCTAGAATACCTACTCTGTTTTTTTTTATATATATGTATACTATATTGAAATTTTATGGAAGTTTCGAATCACTTCGTATCCAGAATCCTGATAGCATCATTTAGATCTTTCCCGTGGAACATTGATCATTCCCGTGGACTACCTCGACCAAATATTTTTCTGAAAATAGCTAAAATGCAGGAATTTCAGGTGTTATTCAATTTTTGTTGAACAGTTAGGTTTTGATTATGACAAAAATCCATATTTGAATAACATTTGTAAACTTTTTTGTTGAAGTCAAAAGTACCGCTGAAAAGACACAGTTTCCGGAGAATCACCCATAAAGGGTATTTCAAAAAAGGTCCCTTCTCTAGGATACACAGAAAACTGAAAAATAGTAAGGGTTTGTTCAATGAAAAATTTTCGTAACGCTTTCCGTATTCAAGATACAGGGCGTTGAAAAAAAATATACATTTTTTTTACGATTTTTCCGAAACTACTGGCACCATTGTAATGAAATTTTATACGAATATGTTTTGGAAGCTGATACATCTAATGAATATGTTTTGATGTCTGACTGAGTTGTTTTGAACATAACTTTTTGATACTAGATTTATTAAGCTAAATCATGAGCGATCTTAAATATCATTCAATTTTATACCAAAAAGGTACTCTTGATGGAACTCGATACTGTGCACCGTTTTCGGAATATTTTGAATTGAAAATTATGAAGTAATAATCTATGCTGGTGTCAAGTATTGATAAATGTATTAATCAAGCAAAAATCACAAGAAAATCAAAAAATGAGCCAAAAACCTAAAAAAAATTTAATACACAAATCTATCCTTTTTTCTCAAAAATCCATCAACCTTAGCAACGCTTGGGAGTCAGCTATGAGGTCATTGAAGTTCTGTCCATCAATTCTTGATGTGAATTTACCCCTGTTGCATTAATTTTTTCTTTATGGTACGACCAGACTGTGTAATCCAAGAGATTGAAATCGAATGACCGAGGAAGCCAATGAATCGGAGCTTTTGCACCTCTACCAATCCATCGATTCGGAAAATGGTTACTCAACCGATTACGTCACCTTCTATCAATATGGCGTGCAGCCCCATCGTGCTTAATAATTAATAATAATTGATTACTTTATCAAAACTTCATACCAGCATCGATTATTGCTTCAAAATTTTCAAATCAAAATATTCCGAAAAAGGTGCACAGTATCGAGTTTAATCAAGACTACCTTCTTGGTGTCGAATTAAATGATGTTTGAGATCGCTCAAATTCTAGCTTAATAAATCTAATATCAAAATAGTTATGTCCAAAACAACTTGGTACGAACGGTGTAACTAGCGCCCTCTATGAGATTCAGACATCAAAACACATTCATTAGATGTATCAGCTTACAAAACATTCGTATGAAATTTCTTTAAATGTTGACAGAAGTTTCGGCAAAATCGTGAAAAATGTGTATATTTTTTTCTTCCTCAATACACGGATGGCGAAACGGAAATTTTTTACCTTTTTTTGAAACACACTGTATAACTATTTGGAAAAAGAGAAAAAAGAACTTGCGACACAGAGAAATTTCTATGTGTTTTTGAAATGGATTGCAATCAATATCAAAGATTGAATGAGTGTTTTCATGAAGGTCTTCGGAAACAGGAAGTTGATGTCATATAAATATGATGATGGCATGCAGACTATTGAATTCTGGAAAAATGAACCCTCCCGAAGAGGACTTAAATCTGCGACCTTCAAATTACCAGTCCTATTCAAGTTCAGACGTTACGAACATTTTCAATATATGATGATGATGATGATTCCCACAAAGAAGTAGTGGAAATTAAAAAAAAATATTTCACCTTGTACTCTAGTAGCCCCAAATGAAAACCAATATTGAAGAGCATTATTGATATCGTCATTTTAATTGCATTGTTTGGTGGAGAAAAAATGTACTGACTCACACTACCGATTGTTGTCAATTATAAATACCACAACATGACAACAAGGATGATTTTATGCTTCTTACTGACTCATATTGACTGTGTCAAAGAGAAAAATCGATTAAACTTGTGACTATTTAGGTAATTGCATCATTTAAAATTCATTCTAGTACTTCATTTGTCATATATTGAGTCAACCCGTGATGTGGGTTTCGAATATCCATCAAAATTCGATTCCATAAAGCACATCATCGTCAACCCTTGAAAAACCAATGTTTCCCCGACTATAAATCAGCATAAAAATCCAAGGCAGACCGGAGTCAACAAGCTAGAAAGCAAGTTATTCATCGTGAAACAGGTGATGCATTTTTCCGACAGAACGCTGATGGGCAACGCTCGGAAAAGTCAAAAATAAACCGTGCTGTCCGCAGCAGACAGCTCGAATCTCCATCTCTGGCACTTCGCTAATGAGGAAAACGGACCATACCTCGTCTCTGTAGGCGGGCAAACATGCGTTATCGGTCCTCATCTGTACACTTGCTTATTTCCACTAATGACACTCATTTATTCGAGATTTAATTTCGGTAATTAAGTGGCACACGGGTGCCATTACATCGTTGAAATTAATAATGCCCCCTGTTGGCTGCCTCGCACATATTTCTAATTTAAATTGAATCGAAGTTATACCGGGATTAATTGCCAAAAGCGCCTGTGACACAGTTTAATAGCTTAATTCCTCATCTGGAGATATAATGCTCGAAGCCAGATTTTATTTCCAACTTTCGCGAATATGATTTAACTGTTTTCCGCAGGTTCTGATGTAATAGCTTCGTAATTTGTCGGTTGACTCCTGAGAGCGGAAACTAGGTCGATTGGAGCGAAAAAATTGGCAGTCAGTCGGGATGTTTGGCAACACGTGAATCGATTATCCACGAGGTGATTTGGAATTATTGTTGGCTAGGTGATTCGCTCTGTAGAAAACATCCTTATAATTTATGTAGATCTACTTTCGAGAGTATTGATAATTATTTATTTTCAAAATTTAAAAGAGAATTATATGCATTATATATGAATCAATTTGACCTCGGTCAATAGTATTTCACATGGAGCAATCCACGACGTATGAAAGAAAACAATGGTTACACATCATATATTTAAGTAGTATATTCGCTTTGAAAATAGGTTGAAAAATATTTTAAAATATTTTCTACGTGATGTCATTCGTTCAAAAAGAGGTAAAATGCTTATTTTTGAAAGCTTGACGTCGTCAGAGTAATGCAAACTAAAATCAGCGCAGAACTATGACAAAATTGCCAAAATCTATTTTCAATGATCCTGAAATATTTTCAAACATTTCTGCGTTTGACGTCACCGTTGCAAAATCTTATCTTTCGAAACCTACAAAATATTTCTAAAAACTTTGGACGTCAAAGTACAGCGCAGATAAATGTTTCACAGTATGTAATGAAAAAGATGCCAGACACTCGAACTGTCGAAATGTTGAAAATGAAGAAAATACAAGTGAAATATATGTTGAGTAATTTATATGTTCCATATCTAATTATTTCTATTTATTCATTTCATAGGTGGAACAAAAGAAGGTATACTAAAACCTCAAAATATTCAAGAAATCAAATTATCAAATTACGGAAGTTTATATGCAAGTAAAGAAGTTGACAAATAACAGAAAAATCATTGAGTTTCAGAAAACAACTACCTTTCTAAGATTCCTGGCGAGCAACAAAAATTAGAGGAAAACATATTTAGTGAATCAACAGATATATAGACATGAATCTAATCCAGTCAAGATACCCTCAAAATGGACATGCAAACATTTTCTGATGCTATATTGATTTTGACGAATAACATCCACTAAATCTCACCAGACCAAGCATTTTAACGATAGGGGAGTTTTTGAAGGTGTTAGTATGCTTCAGAGGAAAGACAATGGACTCACCGCCTGAATCTATTCAATGGAGTATTTTGTTGACGATTCCAATTGACTATTTAACAATTTATTAGCAAAAAAAGATTCTTCAACCGAACGATATTGAAATGTTTCATTATGGCCTCATTTTGAACACATAATGCAAATGTAACCTGTTCTTTCGAGCATTTCGTCCGTCGTCGTGAATGAGTTCTAGAAAAAGTAATCCTCAACTAAAGCCTCAAACGAAAAATAATGCAAATTTTTTTGTTTTTACGTTCTCTATTCGATCTATGTAAGTTTTATAATTTTGGTCCATACAATCAAAGAGCAATCCAATTTGTTGAATAGATTGGCGTTGCACAGCGCTATGAAGGATATATAGTTGGAAAACGATCAGCTCTGTCTCAGCGGCGAGCTTATCAACAAACACCGAAACGTTACTACATTCTTTTTTCAAATTATGAATAACAAGAGTCCCAAATAGGTGCCTTGAGGTACCGCCGATGAAGCCGATATAAACCGTGACATTACAGCTAATTTTCTGAGATAAGACTCAAACCACCGTCAGCTTCCTGAGAAGTCTACATACAAATCTTGTCGAAAATCTTTTTGAACTCCCTTCTCCAGTCCACATAGCAAGAATTCCGTTAAGTTTACCAATTTTAAGAAACCATGTTGTTCTCAAAACCTCAAACCCTTTCTAAATAGAAGTGTTGATGTCATTTCAGTCCATGATTGCAGGTTCCATAGCCACTATAATCTTTTGCCCTTCATTTTTCCTTGCTATTGTTTTAGCCACCGTGACTGACTATTATGTGAAGTCATCTTCTGAAATTGTGATGGTAATATTTGTCCCTCCTCAATGGGAGGGACAAATCCTTGTCTGTTCTGGATGACAGAGCTAAACTGATGAATATTTATCGATAAGCGCCAAGGGCATATAAATCACAAGGCCTTGGTAAGACTAGTTTCCACTTATACATCGAATCAAAAGTCAAGGATCGAACAGAAATTGCAGAATTGAAAACTTGAGCACCGCCATAAGAAAACATTTTACAAAATGTCTGATGACAAGGAGTTGAAGACGATAAGAGCGATAGCTGAGACTATGAATTATAATACATATACAAAAAGAGCTGGCAATGTTCTTCAAAAAATCTCACTATATTTATTCAATCCTGTTGTTGCCATGCGTGATTTTCGTTAAGTTGCTACCTATATATGTTTGTGCATTTGCTGGCTAAATAAATACCGCCTACGACGGTAATCCACGTTAATTTCACGCACAGGAACAAATTTCTAGTCACGCATTTTGATTCCGATTCAAATGAAAAAAGCATAAAATGCATACCTTCGGTAAGGTCGTTAAAAATGCATTGACCAATATCTCCTCGCCATCACACTATGTTATTTACGGCGACTCGTCAAATAACATATATTCTGTCGTCATTCTCGATTCCGCCTCATTAGAAATAAAGGTGGTTAACTGCCAATAAAATCCCATAATTAGGCTTGCAAGTAGTCCGTTCTGTCTATGAAGTAGGTTGTAATGATAAAGTTCGATTAAATTGGCAACGACTAGCGACGGAAGATTACCAGCCTGTGGTCTAGACGACGGCAATGATTAGGATTGAAAACAGCCATGGCTACCTTTGCTTGTATCGTGAAAAAAAACTTCCTGGTTGCTATTAGGAGTGTCTAACAGTGAATAAAATCATAGAACTTCATTGCAGAAATAGTAACAGGTGCTCACTTCCTGAATAGCTTGCCTTTTTGTCTTCTACACAAACTCAAGACTATCATGACGAGCAAAACTCGTTAATTTGACAAAATACCAAAACAGTCCTAACTTAAATATATTGAACACACATACTAAATAAAAGTGACATGTGCTCACTTTATAAGTATATTGCCCCTCACGTCACGTACATTTAAGCTTTGTACAGACCGAAAAAATTTTGAAAAGCTCACCAACTTCAGTCATCCTAATGAATATCACTAGAAGCATGAAGAATTCTGTTTTTTTTTCAGTTAGAACAGATCAAACATCAAACGTTCTTCCAAACCATCTATAAAATTCTTTAACTCTTTCCGGTACGGGAATTTCAGCGCAAAAAAAGCCCTATCGGTACACACTGACAGCTATCGAGCGCGCGCTGTCCCTAACATAATGTTGAAAACACTACATTTCTTGAGTAAAAAACCGATACCAGTCGAAACGAATGCTTTCACGTGACTCTATTTAACCCAATACAGGGCCTGCAATAGCGGTGTATAATTTAAACCCGTGTCCCTATTTCGTATTAGGCGTAATATAGGGTGGTTTAAATTTTAAACCGGCGTCCCGCACGATACTAAAAAAGTGTGGTTCAAAATTTGAACCGCCGTACTTGAAAGAGTTAATGAGGACTGTAGAACTCTTCCACTGCAATGTTAAGAAATTTTCAACGTCTTCATTAGAGATAGGATTCTTCAAATGCACTACTCTCTATTGTTTCTTTCTGTTTAGAATTTGTAAATTTCTTAATGCACTTTTTGTCAGCGAGTTCAATTCCCAAACCACTGAAATTTTCATTGAATCATAATCAAATATTCATTTTCTCTGTTATTTTTTCATATTTGTAATTCTTCAAATTTCCCCAACGTTTATATTAACATTCTTCAATAGGATAGTAAGACCGGTGCTGCTTATTAATGAAGTTTTGTAAGTATCTTGTTTTCGAATACTGTATTAATTTCTTACATCTAACATATTTCTCCTTCAGTTGTCCTTTATAAAAGTTTTCTCATTCATAGATATTCAATATTTTCATCATCACACTCTGAAAGATTACGAACAGTCCCCTATAGGTATCCCGAAACAAATTGAAAAAAATTACGTTGAACTGGAAGAATCAAAAACTCAAGAGGGGCGGTTTTCACAAGAAGCTCGAATTGAAAATAATTAGCAAATGGAGTTCTATATCTATCAGCAAAGATTTACTGCTCGGATGTTCCTAACGGGTAAAATTTGTTGAAAAACTTTGATGAATGGATCTCCTAATGGACAAGTCTTATTCAATCCTCCCGGATGATTAACTATTGTTTTCAGCATTACTTTAGGAGATGCGAGATTTATGAGTGAATTTCTCATTCAAAGACCTTGACTATAACTGCACTATGCCGAATATGTATATTTCATTAATCTTTCTCATGTGAGTTACAGGTTTTTGTTGCGTTTGCTGAAAATTATTAGTGATGCCGATTCAGAATGCTCCTTTTCTCCAAATTTCGTCAAATTTGAAATGATAAATGTCAACGAATTACAAAATTCATAAAAATTAGTTCCTTCCATATAGAATCTATTAATTTAGTGTTTCCCAAACTGTGCGACGGGAGGCGCGGTATAATCCCAGGGGCGTCGTGAAGCGATCTAAATTTACTCTAGCTTTTGTCATTTATTTTATTCTTTTCTATTTTCTATGTTTTTTCTTTATTTTTTAATAATTTTCTTACAATTTGGTATTAGGCTAGAACTATAAAAAGTAGGTAAATGTATGGTAAAAAGGCCAGGGCGTCTAAATCAATATATTCAATCGTGGGAGTCTCAAACTATTTATTAACACTAACACATAGATTGGATTGAATTTAAAGTTAATAGATGACACGAGAGAAGAAATAGCAAAACATTTTTTTCTCAACCAGGCACACAACAATATGTCTACATAACGATAAGATTATTCTGATAGACAAACTTAACCCTCCCAAGGTGTTCCAAAAGGAGTTTCCTTGAAAAGTTCATTACTTCTCCATATCATATTGGAAACTCTCTTGAAATTTGGAACCGTGTTGACAGCGAGACAGCGACATCTTTCGAGCTGGAAGGAAGCAGGGATCTTGTAGGATCTCAATTGGTAGCGAGAAATTTGATCAATCTGGATTGGTTCCTCAAGAGATCTATCGAGGATCTAGATCTATCAAATTGAAAAAGACAATGGTGTAAACACCATTCCAGAATCTTGAGAGATTTCCTAATCTATGTTAGTATCAATCTATCATTTTAGAAAACAGTATAATAATCTAGTGATCTAGCAACAAACGTGGTATCTAACAAAAGTATTTCTGTCGTGCAAAACATTTTTTGAATTTCTGTGAATAATGAGGGTTTTTAAAGTCTAAATGGATTGTGATGAATTGATTATCCATGGGGTAAGCAGTAGTCGCATATGAGTGAGCTATGGCATTGCCTTATAGGGAAAATGTCGAAATAAACGCAGAAAATGCGATCGATACGACTCATTTCAATTGAACTAAAATACATCGGATGAGGAGAGAAAAGGATACTTCTGAAATTTTTTTGCGACATTTCCGCCTATCTCCATCTACCACTCTTGAAAAATCTGGCTTCCGCTAAACCAGCAACGGATCCCACACATAATACACCTAGAGCGCTAGTTGTCGCCATAATTTAAAATCTTTTCAGTTGTAGGATGAGAGCGAGCGCGTGTATTGTTTCGATAAATTTCCAAAGGCTCATGAATGAAATGTTATTTTAGCACAGTGAACTTGACGTAACATTGCGCGGGGGACTTAATTTATGGCGCGGCCAACTCGATTCGGATTAAAACGTACGAGGCGGATGGCTGTTTAACGTTTATGCTGCAGCGTTGAATATCAAATTTTTTTGGGCGCTTTCCGCGCTCATTCTGTGGAATCATGTTGAGAGGGTTACAATTCCATTAACCGGAATATCGAAATAGAAAAATATCGCCGGGGCAGGATAAAACATAGCTTTCAGTTACGGAAAATATTCGTTCAAATGATCGTTAAACGGAAAAAAGTAGATACGTTTTTTCGAAGGGCTATCAAATCGAATATTTCTTTTCGACATCTACGTAGATGTTTCTAAAAAAAGAGATTACATAGACAATATCATGAATAAATGTTATATGAATATGGTTTTGAAAACGGTTGGTTTTCGGAATTCAGGATGCTGAATTAATTTTCTTTTTAAGTCCGTACTCCCAAAGTTGGTGGTTCCGAATTTTCGTTTTCCGGTGTAGTCTGCTCAGAAATCTTTCAGCTATTTTATTGAAGTGAATGAATCAGAGATAACAAACAAGAATGGGCTATCCCGAAAATAACACTTACCCCTATGTTATATGAGCAAAGTTATTCCACATATTCTTTTTTTTTAGAACGAGAACAAAGGAAAAAGCTAAAAATTCTTTGTTTATACGAAGGCCATTTTTATTTTATGTTTTGAAAATGTTCTCGATATGGCCATTGAGTATTAATATAAGTAAATTAATCTATACTGATATTATAAATGTGAATGTCCGTGTGTTTGTTTGTGTGTTTGTTTGTCCTCTACGGACTCAGGAACCAGATGACTGATTTTGATGAAACTTTCACTATAATGTAGAGAATTTTTTTGGGAGGTTTTCATGTAAAATATCGATTTTTCATAAAAAATCCCGGTACTTTCCAGCTTTTACATGCGACGCTGCGTGAACTAGAGATAGAGAAATATGGTCAAAGACAATTTTGTAGTGCTCGAAAAGTTCTATAAAAAAGTCCGCGACGGCATATGTCTAACTGCCGAAGACAACCCACGATAGCCATTTTGAAGAGAGCTTTTGACTGGTATGGACTGAATCAATATAAAAATGCTTTTTACAGTATAGTTTTCTAATGGATACTTTGAAAGTTACGGTAGGTTGAACGTGTGTGAATTTGAGCAAGAAATTATTGAATCTATACGCGACATCGTTTTGTCATGTATACACGTGCTGTCTTTCCTTCGATACGAGATTATGAATGTGGGGTTGCGGACCTATCATTACCGTTTTGAATTGAAATATAACGTGAGCGGAGCCGCGGGTATGCGCTCGTATTATATAAGTATAAGTTTAATTTACACTCATTGATATGGCTTCCATATAGACAAAGAAAAAAAACTTCATATTCGCGAACAGAATTGGACGTTTCCAACACTCGGAGAGACTTGCCCTGATTTAATGCCATTGCTAAAATCTCATGGAATGAAAGGGGTTTCACACAGTTCTTTTTAGCATGTAATTGGAGATGAAGAACTTCCCTCTCGACGCTACTAGATGTCGCCACTTGTAATATATCGTTCAGTTTCTGATTAGTGGAGCTTAAGACGAAGGAAATAGTCGAATGAAATCAAATGACAAGCATCGATAAAAAAACTAGTGAAAGCGACAAGAAAGCTTAATAGCAGGTATTGTTATTCGTGTTTAGAATTTGTACCTGATTAGAGATGAAACATTATTTTCAGTAGGGGAATCCGAGGTGCAAGGGGGTACTGAGGCAGACGAATTATCCCCACTACCAATACCTATCCTCGCAATAGAAGCAGCACGAATAGGGTGGACATAAGTTTGACTTTTTCGGTCATCGAGTTATTAACGCCTTATGTTGTCAAACTGGATCATATAATTTCTTAAGGTATATAAAGTTTTCGAAAAGTTATCGATATTTTGTTTATGCTATATCGTTATTGCACTTAATATAGATACTTTATCCAATGCATGGCTTCAAAAATCCTTTTACACTGATTGATATTTCTTGTTTTATTTGAGCAGGTGCTTTGGGTCAAAATGGGGTTTTTATGATGGGACCAAACAAGATCCTGTTTTAACCCATTCTTGGGGACTCCCATGCAAAGTTTTGACATTTATTATGTATTGGTTTCAGATGGTACGAAAGTGAGAGATTGTGATATATATGAAAAAGATCATAAAACTAAGAATTTTTGTATTAATGAAGTATATTTTTTCATCTACATGTACCGTATACACTAACCTAGACGCAAGGCCTATCTTTTGAAAAATACGTAAAAATTTTTAGTTGGTTGTTTAGTTGGCTTAGTCTGACGAAAATATATTTAGCTAGCTGAATTCAAAATGGCTGTGTTGAGTTATTAAGTTCAATACAAAAATCAGGATCTTAAAATTAGGTACCTCATAGTGTCCAAACTCTTCAAAACTTTACATCATTTCATATGTCATCAGGAGCATAGAGACTGAATAAGCTTAGAAGGTGGTTCTCGAGCTATGTTAAATCATGAAGTCGCATAACTAGACGAGATATCGTTCAGAACTGATGTATCAACTTGGTCTTTATCTTATAGTCGTCCAGTTCTCAGCAACCGAACTTGTAACCCGCCCTTATAACAATCAAAACTACGACAAACTCGAATTAGAGAAGAGAGCGAATACACTCGTAAAACAGGAAATGTCACAGAAACTTTACAACGTCATCAGAGATATCCACTCGTAATAAACTGAGTCGGGAACATTCAGTCATCCGGGTATATAATGGTAATTCCAAGAGGTCTGCTGTTGATCGATCTCTGGCTTATATATGGGCGACCCTAGCTCCTGCTATCGGATCGGACTGACCATCATTTGCAGGTGCTCCAGATTCATGGGTAAGATGTGTGCCTCGCGGTGGCATATTACCCGAAAGTTTGATATTTCCTAATAAACTGCAGCAGGATATTCTGCGGAGCTGATATTTTATGTGGAAAATAAATTTCATTTGATAAGGATCGAGATTATGACGAGACCTTCTCAGCCATTCGACCATTTTAGTCTTTCATATCATGGTAACGAAAATAGGAGAATTTATATTCTCCTTTTTCCTCATGGAATAAAAACTTCATCTGTAAAGATTAATTTCGCGCATATGACTGAAGTTCTTCATTGAAGAGTTACAAGCGTCTTGATGCGAAGATATCTTTTTATTTGCTTATTTCATTAGCTGAGACATGGCAACAGGGGGCCGGCCCTGAAATGGTTCCAATCATTTCTCTATAACAGAAAGAAACGCGTAGTTACTAGAAATTTCAAATATTACCGATCTGATATGGGGGTAACTCAAGGAAGCGTTACCGGACCACTTTCATACATAATTTACATATTCTTCTGGATCTAAACCTAGACAACACGTTAAGTTGGGATCAAAATATTAGTAATATACTCCGCAAACTCAATCAAGCATTAGATTTCTCTCACGGTACTTGAATGGTAGTGATATGAAGGCTGTTTATCACTCTTCAATTAAGTCTGTGATGCGATATGGTACAGTTTTTTTATTGAAGGGGAAGAAATGCCTCTTTCTAAGACTCAGTCCTGTAGAGAAAAATTTCACTCAAACGAATTACTCACTGTCCATGCAATTAACGTACAGTAATGTTTGTTATATTTTTTCAAGAATGAACCACAATTCAAATATTTAGAGCCACAATCGAATTAATCTACAGGGAATCTGTGATATAACAATCTTCAACATAGATTTATATCCACTGAGAAAAGTACAGGGTGATTGTTTGTATTTCATCAATAAGTATCTCGGTTAGTATCAGTCGTACGAAAACGTGTGAAAAAGCAAATTTGTAATATTTTTCATGGGCATTCAGAATTCAGTAAAAGAAAATTTTATGTGAACTTTTGTTTTTCAAATGGTACACCCTATTTTATTTCCTTATCGGTAGAGCTCTTTCTTTTGATTTCAAATATACATACTTTATTGAGGTATTTAAAAAAAATAGATATTTTCGCACACGACCACGATTGGTTTTTTTTATATCAATCGAACCATGGATAATGAAACAACAGATATTTATATTATTTATTTATTAACTAAAAATTAAATTAAGTGTTCAAAATGACCAACCACTCCAACCAGTCACTTCTAAACACAGTCGATATATATTTATTGAGTTTTCGATGGTTTTATTTACCATTTCTGGATTATTTACGAGGTTGTCAATCTCTTTCTCTACCCCCAAAAAAAAGTGTACAATGCACAGCATTCTCAAGTGGCGTTCTACAGTAGCCTTAGATTTAGACGAAAAAGCCTATATTTTTAAAAAACTGCCGAAAATAACCTCAATGAAGTATATATATTTGAAATCAAAAGAAAGAGCTCTACCGATTAGGAAAATAAAAAATAGGATTTACTATTTAAAAATAACAAATTTTTTGGTTTACGGTGCCTCAATACTGAATTCCGAATTCCCATGAAAAATATTACAAATTTGTCCATTTAAACGATTTTGTCCGACAAATTTCAACTGAGATAGCTATTGAGTAAAATATAAGCAACCACCCGGTACATTTTATAAAACTTTTCAACCCATTATCACGTTATATGAAAGTAATAATTCTCTTACTTGATTTAAAAAAGAGGTGTTAGATCTCCTCTTGAAAATTGAACCATACTCATATGATGAGTACCTTCTGTGTGGTTCTCTGTTTTGCCTTTGTTGACTATTTTTCCAGTTGATGTTACTTATGTGATTTCATACTTCACTCGTGATATTCTTTGAAATAATATTTGGCTGTTATCATAACTTCCTATTGCAACTTTAAATTTTGCCCACCTCGTACAAAAAACATGAGATCAAATTCCCCTTGCACCTAATGAAGTATAGGAGTCACTTCAGCTGGAAAACATCATTTCACGAAGTCACCAACGCCGTCGTTTCATTCATATGGCACGTCTTGAAACTCCAATTAAAGGATGCACCAACTCAAGTGGGCTTGATTAATCGTATAAGGCTCTAGGACGGTTAGTTCCACCAATAAAACCTTTATTATCAGAGGCTTGGGTTCAAATTTTACAACGTCAATAAATTCGTGCCGTAGCACTTGTAATTAATTTACATCTGATTAAATTCGGGTGGATTTGAAGCTGGCTTCTTTTCGAATCGAAAACAAACGGACCGTCTAAGACGCTCACGAGATTCGGGCTACCTGATAAAAATGAAAATCTTATTACGCCAGATAATAATGGAGAAGAGCCCCCGCGTTAACTCTAACCAGTTCTTATCTTGGAGGGAAAAAAACAGAAAAAATGGTCCCATGATTTCGTTTTCTCGTTCGTCTTCAGAACTTCATTGTTATTATTTTAATTTTCTGAAGCATCGCACTGGAAATCTCCGATAATGAAAGCTGGAACAGGGTAGACTACATTAAGGTGGACGAAAAGTTCTTTCCGTTCTGCTCTTTGTTTTCATTACATTTCCCAGAGAACACGAGGATTTTTCACTCTCCCCATTGGATCGTGCAATTAAAATTCCCTGGGATACGAAATACGAAGGGATGTTTCGTCCATATCATTTGATGTGATGCCTATGCGTGCTATCGACTCTATAAGCAATTTTCTCCAACCTGAAGATTTTGATACTTGTTCGGAAAAAAAATTATAACAGATTTCAGAAGCTGACGACCTACTGGAAAGATTAGTAATTGTTTTTGATGTTAGAGCCAATCGAGCCAATCGTCCCATATCGATTTGACCGTTCGTAGCTCCTCTGAACTCTGTACCATTTTTTCTTCGCAAAAATCGTTTAAGGCTTTCACGACCGGATATAATGACATCAAGAGATTCTTCCGGGCTTATTAGTCGTGGTCTACTAGAAATTCTTCAACCTAACGTTTCCTCTACATCTTCGGTATGCATCTTCAGAGGATTCTTGGTCTAAGATTGTAACTCGACTGCTGAATTCTATAGTGCTCTGTTGCAGGTTTCAATGCTGAGCAACTATTTATAGCTTTGTGAGTGTATAATTTTGATTGGTTCGTCGCTCCCACTTCGTATCGGCTAGATGCGGGGCCTGTCCAAGACTGGCCAGCATGCGCGTCTCATCTGTTCATGTTTGTTCTTATGGCTCGATGGCTTCCATGTTAATCTCAGGATAGTAATTTGTGATTTTTGAAATGACCTATATCCTTGAAATTGCTGCATTATATCTTACTGTAAACAGTATTTTATGGTTTATTTTCTGCAATAATTTCAATAATATGCTTGTCAGTATAAAGACCAAATCGTGACATTTCGAAATAAAACCAAAATATTTGAACCGTCAAAATCGATAAAACAAATGATCGAATTTTATTCATAGCAACATATTGTTCTTATTGGTTGTATTCAATCAGACCCCAAGTTAACTGATTTCCTTGGATTTCTGCTGAAGGAGGAAATATCCTCTGGAAATTGCTTGAAATTTTCGGGAGATCAGAAACAGTTATTGCAGCAGGGGGATCACAAATTATTCGAATTCGTGGACTGGAAACAACGGTATTGTCGAGAGGAAGCTTAATAAGAGTCCGACAGAAAAGATGCACTTGACAGGTTTCTTCATGGGGGGCAGGTATAATCAGAAAAGGCCGCAATTAGTAATGAGGCCACGTCATGAACTGCTGCTCGAAACATTCTGATAATTTGGATCTTTCCCGATGAGTAGAATCAGAGATTTTTGCTCTTGCATGAATACTTCCGTTTTCATAAATCGATAACATTTTGAATTTGATTAAATTTGGATCAGTTAATTCTAAGTCATCTCTGATTGACTAGAACCAATCAAAACAAAATTATAATTAATAAACCAACATGTAATCAATAAATATCGCCATGAAAACTGTGTGAGCGAATTTGACGCAGAATTAGAGCAAATATCTTACGTCAAGCTGCAAAATGGCGAATGCGTTATGATGTCAGTAATCCCTAAATAGTGAAGAGAAATCATTTTGAATGAATATTATCCTTAAACATTCAGTTAGATGACACAATACTGACTGAATTAAATCTTCTGAATCTGTAGTGTTCTCATATTTTTGGTGAAACTCACTGTAATTCCCGAATTTATAAACTCTTATTCCTTAAACATTTCGTACAGTAACCCTAGCCTTTTAATGCTGAATTCTTTTCCAATAGATTTCGTTTTCTAGAATTTGAGAATTTTAGATTGAAATATCGAAAGCCAATTCTACTCTCGAATAAATCGGAATAAATGCAATATTTTCTAGGTCTAATCAAATTGCTATTCTTTCTGAAACAAGTCCTATAGTTAATTTCTCATAATAAAATGGTCTTTTCTGAATAGCAAATAGGTTGTTCTAGTAGCATGTTTTCCAAATAAAATCCAGTTGAAAGCCTTAGATGTATTTGTAGCGAATCAGGAAAGCTTCAGATCCTTTTTTGAAATAGAAGGTTAATTTTGAATCTGTTTCATAGAATTGTTTTATTCCGCCCTATCATATTTAATGTAAAATATTGAATTATATAAAGATTTTTTCATGTCAGAATCCGTTCATACGTAAATCACTCATTTTGGTACACACACAAATTTGGAGAGGAAATATTCGAGTTGAATAGATTTTTCCTCATATAAGCTTTGCATCTAATTCGACTTTTCGATACTCCTTGGAACAGTCACCCAAGAATCATATTTAACAGGAAATTCTTCATGAAAATCAGTACGAAGAGATTTTTTGCATCCACTGCCTACCTCATCTCTCTGATTAACCGAATCTCAATTGAAATTAATTGTAATTTAGCATTTCGTTCGTCCCCAATCAATTTGTACTAATTGCAAAGTGAGAACTCCGACTCACCCTATATATCTTAATCCCGAATCAGAAGCAACGGCGAGAGAATTCCCTTCATGAGAAATTGACTAGCAACAAAGCTGGTTAAATGAAATGTACATTTACACCGCAATAATTCTTGCTTTAGACGGGGAAAACTTCAGTGCAGTTAGTTAGTCGCGGTAACCAGTGGCGCGCAACATTCAGTTACAGGACATGTATCGATGTTTTTATCATTCCATGAATATAAAGTGTGCACTTCATCTCGAGTCAGAAATCTCAAATCTCTTACTGATCACAGATACTTTAAAATCTTTCACATATGCCGTCGGCCCATGAGGACAGTGTCAATGCAGCTTGAACTCTCAATTGCTTTTGCAAGAGGGTCGGAAGGGCCAATATTTTTTACAGGGTCAGTCCTTGATTTGTACATATATGTTAACGTGATATCCCTGAGGTCAAAAGAAACACTTTTTGTCTTGATATTTTTTCCGATTCGGCTAGGTTGAAAAGATATTGGCTGTTTCAAATCCATACAAAAATGTAATTTTCGAATGTTTCTCGTGAATGGTTGTATCGAATGGAATGATTTTCGGAATATAGGTGTTTATGGATGTGGTGAATCTTTCACATATCCATACAAAAATGTAATTTTCGAATGTTTCTCGAAAATGGTTGTATCGAATGGAATGATTTTCGGAATCTAGGTGTTTATTGATGTGGTGAATCTTTCACAAACATAAAATTCCACTCACTCGTTTTTTTTTCAGGACCAAAACATATCCTTTCAATGCATTATACCAGAAATTCAAGATACCCTTGAGGGAGAGTTGAATGCTATTTAATGAATGAGTAATTAATCATTAAAAAAATACATTTTTAACGACTCCATAATGTATGGCCGAAGGATATGGTTCTTACTTATATTGACTCCTACTAATGAAACAAGTACTTGTGGCGAAAGATCCACAAAAAAAGTTTTTGAATTTTTTTTTTATGAATCCTTATACATATAATACTTCATTTGATGAAGAAAATTGAGGATCAAAAATCCAGATCTAAAAACTTCTGGTAGATGTGAGACAAAAAAAATTTTGAAATTCACCGGAAGATTACGAGAATAGGACCATCGTATTGTTTATTTTTTTTTTTTCATTTCTATCAGATACACTCAACTGTAACTTTCTTTTAGTATTATAACAACACAAAGGTTTGGGTGAAGCTAACGTGAAAATTCAGCGCGATAGCTGTTTCAGTGGAAAGCAAATTTGCTCTGCGACAAAATATAATATAATTTAACATATTCTACTTAAACTCGTTCTATACTAGTCGGTTATTTAGAGATAGAACCTTGAATCATTTCCTCCATTTCTTTATATTTTCTTTCATTTCTCCTACGGATACTTATAGTGAATCTGCATTTTCCACATAATTAGTTATACTATGAAATAATATTTTCGTTTTTGGATCACCGCAAATACTGAAAAAATGAGTTGTGTGAATTATTCAATCGATTTTCTAACTCCTTGACCTGCTATTATTTCATAAGGCTCATGAGGACCTATCGAAATTCCTCTTTTTTCATGCACCCGAAGGAATCGAATGATGAAATGCTATTATTTCGAAAAAAATCAATCTGATATTTTACGTACCTTTTTACCATCTAGTTCATGTGTGCCCTGGGCTAAAACCTTATCTACGCTAGCTGGATCGGTGAAGGTGATGAATCCGAAGCCCCTACAAAACAATATAAAAAGAATTACATCACTAGAGAAAGTGGGACAAGACTTCGGGAACTCTAACAATCTACGTAGGACACTACGCGTTGGGATCACTACGGTTGGTGGTTTGGTGATGGTGACTGGTGATGTGGTATATACAGCACGACACCAAGCGCAAATGACAGTGCCACTTCGGAGCTCAGGGGGCCAGAAACCAAAAATAAAAACCAAACGTACTTCACAGAAAGAAGATATAATAAGGAACAAATTGATTATCCCATGACTTAAAATAGCAAATAATACTCATAAAAACACAAAAAACAACAGTACTTATGGAAAATAACTCGATTCATGGACTGCGGGAGGGGGAACTGGTGAAATTTTCAAGGCCCCCTGCTCACTCATATCACGGCATTGGCAACGTACCTGGGGGTGGAGACTTTGACGTCGATTTCCACAGGGTAGCCGCCTGGACCGCTGATATTGCTGAAAGAGAATCACTCACTTCAAACCCCCTCTCTTTTATCAGTATCGTGCATGTTCTACCTCTAGAAAGCTCACTAGTCTACGTAAATATCGCGGGAATATTTTGACAAGTGGGGGTTGAAGAACATGAACCAATGATACTCAATAAAATCACTTTCACTAATTAGAAAAGTTACCGACTGATAGATATTGCCGTACTCAAGCAATATGTTCTTAAGATTGTTACATTAATTACCCTTCTTCATAAAGGCTGAAATGATGATTAAATTGAATGGAACTCAGTGAATAAGTAGTATCATCTGGTTAATATTCTGCAAGCTCATAACAAAATAATATCCATCCTTCCATTCCACATAGAATGATATCTATTAAATGAGGCGGATATTATGTTATTCATTTCAGGGAAAGGGTTGTGTAGGATTTGACAGATGATTATGAGGGAAAAGCTTCATTTTGATCGGTTGAAACATCGAGCATTCTCGACTAGGCTTCAGTGATTTCAGGCGCAACGAACTTTAGACCATTATTTTTCAATTACAAGAAAATATCTGGCTAGTCATAATTATAGGAAGATATGATTGTCTCATTTTTGTATGGGTTAAATATTCATATTCTTTAATGGTTATCCTTTCTTCTAAGGCCACCTGATATGTGAAATAGTTTTTAATTTTGTTTCTCAGAACAAATGGACAATGATTCAAAGGAAAATCAAGAATATGGTATAAATAAATTTAGCGACTGGCAGTGTCAGTGCTTATCTAGGAGAAAAGCGATCCTGATTAAGAGGCTACCTCTGAATTCGATGATAAATTGCAACTATGCATTTTACATCAGGTAAAAGAATTTTTTATTCCTTTTTCGTCGAAAAAAATATCATATCCTGTACCTAACACCTTTCTTTTTCATTTCTAGCTATGATCTATCTCATATAAAATTCTTATTCAGTTTTCGCTGATCATTCATCCAAAGCATTTTGGTACTATGAATAACCTGACCTAAATATGCAACAAAATCAATCGAAGAATATTTGAATAATGAAAATGCTCACAAGTGAATCATTGCATTGTGAAAGGTTAGTTTGGTCTTCGAGGTGAATTCAAACCTCAGAGATAAGACCTCTGTAATTTTGAGAGCTAATTTATGGAAGTCTGTTCCCCGCTTCCAAGAAATGAGAAATGCTGTGCAGTTCCAATATAATTATTGCTCACTTCTTGGGAATGGTATGAAATATATATCAACCCGGTTGAATCAATAAATATAATCGAGAGACAAAACGTTCAAGGTTTAATATTTCTTTATGATTTCTTTTATAGCCTTCCAGTTATGACATATTGATGCAAACTTGAAGCAATTACCTAATTGCCAAGTTTTCGTAAAAAATCAAAATAAAATAGAGGTATTTATTTCTGTTGGAGTTTGGTCGTTTTTCTTCTAAAATGATGGGTGGCTAGTGAATAACAAAAAAAGAGTAGCAGAAAATTTGTTAGCATAAATTCATTCTATTACTGGAAGTCTCTCACAAGAAATTTTGGCAAACTCAAGAGCTTGACCGTCGAAAAAATTTTTGCAAATGGTCTCACTCAAACAAAACTTCTGATTCAAATTGGATCATAAAATCTGATGAACTGCTTGGGCTCTTAATAAAAAAAAACCTATTCATTATTTGGGTCGAAAACTGCGCCTCCAAGATTTTTATGCTGAATATTGTAACACTCTATATAAAAAAGCTGCGTAGTGTACTTCTTCATCAGATCGACCGCTGGTTTGAGCACATTTTGAGAAATTCAAAGTTCAAAACCAATAAGTACATCCAACTCTTCTCTTTTCCTATTTAGATATTCGATTTCTTACATATCCTCTTTACAACATCTTATGAAACTTTGGGCCCGACATTTTCCAATAATAATATGCCCCAGCATCCTAGTATAATAATTCCGCAGGATATGATATATGGGAAGTGATTATTGTAACATCATTCTCCTGAAGGAAAATACGAACGACGCACCATAAAGGAATTCTAAAGAAAAGGAACCTTAGTGGCATAAATAACGTTTCACGACAATATTAAATTCCCATTATACACATTGCCTTATTAAGTATACTCGTAGCGATTTTCCACCTATTTGCCGTTTACAAAAGCAAGAAATATAATGCAGGAATTCTTGTGGTCTTTGCTGCAAATTGAACGAAGAAATTCGAGAAGAATTTTCGTTGTTGGGTAGACAACGTTGTCAACATTTCATTTCGAATGGGGCGATTCATATGTTTCATTTGTCAACAACCGGTCAAACGTGTTTTATATTTTATTCCTCATTTTATTCACCAATTCCTGAACAGTAAAGATCTTCATAACAACGCATTTCAGTTGTCATGTTCTGAGACCGAACTCAAGCATCTACAGCAAAAATTCAATTTGCTTTTGAATATCAACACAATTACTGAGCAATGTATATTCAGAAGAGATATACCATAATGATATTGTTGTATAAATTCAATATAACTACTTCTTCTGCTAGTTTCAGTCTCCCTAATCCGCTGAAAATATCATTTACCTCCCCTCCTTCTTCTTGAGATATTAGAACGAGGATCAGATCATATTTTCAAGACGTCAATGTTGATCCTGAGCATTCAACATACTCAGTAATCCGCCAGATTAGAATAATTAACCTTAAACATCCCCTAGTATAAAATTTCTTGCCGTAACTCACGCCTAATTCGATTAAGATGGAAAGTTTGAAAGCTCCACGGGCACTCCACCTCTTAAACTGTCGTACGGTTCTTACTCTGACAATTTGCAGGTGGAGAGCTAAGGCATTCTAATCGTTTATCGATGGAGAAGAAAAATACTGATTATCCGAGGAAATTTGGTGAAGCATGAAAAATTATTGCGAGTTTTCACAATTAATGAGCTTCCTTTTTCCTGAAGTGTCATCTTGAACTTTATAATCGAGCCCCAATATCCAGAATTGAACTTAGTTTATGCAATAATGAACAGGAGTAACAATAACAGAAATTCTATACTCAAATTGCAGAGCAATATTTCAGGAGTTTCGAAAGAATAAGATTCAATATAAATTATAAGATCAGTCCAAACAAAAGATAAGAAGATAATAATAAGGATCATTGTCCAGAGACATGATAATAGTATATTCTGAAACAAGTAACAGAATGATCTCCTATTCTAAGACGAATGCGAAATTCGAAAAGCGACGAAGGAGCGAGTTTTCGAAGGCATGAGTGTTGGAATTGCCTTCTGCAACGAGTATTAGACAATATGTTTTCTATTCCAGTCAAGTTTTGTGAAATACTCTCGAAATTCAAATGAAAATTCAGATCAGTGACTTTTGTATTGTATCTTGGCAGTTGGTGTGACTTACGAAATTTGACAGATCAGGGAATTTGAATTGATTTGATTCGAAAATTGATTGGATCGGAGGTCAGTACTGACAACCACAAAACGAACAATATAACTGAAAACAATGCTGTAATGAGTTTCATCACAGCACTACATTTAGTACTTTAATGAACTCATTACGATACGGAAATAGAGAATAGTATATTCTAAAACAAGTTGCAGAATGAGCTCCTATTCGAACACGAATGCGAAATTCGAATACGAGCGACGAAGGAGCGTGTTTTCGAAAGCATGAGTGTTGGAATTGCCTTCTGCAACGAGTATTAGACGATATTTCCTCTACTCCAGTCAAGTTTAGTGAAATACACTCGAAATTCGAATAAAAATTCAGATTAGTGACTTTTGTATTGTATCTTGGCAGAGTTGGTGTGACTTACGAAATTTGACAGATCACGGAATTAGAATTGATTTGATTCGAAAATTGATTGGATCGGAGGTCAGTACTGACAACCACAAAACGAAAAATATATCTGAAAACAATGCTGTAATGAGTTTCATTACAGCACTACTTTTAGTACTGTAATGAACTCATTACGATACTGAAATAGAGAAAGTAATTTTACAGTAGTACCAGAGAATGATGATTTTAAGGCTCGTATGAACGCTGAAATTTTTCGATCACCAGCTCCCTGATTCAATATGCAGTTAATTGAAGGCGAGGGTACCTGGCGATTGGAAACGATAGTAAAACACTGCCTCGTGCCTAGCGCACGTTGATAATCGCTTGTGATACATTTCAGAACGTGATGGTCGATTATGACGTCGTAACAGGAAATACACACGTCCGCATTTACGCGTTATCAACATTTCGATATCTGTTTATGTTAGTAGTTATACCGTATTCCTGTAAGATTAGCATCGCTCTACAGCTATGTCCCACCTTGTATTATAGCGAAATTGGTGTATTTCCTATTAATTGTGTTAATCATCCAAGTTTGATCAATACCCTCGTGTAATGTTCATATCTGCATGGTACTTAGGCGGTGCTTGTACAGGGATAAGAAGACGCAAGTGCTTACATGGATTTATCATAACACGACCTAGGCCTGGGATCTGGGTGATTGTGGCTTGAGCTTCCGAGAATGAAGTAGGGACCGTAACATCAATTGTGGTTGAGACAACAAGAGCGGGTTCCAATGTTCATTTGACGTGTTCAGCGATGAAATATTCATTGATTAGTTAATTCGGCTATAACCATACCTGAATAATTATCAAATTGAGCTTCAAAATTTTGATTACTTGAAGCGTAATTCATCAGATATTTAGACTAGGATCACCTCTTCTACTGTAGATTATAATACAATTCAACATATTGAGAATCATCGGAAATCCAAGATGGCCGCCGGTACAAAATGCCTTCCTTTATGGATACTAAATGAAACGCCTCTACTAGTAGAAAACACTTTATTTGTATCTTTCGGTTTTGTTACCGTTGGATGATACCAAGGATAATCCACTGAAAGCTAAAAAAAATTGGTGTAGATAGATAGACACCATCTTTATTTCAGATATTGTATGTATAGGTTGTTACCTAATGAATCAAGGGCATTCATCAGGCAACAAATAAAATTTTGGGGTGAAAATGATGTGACCGATTAACTGATTATGGAACATTCACAAGCTCCTCAACTGTTGTCTGACATCTACTGTATTATCGACAGACTTTTGGGTGTGCCATAATTAGACAGACAAACTACTAGTAGATGTTCTAGATATTATTATAGGCACTTTAGACCCAAATCATATAATACAAAAATGCTTCATTGAGCAGCTAGAACTTTGTGAAGATGACTCTCAGGCAACACTTTTCGTCAGATACCTCCAAAACTACGTCATGAAGTGTTGAAATTTGACACATTGGCTGATATCAAAAATACGCATCGAATGGTTTGAGTGCATTTTGTTCCATCCGAATCATAAGCGTATCATTTTGGGGGGCGAACGGTAGGTATTTTAAGTGACAACATTTTAACATTTCATTATTTTACAGGTTTCTATTCGAATTAATGAACTTCGATATTTTTTTTTGAAAAAAAGTGTTTTTATGTGACATCGCCAAGTTGCACCGGTTATGACAAAAATTGATTCGAAATTTTTTCTGCGTTCACTACTCAATGCTCGTTTTGTATAATGTAGGTGAAATATCAATTTCTTCTACTTGATTCCAATAATTTTATTAAAGCTGTGCCTCATGAAACTGTTGGTTAATTAATTAATTGAGTCATCTCTAGAGGGCTCTGGCTCTTAAACGAAGCATTTTCGCATTATATGGTTTTGGTCGAAAGTGTCCCAAATAATGTCTACACCATTTCCAAGTGTAATTCAGAAACCGTCAAGTGTATTTCAGATTAGGCACTTCAATTTCAGGAAGCGTCAATGAAAATTCAGATTTGTCGATTGAATTTCAGAAAACATCAAATGTATTTCGGATCACTCAATTGAATTTTATTTGATATTTTCTGAAAATCAATTGACAAATCTGAATAACATTTGATGTTTTCTAAAATACAATTGTCTAATCTAAAATACGAGTGATGTTTTCTGAATGTCAATTGATAATTTCTGAATAACAATTGGAAATGGTGTAGAACATCCACTAGAAGTTTGTCGGTCTAACTATGGGACACCTTAAAATTTAACATTTTTTTTCTCTTGTGGAACCACTTCGAGAGAGAAACCCTGTATCTTGAATATATTCACAAGATGTGGACACATACCAGTACAGAACTGGCTCGTATTCTTGCAGGGATTTTCCGGAGGGTATCTGAATGCAGCAGATAACAAATCATTGATGACCTGCGCATTCGCCATTTTGCGCATAAAGTTCTGATGCGATGACTAGAAATAATAGAGGATTCCGAAAATCACCAGTAAAAGCTCATAAATACATCGAAATGAAGAAACCTACATCAAATGAATTCTTCTTGTAAGAGTGTAACCAACACAATGGACTATGATAAATCTGAAGAATTCAGTAATAATCAATCGACTCTTCCTCATTGGTAACTTGCCTATAGTGGAATGGCACCAAGAAAATATATACGAAAGATCCATTAGAATAGTACACCAATGTATATTTTGATATGCACATTTGAAATTCTGCTCTTTTTCAGTCTTCTGGATTGAAGAATCTCCTTCCTGGTATAGGAAGGGTAAATGAATTTTTTTCAATACCTTGGAGCTATTTATTATAATGACGGTTGATCAAAATGTCTTTTGACCTCCACAGAAAAATATTGAAAAGAAATTATCCTCCATAGATGAACAAGAAGGATTAAATCCTGAGAATTCATGTTAACGGAATAAAAAAAAATTGACTGATTCAGAAAACTTCCAAACTGATACATCTTCTAATCAAATTTTTGGGATAGGAGAATTCGTACAGCAGACTCCCATAAGTCCTGATGACATTTCATTTATTCATTCTTTCGAAGAAATAACCGAGATCACAAAATTTCTTGTATCCGATACTTTCATGTATGTTCTCTAAGAATTTTATCAGCTCCAACCGAATGATACATTAATGAAATGATAATACTTCCAGCCAACACGAGCGGAATAGCAGTTTCGGATTCATAAGGACTTTGGAATTCAAGTAGCCGACCTACCTCCGAGATATCATCTCCTCCATAACAACCGTTGAAATTTGAATTTTCGAGAATACAAACCAACAAGGCAAGGCCAAATTACGCCACTAACGAGACAAATTCAGGACATTTTCCTCTGTAGCCGTGTGGAACAATCGCGTCCTCCACAGAAAAATATTGAAAAGAAATTATCCTCCATAGATGAACAAGAAGGATTAAATCCTGAGAATTCATGTTAACGGAATAAAAAAAAAATTGACTGATTCAGAAAACTTCCAAACTGATACATCTTCTAATCAAATTTTTGGGATAGGAGAATTCGTACAGCAGACTCCCATAAGTCCTGATGACATTTCATTTATTCATTCTTTCGAAGAAATAACCGAGATCACAAAATTTCTTGTATCCGATACTTTCATGTATGTTCTCTAAGAATTTTATCAGCTCCAACCGAATGATACATTAATGAAATGATAATACTTCCAGCCAACACGAGCGGAATAGCAGTTTCGGATTCATAAGGACTTTGGAATTCAAGTAGCCGACCTACCTCCGAGATATCATCTCCTCCATAACAACCGTTGAAATTTGAATTTTCGAGAATACAAACCAACAAGGCAAGGCCAAATTACGCCACTAACGAGACAAATTCAGGACATTTTCCTCTGTAGCCGTGTGGAACAATCGCGTCTCCTATATAATTTTCTAGAGAACGTCTACGACTTTAGATTGCAGGGCTACAACTGAATTGTTTGGTATTATTCTCCAAACTTAACAATTTCGCGAGCTATGCCGACGGAATTATAAAGCAGTCTACTGGAGGCGTTCACTCAGACTAAGTGAGCTTAAAATGCAATTATAAGTTCTGAGATATCGATTCTAATGCAGCTCTAGTTAACACATATAATGCAGCTTTTTGCGAAGAATGTTGCTTCTATGAGTTGAACTTAACAGCTGTTGATGAATCATTGCGTCAAAGATTCACAATTCGGAGATTATTTCAGTAATATAACACTTAATAACTGAATTTGATAGATTAAACGATTTTAAATTTATGGAATTCATGAAATTTTACTTCAAAATACATTATCAAAGATCGAATAATATGCATTTGATACAAAATTCTGAGTTTCATATTCTTGAGATCAGTGTGGTTGCCTAATATTCTCGATATTAATATTCGAGTGACTTACAGAGGTCGAATTATGATCAAAAATACCAAATTCCAAAAAATAGACCGTTTAAGAATCATCGTTATTTCAGGCGGATGTGATATCGAAAATTTGATTATGACCATTACAAACCATTATATTCCCTAATTATCAGATATCAAAGGGACCCAACCCTTATAAGTATGTTGAATGCTATTTGATGAATATTTGGCTTTTCTAGAAAATAGAAGTAATCTTCGTAATATCTTTGAAAATGCGCATTTTAAGAGTAAGTCATCATGAAAAAAATCTTCATCGGCGAAATTGACTCTGTTCAAACGATTGACAGAATAAAATTCCTGACACATTTTGTAGAACGTTCAAGCGGTGGATCTTATAATCTGAAAAACTTAATTAGTAGAAATGGTAAAAGAAGTAATAGTATTTCATTCGTTCCAAAGAATTACCCATAGCGTTAAACATGGTGCAAGTCAAATCTGATACCTCTTCTGGTATTAAGCTATAAAAATCTGTTAACCTAGGCGGTCGAGCACTGAACAAAATTATAGCCATATACTGAACACTTTTCCCTCTCAGAATTGTTTCATAAGCTGGTACATTAAAGGAAAAGATTCTTCTTGAATTATTTAAATTTCTGTATGATACAAAATAGTGATGGTGTTTAACAAAAACTATCCAAACCTTATATATGCTTATTTATGCATCGCTTATTAATAAAGTTTCAAATGGCTATTTTTTTTTATCTAGGCTGAATCTGAAAAAAAGGTATATGAAAGAAGTGTTTCTCTAATTCTGTGTCACATCCGTTTTTTCTGCCACATCTTTTGACACAAAATCATGTGAGAATATTTTATTTTTGGCACAGTTGGCATTTATGATTACATGTTGACCTTCTGCCACGGATATATTCATTATCTGTCAAATTTATGAGCGAGAAAACACTTCTGCCAATATACATTTCTCAATGCAAAAATCCCTAAACGATATTTCATGAAAATTTTTCATTTATTTCGATGGAAATTCTACAAATTAGAGAAAAATAATGTATAATACTCGAAAAATAAGGCTCACCCCAACCCTCGTTCATTAAATAACTCGCCACGTGGCTCGTTCTTTAATTTTGAACTCGTGTAAAGTAAAAATATGAATGCCTTCTGCACGTGTATAGTAAATAACTATCATTCAAACCTGAAAACAAACTGCATGTTCTTGATTTAACCGAAAATGTATATTATAACTAATTTTTTCTTTAGCATTGTGCAATTAAAAATGGCTAGAATTGATCACAAGATGAGGTGAATAAATCACATAGATGGATCACTTTCATACCTATGACAAATGTTTAAAATATAACACAAGAGGAAACAAACAATCATCATGGGTTGGAAAAGAAGGACCACTCTGAAGAAAGAGACCATACAGCAATACTAATTTTCAATATTCAGGATGTTTCCATTATGAGAGGATGTGAAAGCTGACTTATTTTAGTATTATCTGCACCATTATAGAATAGTCTACGATAGATGGAAAAGATTTCAATGTTAATCGACATGCAACAAATAACATGTATGACATACAGAGACAAAAAGAAATTTTTTTTTCCAGATACTTTCGGTATGCCACCCGATCCATAAATATTTCACTTTCAATACTGGGGTGGATTTATAAATGATCGATGAAATGGCGAATGAGGCCATACACGCACTTCCGCCAAATTGACGGTAATACTGTTGAATACAATTTCATTATATCATAAAGCGGTGGTTTAATCCACCATAAATTGCTACATCAGTCGAAACCGCGTCGTATAAGACCGAAGCATCACATAAGCCTGTCGTAAATGTGATTTAGGGACATTTGTTCACTGTATTGTGAACGTTTCCATTCAAAACCGGCAAATAGTCGAAATGTAGTAGAGTCAAGAAAACAGTCTTAACCTTTGCTTCCGCAACGTCAACTTTTCCGCAGATGCCTGCCATCCTGATATGTTTTATTGATGTTCACTTCACTCTGGGTCTTCCTTCGTAGCCGCTTCTTTCTCTGTTCGCAATCTCGAACCGCACCTTCTGGTGCTGCTCGCCTTTTGCAACTGTTCGGGAGAATCCAAGGGAATACCATGTACGCATCATTCTGATCCTATTTGGTTTAGTCTACTTCCAGAATATCTTCCAGATCGTGTTGACATCCTAAATGTAGGCGACTTTATGTTTTTGGTAAGAACGAAAATGAATGGAATGTCACTCAGAATATCTGAATAATAGTATGAAGATCCGATATATTTTTGCTCTATTTCTGTATCGTAATGAGTTCATTACAGTACTAAAAGTAGTGCTGTAATTAATTCATAAGAGCATTGTTTTTAGGAATATTTTTCGTTTTTTGGTTGTCAGAACTGACCTTCGATCCTATCAATAATTTTCAAATCAAATTAATTCAAATTCCGTAATCTGTCAAATTTCGTAAGTCACACTAACTGCCAAGATGAAATATAAAAGTCACTTATCTGAATTTTTATTTAAATTTCGAGAGTTTTTTACAAAACTTGACTGAAATAGAGAAAATATCGTCTAATACTCGTTGCAGAAGGCAATTCCAACACTCATGCTATCTAAAACTCTCTCCTTCGTCGATCGTTTTCGAACTTCGCATTCGTGTTGGAATAGGAGCTCATTCTGCAACTTGTTTTAGAATATAATATTTCGAGTTTTTACCTGTGTTTCCTGAAATACCGAATTGCAGCAGAATTTATTTCGAAAATGAAATCTAATCTACACGATGCCCACGATGCTAAATTTGGATTTACTCGAAAGTCATAGAGACCTTTTTAGTTGGAAAGCTTACATCTGATAAAAAAAAGGTTAAGTAATGTATTTATTCTCCGGTGGGGGGAGCAGCTATAGGCTTCCAAAAATGTAAAAAAAACTGTTACAAGGACGTACTCGAGCGCGTCAGATTGAGATAGCATTCATGACCCACGTTCTTCTAATGATGAATATAGCTTAATCCTCGGCTTAATTTGACCATTTGGGGTTGGGCGTAGGTGAGGGTTGAAATTGGAAAAAAAAGAATTTTTTCCAGCGCGTCCGATTTTCTAGGAGGATGTTGATTGCACCTAAAAAAAGTCACTCACTCAATAATCTGACGATTTGGACGTGACGCAAACCAGCGGCGATGTATTAAAGTTACAAAAAAAATCGTCATTTTTACATATTCCGGCGTCAGATTAAGATATATACGATATGGTCCATCTCCATGTCCTAGATGTACCGTGTGATGATTTCCTTGAAGGATTCGCTTAATCTGACGAATTTCAATCATTAGACTTTGATTTTTTCGATTTATAAGACATTTTCGGGTCTTCTGTGGTCTCGACAACTATGGTCATGCATAACACCTCAATTGTCCTCTTTCACGAAGATTTTTCTCTGTTGCCGTGTGGGTGTCTTGAAGAAGAATCACCTCAACACCATGTTCATTGGCTAATTTCGAAACGTAAGCCTTTTTTTTAAGAATTCCTTCAATATTAAAATTTAAAATTCTTGAATTCTTGCTCGATGATTGTAAGGGTTTTTCAAGCCCCCTACCTGAATGTTTGGAGACCACTTCAGGACCTTAATGAAATGAAATCATCCCCAACCAATAAACCAAACAACTTATAACACAAGAAAAAAACGGAATATTTGGCGGAACCAAAAATTACGAAATTTTCCGAAAATTCTCACAATCATGAATTTTTGATTCTTCGACTTGAGGAAATTGTCAGATTTTTCGTAATCATTAAATTATTTTCTTCAAAATAAGAAAAAATTTGGTAGGTTCCGAGAGGTAGTTAATACGTTTTTTCTGACATGCAATTAAGAATTTTATGATCATCATTGGAGCGAATACGGGTAATGATCTTAATGATTCAGAATTTTTTAGTGTCTGTCTTCTTTCGTATGGGGTACCGACTTTTATGCAAAAAGTGAAGCATCTTAAAGTATCGAGAGAATGAAAAGTACACAATTCAAGAATTAAAAAGTTAATGTCAGTTAGAAATATCTCAGTGGTGAAACATTTTTATCTCATAGAAAATTTTTCTAAGAAGGAAAATCTCGGAAAAGAAGCATTTGTGGACGAAAGCTATATGGCAAAATATCATTATTTTTTCATGCAGAATCACCTCTTGAACTCTTTCACCCTGTATATCCATACACCGAGAAACTGCTTAATGTAAGCAATTCCTGCAGGATTCTCCCGGACTCGGTTATCCTCGTGGCCGGAACAGAACCATTCATTTGGACAAATCGGAAATGCCATGTTTCCTTTCACGGTTCGCAGTACCAGCATTCGATACAAGTTGAGAGCTTAGAAGATATAAACAGGGAGCGGAACACAACGGCTTCGTTAAGTGGTTTTTAATGCTGGATCAGGACGGAATTTGAGGGAGGCATCCGACTGACAACTTGCTTATTCGAAGAAGGGAACACGTGTGTGTAAGTCTTGAGGCAGGATCCATCTCGCATCGAACATTGCGAATATGACAGCTTTGACGGTCGGCCGGGTGGGGAGAAATCGAGAATGAGGGCGGAAGTGGTTTCCACGTGTGCATTGAAGGCTTCCATATTGTGTTTTCGAAGAATCCCTTCTTACATATAAAATGTCCATTTGAAATGAAAATCGAACGGGAAGAGTTCGAACAAAAATTGAACGGTTTACTTTTTATGAAGGCAATAATGACGTAGATAATGGACTGAAAGTTGAAAAATAATTCGATAAGATCTATTATAGGTGGTATCAGTCATCATACCTAGGTAAAAATATTCTTTTTTTTCATGAAGGACCAATAAGAGTCCCTCTGTTTTGTCTTGCCCTGAAGGTGCTCTCTATTTAATATTTGTATGGTCAGAGTCGGATTAACCATTAGGCAGATTAGGCGACTATCTAGGGGCCCGCATAAGCTAAGGGCCCCGTGTCCCAAACAAAAGAAGAAAAATTCTGATGATGGTTGAAAAGGGGCCCCTCAAATTGCACTGCCTAAGGGTCCCCAAAAATTCCACTGCCTGATGGCCCCCCACATGGTTAATCCGGCTCTGTGTATGGTTGTTCTACTATTTTCTGATATTGTTATGTTTTTTGCATCTGTATCCAGGCGTTATTTTAATTTTCCCACAAAAACAAATTGAAAAAAAACAAAAGCGTGAGTGCTCAGATCGCACGGTACAAATGAAAACTTTTGATATTTTTGTGATGTTTTATGTCCATACAATAAAATAATATGTAAAATTTAGACGGAGTGGGGGTGTAATGAATTATGGGACCACGAAAAGGACAATATTCATGAAATTTTGCAGATGAGCGCAATGGCGATAAGTGCAGCTGTTATAAAATTTCTTATTGATAATGTTCTTCCGGTTCAACAGTAAATTCAATTCATATGGGACCTGTATATCTTTGATGATGTTAAAAGAACTTGTGATTTCGAATGTGCATATACAGTAAAAAAAATCTACAAAAACGAAGAATAACTTACTGTTGGATTGAGACAAAAAATGATTGAGGAATGTGAACTAATACGATCCCTCTCTTGAAAAGAGTGACTCAGGAATTTTTTAATAGGATTGCACATTGTCAGGAGATGAACGGCGGGCATTTTGAACATTTGATTTAATTTTGTTTGAATCATTATTTCCATTGGTCTGCAGTAAATAAATTTAGCTATACTAGAATTAAGAATAAGTTATCCCTCATTTTTATAGATTTTTTCACTGAACCTAGTCCGCATTTTAAATTCAGGGCTCTTTCAACATCTGCAAAGATATATAGGAGGAACAATAGATATAAAAAAAATCTTAGGACATTTTCGGTTCAACCTTAAGTATTTTATCATTGTACACTGTGTCCCGAAATGGATGGGACTGCACTCTATCTCAGCTATTAATGAAGATATAGACATGCAGTTTTCATGACCTTGTGTCACTTTTTGTTAAACTTTTGAATTCAAGAATTATTTCAATTATGTACTTTCATTTCTGAAATACAGGGCGAAAACGAAAATGTTCTCTTGTTTGAAATGAAATTATTTCTCAGGCACTGTATGAAATGAAAACTACTTTTGAAACATTTTCACGTAGAAGTCAATGGCGTAGTTGAGAAAATTTCTGAGAGCACTATTTTTAAGATTGAGCCCAAACTTGGTATTCGTCAAATGAAACATATATTTCATACCATGACTGAGAAATGATTTCATTCCAAAAAAGTGAATATTTTCGTTTTCGCCGTGTATTTTAAAAACATAAGTAGTTGGAATAATTCTGTTTGTGGATTTAAAAGTTTTACAAAAAAGTGACAAAGTGTTGCGAAAACCGCATGTCTCCATCTTCAATATTAGCTGAGATACAGTGCAGTTTCAACCAATTTGGGACGCAGTGTACATTAGATGCATTTTTCGCCGTTGCACCTACCTGCAAAATTTCATAAATATTGTCATTTTCATTATAAGGATATTAACTTGGTTCCATACTCTATCCTGAACTTGTATACAGTCAAAATTTTGTATAAATTACTCTGGTACACTTTGCTCCGACTGATCGTCATTTGTATCATATTCTAAAACTGAAACAATAGGTTTGTGATAATTTAAGCGAGCAATAAATAATGTACTTTTGATTCAAATATATTAACTAAGTATCCAAAAAAAAATTGTCAATAATTGTTTCATATTTTGTTGTGCTTCAATTTGGATCATTCGATTTATTCAAATCTAATGTTGATTAAGAAAATCAATCAAAAGCTTCGATGTATCTTTCGAAACGTAAACTTTGAAATGACTCAATATCATAGCTAAAATACGAAGGTTTCGATTGAAAAGAGCTCCTCCTTCTCCGGTGTAGTAGTGAGATGTCTGAATACATGTTGTATGCACTGATTAGATTTTGTTTCGTCAATTTGAGAATATGAGGAATATGTCGATTATCAACTGTAGGTGACGCTTTCAAAAAATTATGACCGATTATCGTAATAATAAAGTGAAATATATTCTTCTCTTCAAACAAGAATTAACGGTGTTCTTGACATTTTCATTCTCATGAGTTTCACAACATCACATATTCATTCCGCCAGAATAGTAAATTTTTTCTTTTGTGAACAGTTCAATAACAGAGACGAAAATTTTCGTATTTTCCAATTATGAAGGTAAGTTATTGATATTTTCGACTGAATAATTAATTGATTCAGTATTCTACACACATTGAAACAACAATGATATTCCATTGAAATTGAGTTTCGATTACAAATGGACAAATTTTGAAAATATATTTTTCAATCGTATTCGGTTCATTCTTAGATAGTTTATATATTCCTTTTGATATAACTTTGCTGCACAAATCAATAAATTTCCGGAAGGATTCTTTGACATTTGAAAAAAATCTTTTCCTGGCCAGTTCATTTGCTCAAACAACAATCCAATATTCGTCATATTCTCAAATTGGTTTCATGTAATTCTTTTCAAAGAGCGACGAGTCTGTACATCATATTTCAAAGTATTAATACTCCGTTTTTTGTAAAATTCTGACAAGTATTATTTGAATTTGAAATCGACTTATTAAAGTGATTAATGATGTTTCTCATATCAAGTAGAGCTATCAATATGCCAACGCATTTGACTCTAAGAAGTGAATTTTTTGTGATATCACTATTCGAATCCAATACGAAAGGCAGATCTGGTTCCATCGTTTCATATTATATATGTATTTTGTCCTAGAATTTGTTATACTAGTAACAAACTCAGAACAAAATATACTTTTCCTATTTTGGCTTCTTGCATCTCTAAACATATGCATACAAAATCTTCGAAACTGAAATATTTTGTTAATAACTTCACCCAACTACAACATTATTGGAATTTCAGTCCATTTTACCGAGAGCCCTATGTTTTCGTGCCTTCACGAACCTTCCGGCTGACTCGAGCTGAGCGACTGACTGAACGATCGTTGTAGACGCAGTTCGACCCTAATCAATATCATCTAATGCCCCGATGCTCCTAGAGCTTGAACTTTTCAGACAATCCATTTTCTATTGGGATCCGTCAGCTGTCAGATAGCAGAGAACGAGATTCATAATTATATTATATTCGAATTAATTTCGAGATGGATTATCTGGCAGAATGAAATTCAATTAAGTGGCCTTCAAGTCTCAAGGGTTAATACGTTGGATTAACTTCTTGATTGATCTGTTTAGTATAGTTACTCCAGTTTGAGTTTTGGAGCTGTCTGGCAATGGATGTCGACAACAATTTGTTTAATCAAATTATCGTCGAGCAGAGTATCAGACACGATTGCGAGTAACGAACTGACGGATTATCGAATTTCTTGTATTCGAGTATAGACGAGAGTTGTTGGCAATAACTCGTATATTTCGTCTCATTTATTTTTGTCTTTGAGGTTCGGTGATGATAACTACCTCTACCTATAGAAGGACTACAAAAATATTTGAAGAATTGTGCTGAGTACAGCAAGAAAATTTTTCGTTTAAGTCTTGCCATCGATAAACCTATTAGAGTAAGATCCGAGGGCCCCCAGACGTTACTTATTTTTGAAGTAACGAATTTTACATAATAGACAGTCTATGTGTTTAATAGTGTGTGCATACTCGCTAGCTTGGCTAGGCGGCCCGTTCACAGGTAGCAGGTAGAAAAAGTAGACAAAAACATACCGAACTTTTTTTGAATTTTTTATATGTCGCGCAGAATATCATGAGAAATAAATATTTCATATTACCAGACAGTTTCCGTGGGTCATAATTCCTTCCAGACGCTTTAACTTTCAATAAAAAAATTACATTGTTGCGAAATAGCCAGATTCAGCACTTTTGTTAAATTCGAAGCACTGACTTTTATATATGTCACGCAGAATATTATAAAGAATGAATATTTCATATTGCCAGACCGTTTTCGTGGGCCTTAATTCCTCCCAGGCGCTTCAAGTTTCAATAAAAAAATCACAATTAGAAACATTGTTGCGAAATGGCCAGATTCAGCACTTTTGTTAAATTCGAAGCACTGATTTTTATATATGTCACGCAGAATATTATAACGAAAGAATATTTCATATTGCCAGACCGATTCCGTGGGTCGTAATTCTCCCCAGACGCTTTAAGTTTCAATAAAAAAAATCACAATTAGAAACATTGTTGCGAAATGGCCAGATTCAGCACTTTCGTCAAATTCGAAACAAATTCCTCCTAGACGCTTTGAATTTCTTTAAAAAAATGAACTTTTCTTACATTCGAAGTCTTCAATTTTGAATATAATCCTTGAGGGATTATTTTAATACCTTTTGTGGAAAGCCAGACCAATCGCAAGGGCCAAATATTTTGCCAGACACAATCAGAATTTTTATTAGGTCCCTAGAAACTATTAATTTCTTTGCCTATGAAGTGTATGGGATGAATTACGGCCCACAAGGCAAGTTCTACCAACTTGAGGAAATTTGAACAAAACCCATAGTTACGAAACCTCTATCAATAAAATAATTGTAAAACGCCAGATACGAGTTAACCATCGAGTGAAGCTGACAATGAAGATTAAGATTAAGATACTAAAAAAAAAGATAAAATTTTTTGATTTCTGTTATGAATATAATAATAAATTATTGTCATTTCCATAATTTGATTTTGAAAACATATAATTTGTTGGCAAGAAAATTAATAGTTTCTAGGGACCTAATAAAATTTTGATTGTGTCTGGCAGAATGTTTGTCCTTTGGGATTGGTTTGGCTGTCCACAAAAGGTATTGAAATAATCACCCTAGGATTATGTTCAAAATTGAAGTTTTCGAATGTAAGAAAAGTTCTTTTTTTTCAATGAAATTGAGAGCGTCTGGGATGAATAACGGCTCACGGAAATGGTCTGGCAATATGAAATATTTATTTTTTATAATATTTCGCGTGACATATATGAAAATCAGTGCTTCGAATTCAACAAAAGTGCCGAACCTGGCCATTTCGCAACAATGTTTGTAACTGTGATTTTTTTTATTGAAATTTAAAGAGTCTGGGACGAATTAAGACCCACGGAAACTGTCTGGCAATATGAAATATTTATTTTTCATATTATTCTGCGCGACATATATAAAAGTCAGTTCTTCGAATGTAAGGAAAGTTCGGTATGTTCTTGTCTACCTTTTCTACCTGCTACCTGTGAACGGGGTGCCTAGCCAAGCTAGCGAGTATGCACACACTTTTAAACATATATAAGACTAGCTATACTGTGAAATTCGTTACTTCAAAAATAAGTTAGGTCTGGGGGCCCTGGATCTTAGACTATATGTATTCCGATATCACTTTTTCTGCTTGACTCTTCTGGTATGTCGAATGATATGAAACAAGAATGTCTCTTTCTTCATACGATACAGAAGAGAGTTTCAAGCAGCAACAACATTTCTCCCAGGGAGAATATTTATTAAACCCTCTCCAGTTTCATGGTAAGAATATTTGGACTCGATGTTTCAACGTATGGTTCACATTTCGGCATACTAGAAGCTCGAACCGAACCGGAGATCTTGAATACAATGCTTCTCAGAATCGAGCTTGCGGTACACAATGAACCTGACAGGTGCTCCATTAATAATTTAAAAACCCGTAAGGATTCCTCATCGTGGAGATCTATCCGTCTCTTTTCCTCCCCATTCATTCCAGGTATTTAAATTGAGCGCGCAATATGATTTGTTTATGAATCCAGGATTTCAATTATACTAAGAGTTCCCAACCATATCCTTTCAATATTTGAAATGGCTTCGTGACTGCCTGCCTGAATAATTCAGTCCTGCCTCACGCAGATACAGTTATTATATTATCAGCGGCGTTCTCCTTGTTTACATGGATGCGGTTACTTAAGGAAATTACTAGGTGACCGAGAGAAATTTCCGATTTACAGTGGAGTGCATAAATTATGCGTTGGGTCTCGTTCCAACGAGGATTTAATGAGCAATGAGCAAAGATTATGAGTGCAAGATGCGGAATAAGAACTACTCATGAAGTAGTGTCCTTATTTCAGAAAATTTTAAAAAACTCTAGGACACCTCAATTTTTTTAATTGAATGGTGCGCTCCTTCCCACAGAAAACCACTTCAATTTCTGTTGAACAGTATCACCCATAATACGAGGGTGGTTCAAATAGGTATGATTAAGCCAAATTCTGTAGACTCTAGATGTCGCGTCTATGTGTTGAAGGTCGTGGCTTGAGTATATCAGGGTCTTGACACCTTCCTACCCCCACCCCAAATAGTGTTTTTAGTTGAGACAACAAATACTCGTGTCGCTGCATACGCCAATATTTAGGGATATCGTCAATAGATGACTCTGTTTGAGGTTTTTAGTCGTGTTTCGTGTTTGTCAAACATATGTTTTATTGACATAATTCACACAATTATTGATCACATTATGTATTTACATTCACAAGATCAAATGGATATGAAGAAGATAGTTATTAGTTATTTATTAAATATTGGGGAGTTATTATCCACTTTCTTCATCATTGTAAAACACAATCTGTGACAAAATTCCAAGAAATGAAAGAGAGAAGAATTTCTTCAGGTGAGTACAATTAAAATTTTCCACATTCATCTCTTGTCTTTTTTTTATTGGCTGAATCTTTCAGATTTATGTTTTTTACTCAGTGATTAAGAAAAAATTTATTCTTTACAGGTAAAAGAGCTGTGATACTTCCTAAATTGAACTGTTTGAGACGAACACACTTGAGGGCACAGGAACAGATTCTCTACAACATTATTTACAAACTGAAAATACAATTAAACCAGAAGCAGTATCAAATCAAGAACTATCGAGAAAGATTAAGTACTGCACTTGTAAACCCGAAAAAAATTCAGGCAAAAACTCTATGAGGAAAAATGAACAAGCAAATCTTGAGAAGCCAACTTTTAAATGTACACTGTGTCCCAAATTGGATGTGACTGCACTGTATCTCAGCTATTATTGAAGATAGAGACATGCATTTTTTGCGACCCTGTGTCACTTTTGGTAAAACTTTTAAATATACATATATGTTTATTTTTGGTAATTGTCTAGACTGATCCGAAAATTGACGAAAAATTCAGTAAGCACTAACCTTGATATGCAGAAGAGGAATCTTATTTCAGATTTATCTGGTCGGTCTTGGTTCTTCTAAAAAAAATTCTCAAATTCATTGACGGTCAAATCAACACTTCAATTTTCAAGACCGTTATAATATTTCAGTTTCGTGGCCTTTTTTTCATTATGAATACAAAATTCTCGATTTTTTCTTTATTTATAGCCTTCTTTATCACTGGATTTCCCTAAAATTTGATGATTTCTAAGTGTGTACAATCCGGTGATATGATGGCCATCTTCATTGCTACGTCATACGAATCACGTTATATTGCGCTGTTGACGTAGGAATGAAGATGAGTAGATGACAAATATCATTCATATCACCGGATTGTAAACACTTAGGAATCATCACATTTTAGGGAAATTCAGTAATAAAGAAGGCTATAAATTAAGAAAAAATCGAGAAATTTGTATTCATAATGACAAAAAGTCCACGTCACAGACTTGAAGAATGAAGTGTTCGTTTAGGATTACCCTCAATGACTTTGAGTATTTTAGAAAAAAAAACCAAGACCTGAAAACAGATTCTGCATATCAAGGTTAGTGCTTACTGAAGTTTTCGTCAATTTTTGAGATTTTCGGGTCAGTGTAGACAATTACCTCATTTTCTGTATATTTATATTATATTTGTATATTTTTGTATAGAGAACAGTAATAAATATATATTTGTGAAGGACTATTGTTTTCAATTGCTTAGAATTCAGAATAGGTAAGCCTACTGAAAATCCTAAAGAGCAAAATAAGAACGTAATTTGAATTTCGCGCCGAGCCTGCCGAAAAATGTGATAAAGTAGTAATCTGTAAAATATTAGTTGAGACAACAACCGCTTGGGGTTCCAAAAAGTTGTTTTAATCATAGTACGTCAGTGTCCGATCTATTCTACTTAGTTATCTGTGGAGTATATGATAGCTTGGTCTCATATGAACACTCTGGTACTGATTTCGTACGACCATAAGTGAACGTCAAGTGCCGACTGCCGTTAAGCAACGTATTGCCATACATTTTTCATTGTGAGAAAACGTCAAATACATCCAGAAGAACGAAACAATGTTAGAATATTTCATTCTAATTTCATTCCAACACTGTATTCAGTAATATTTATTGATGATGAGGATTATTGATGATCCTGTCACGGATTTATTTAACATCTGTCAAGTTTCATGAGATAGAAAACAGTTCTGCCAATCAATATTTTTAAAGCAAAAATTACTAAAATATTATTTAAGACAATATTTCATTAATTTCGATAAAAATTCAGCGAATTAGAGAAAATAATGTATGATACTCGTACAGAAGGCTCATTCTAACACTCGTTCATTCCAAAACTCGCCACTTCGTGGCTCTTTTTGGAATTTTGAACTCGTGAAAGAATATCAATGCGTTCTGCACTTGTATCATAAATAACTATTCTCTAATTATGTGTCAAATCCGTTCATTCCGCCACACCACCAAGAACAAAACAATGTTAGAATATTTCTTTCTAACACTGTTTTCAGTAATATTTATTGATGACGTGTTGGTCTCCTGCCACAGATTTATTCAACATCTGTCAAATTTTATGAGATGGAAAACAGTTTTGAAATCGTGTAAGAATATCAATGCCTTCACCACTTGTATCATAAATAACTATTCTGAGTTCGCAAATCAGTTCGGTAGTGAGTGCCTTAGTCGGGAATGAGCCGCAAGATCGTTTAAACGCTAACTAGCATCACATCGGACAACATTCGACGCATAGAACGACTCATTCTGGAGGACGCGCATCATACCGCGCGTCACATGCTCGATACAATATCGGAATTGGAGTGCAAGTTACTGGAATAACCTCTTTACATATAGTCCAGACTTATCACCTTGTGTTTGGATCACTCAGATTGACCTTCGGAGGTCAAATATTCAACACCGACAACGAGGTAGATAAGTTCGTGTGCATATGACTGTCCAAGTTTCCAAAGGAATTTTCGATAGCGGCATCAAAAAGCTTCCGGAAAGATGGACTTGTGGTGAAACTGAGATTTTTTTTTAGAATTTTGGATAGTCTCGATCATATTTGAACCACCCTTGTATGTAACGAGACCTCCCAATATTATCGACCCGATCAGTGTTTCGGATAGCGGCCCGATAAGTGCGCACCCTATCACGAGTTGCCAAGAAACGCAATTAACCTTTTTTCGATCCACATATCAGCGAACATACACGAATCGGGGTCATTTCGCGTGATAGTTCACTATAAACCACATATAAAGCAGTTATAGGATTCGGGGAAGATCCCGAACTTCGACCCTCGATACCCAAGGCGGCGGGGGCGAGAAACAGAAGCCCCCGGCTGCCCCCCTCGCCCCGGAAGATGCGTGTCCTGGTAACCCTAAATCTTGCGAAATATGCGGTTCATGAGAGAAATGTTTTGAATGGGAGCGTAGCCCGGGAAATGTGTAATTTGGCGGTAATATATTCAAATAAAGTCACAAATCTTTGCCGTTCGAATAATTTATGGCGACCGTTAATCATTCTGACGATAAATTTGAATTTGGTCGGTTCGGATCACCCGTATATCTTTCACGAAAAGGTGGAGTTCCACCTTTTTTCCGCGTATGTGGATTCTTTGAAACGCTGAGCATCGATTCCTGCGTCTACTGGAGGAAAGCGAGGAATCGGCGACGTTTTACGTTGGGATGGAAATTGATGAAGAGCTCGAGTTGAATTCAGGGCCGAAACTACCGATATATCGTTAGATGGAATAATATGATATCAGAATATTCCACATCGATACCCAATAAGAGAATATGATGAGTCAAAAATTTGCTCCGATATTCCTTTCAGATAGCAGTCCGATTGTAGTAGCCCAGTAAATTATTATATACCTATAATAAAAAATTGGATGGAGAAATTGTTTGAAAGTTTCTTATATTTTCCCTCAAGCCTTAGAGATTTTTATTATCCTTTCATCGGGAGAAGAAATTGGGATTGTACAGAAAGATGGATTATTATAATGGACATCAATAAATGAGCGAAATAAATAAGGGCCAAATATAAATGTCAGAAGATGAAATAATGAATTTTTTTTGAATTCTTGAAGTGAAAAGTCAATTAATATATGAATTTGTGATATACACAATTCGATATTTGTTTTAAGGCTTTCAGATCGTCTTACCTGAAAACTGAGAAATATACTTTTTCATACTGATTATAAGGTGACTAAAGAGTCAAACAAAATGTCGGGAATTTGGCAGCTTTTGTTATTTATTTATACTAGGTCAAACCCGCGGCTCCGCTCGCTTAATATTCCAATTTAAAAAGATACTGATAGGTCCGCAACACCACATTCATAACGTTGTATCGAAGGAGAGAGGCACGTGATTACGTGACAAAGCTATCCCGCGTAGATTCAATAATTTCTTGCTCAAATTCGCTTTCGTTCAACCTGCGTTAACTTTTGAAGTATCCATTTGAAAACTTTACAGTAAGGAGGAATAAATGCCGCAGTTAACAATCGCATTCCTTTTTTATCTTAATTCATTTCATGCCAGTCGGGAGTTCTCTTCAAATTGAACATTATTCTGAATTGAACTGAAAATGTTTAAAATGGTTATCGTGGGTTGTCCTCAGCACTCACTTTTTGATAAAACTTTTTGAGCACTACAAAATTGTCTTTGTTCATGTTTCTCTATCTCTTATAGAGAAAATCCGGGTTAATAACTGACTTTTTCATGAAAACTCGATATTTTTTTCTCATTTCTTCGTGATAAAAGAATGAACTCTACATGAAAACCTCCCGAAACAAATTATATACATCATAGTGAAAAATTCATCAAAATCTGTCATCTGGTTCCTAAGTCCATAGAGGACAAACAAATACACAAACACACGGACATTCACATTTATAATATTAGTGTAGATGATATAGATTTTATTTTTATATTCAATCAACTGAACAGATACCTACTTTACCTTTAGAGATGGGAAGTCCGTTTTCAATAACCTATCTATACACCGAAATAGTCGAAAGATAGATACTGAGCACTGGAACACTTAATTTGTATTATGTGTATTTATCGACTGTATCAGTGAATATATCTGGTGTTTCAAAAGTCTAGAAACGGTCAATTTATTTCGCGCACAGGTGGAAAATTGAAATTCTGATACTGGGCTTTTCACTAATTCTTCCCGAGGAATCCAATAGGTCCATCAGATTTTCGGCTCAAAAGGGCCTTAAACGAGAAATGGTGCTCGACTTTGAAATTTCAAATGCTAACCCATTGCCTGCAGATTCGGATTCAGCAGGAAATTCTCCATCTGAATTGATTAATACCGAAAATTTTTTAGTCCATATTTGATCCTTTTGCACCGCTTTTTGTTCGAAAATCCGCGTGTTTATTCAGGCCAGGATGCAAAAATTCATTTTCTAATACTGAGATCCTTAGTAGTTCTTCTCGGATCTACTACACTGTGATATTATTTGGCCAAACATGAAAATGTCAGTAAGTCAAAGATATGGATATTTTACATTCGAAGTCAAGATTCGCATTTCGAGTGAATTATTTGATTAAAGTTGCATAGCGCTTCCTGCATTTATGTCATCATTAGAGCCATAATCGTCAAGTATACACAAGAAGTTCCAGCAAGTACAATCAACATTATATCTCGGAAACAATGTTCAGAACTAACAACACAATTTCAAGTTTAGGATTATACAATCTCAGGTTTTGAGTACTGAAAACTTTCTCAAATAAAAAGGAAAGAAGTTAAATAAGCGTGGTGTGGCGAAGACAAATTAGTTCTCCACGTATATTTAACAAAACACAAGTTACGTATTTACCATGTGACATGTGAGTGTCAACTTTATGGTGTGTATGGCATCGACTTCGATCAATATGGGGGCACAACTATGAAGCGAAAGCTATTCTTGTATTTTCATTGTTTTCATGAGAATTCTAGTCGTAAATGTCAAACCGTTCTATATTTAATCAAAATCAATTCTCAATCAAAGAGTGAATCTTTGAGATCACTCTCACAACCAAAAAAAGCTTGCAAAGTTTTTGAAAAAGCATCCACTCGGGTCATTCATGGTGTCGTTTGGTGTTCTAGTTTCCGAATTTTGAATTTGTTCGACCTTTCGATAATTTTATTCGATAGTTAGTAAAATCTTATATTTTGATATATTTACCATTTTGTTTGGTTTCAGTTGCATATATATCGATTTATAAAAATCTGATGAAAACGACTAATTGTGGATTTTATATTTACCTGATTAACTTCGAATTACTTTTATTTTTCATGTGGTTTCTGTGTTATATGGTATTTATTCATGTAAAAAGTGTAATGAAGTACTATTTTGCTGTAATAAACTATCATTCCTGAAATGAACGACGAAATAATCGTGAAGGTGTAGAAACGGTAGCTGTATGGGTTCAATACCCAGTAGGCACCTTCGCGATTCTTCAGTGTTCAACCAAGAGTCTGGCCAGAGCGATGACTCCTCAATTCTCGTCCGTTTCGCCCTATTTGCCGATCGGATGAATTGATAATGGCTGGTATCCTGCATCGAACAGGTTACAGACGCAGTACGCCGTCACATATGATTGAATTTAATGTGGCAGTTGGAGTAAAACCGTTTCATAATGTCGTAATTAGAGTGACAACGAACATCTATTGAGATTGGCACTTACGGACTTATGATGGCTCCAAATCTGACGTATTCGAGGCGGCCGTGTCACGTAATTGCATCAGCGAGCTATGAATTGACGATAATGTCATTAGGCCCGATACGCAAACGCTGTTCTATGGCTGCGTTAGAGTTCTGTGATGGGGCGACGTCAAGGTGTCATAGGTTGAGAAACCGTGAAAACTTTATGTTGAGATCCACCCTTAATTTCGGAACGCCATCATTCCGGCTTGATGGTTTATTTTACAAGCGGATTCTGATTGGAAATCTAACAGGAACTCATTCTGAATATAGCAAGTCGGCCGTTTATGGTTGAATTCTCTGTTTCTAGTTCATAGTTCTGCAGTGTCCTCTGAAAATTCCAGTGGATCTGAAATACAACATCTACTGTGATTTCAAACGCCATCGTGTCTTCAGCTGATCAATATTCTCCAGGTGATTAACATTTCTAATATGATGAAAATTCTGACGAATATACTCACATGAGTGTTGTAGAGTATTACACAAAAACTATCAGCAGATATTCTGAAAGGGTACCCAATTAGCTCCAAAAAAATCTTATACACGAAACTAACTGTCAGGATACCTGACGAAAGTAATATAAGACGAGATAGATTGTTTCATAAGTTGGAATATTCTGGCATTCGGAGGCTTACAACGCCACGGTTGTGCGGAGTGGTATACCTCAGGGATCAGTTCTCGGACCGCTTTTATTCATATCACATGTCAGAAGCTTAGACTGTAGGACTGTGATACCGTCGAACGGGGCTACTTGGGCTACTTGATACACTTTTCCAAACTTTAGGACCTAACCCGCTGTAAAAAACTACATTTATTGAAACTGAAATTACTTAAGCTAGGCTATCAGGTGTGATGCTCAAAAAAATCTAGCCCTTCTCATGTTGAATAAAAATTTTCAAGTAGCTCCATGATGGGGCTGAATGAAATTTGATTGAAAAGGAGAAGAACAAGATTTTAGACAGATGATTTCCATCTTCAAGGAATAAGGCCCCAACTAATTTCATGAGCAAAACCTTAACTTTTCGTTTCAACGTTATGTAGGGTATACAATGTGTGGGAAATGACAATGAAAAATTAAAGTCTACACCACTGGCTCGTTAAACACAAACTATATGTTTTGAAGATAAAAAATAAATCTAAAAAACAAAAAATATTTGCCTTCACGGAGGACAAACCGAAAACATTTCTGAAACATAAAAGAATTCAAAATGGAAATGAATACCATTTTCAATTCCTAGGCTCACAGATCTTTTATCATGAGGTTGGAGAAAAGATATTAGATTTTGTCACTGAGATGGGGGATATACCGGTTTCAGCCTTATTTGACATCATCAGTATCCCAGACAACTCAGGGAAAAAATTTTCATAAAAAACTTCGATGTTTAAGGCAATGAGTTGTGACTTACTGAGTGAAATATTACAAAATATTATCATCTAACAGCGTCAAAAAAATGTTCCACATATCCAAAACACTCGGCTTCACAGTCAAGCAAAAAAATTTGGCGTTTCTATCACTCGAAGAAAATTACATGAGGGCCATGATTTAGTTATTTTCAGCATGTGATTGAAGATGTGGAACTTCCTTCTGACGCTATTAGATGTCACTACTTTGTAATATTCTACTCAGTACGTCACAACTAATTGATTCAAATATCGAAGAATTTTATAAAGATTTTGTCCCTGATTTGTTTAGGTTGCTGATAATGCCGAATATGTCTGAAACCGTTATATCTCTCATCTCAGTGACAAACACTAATATCTTTTCTTCAACCTTATGATGAAAGATCCGTGACTTTAGGAATTGAAAATGGTATTTATTTCGATGATTACTATTTTGAATTTATCTATGTTTCAGAAATATATGTTCCGAGTTTAAGGGTGTTAAAGGAAATACCAGTATTTTTCGAAAAAAAAATGTGGCTGGGTTACATTACTCATTGTGTAATTGGAAGTATAGAGGGACATAACGTATGAACAAAACTTACTTTTTTAAAGCTACACAATATCTACTAATCAGCACAACAAACCTCTCGCTTATCATCTAATCTACCAACTGAAGTGTCGAAGGTTTAGTCTTCCATAAGTTACTTATTTTTCACACTAAATGCGGTTAGCACCGTATCACAGGAAATATATTTTTTTTGTATCTCAACTGGATATTTCTGTAATACTTGTCAGGTTTCATTTCGTTATTTGACTTGTCGAGTACAAAGTTCTCTAGGAGAGTAGATTTTAGCCTATTTAACCTGAAATTTACTAAATTTTTTTACCTAAAACTGTTCAATTTCGACACAATTAACCTTGTCTTTTTCCCAAAAGCTCTACCAAAGTGAGAATCTCAATTTTTAATGTATTCCGCTGATTTTCCATCGACATCAACAACTAACAAAAAACTTTTATGTTTCCTGTATATTTCTAGCTTTGATTATCTTTGCAATTCATTTCCTTCATGAACGGAACCTGAAGAGAATCAGCTACATGTATCATAGCCATTAAATATGATCTTCTTTCATTCTACCATTCACGACCCTTCCAATTCACACCATCGCGAATTTCAGCAAAGTTATTTCACGAGGCGTTTCTGACTCGAGTTAGTTTCGTCTAAGCTCTAGTTTGTAAACATACAGCGAATGTGCTTCAATTCTGAGCCCGAAACGTATACACATATAACTCTGGCCTCAGTCGAGAGATTAAATCCGATCAAGTAGCAGCAGAAGCAGAGCGAAAATATTCATATGGGGACGTTCCCTGCCACCGTTCCGGTGAGTTACAATGGTCTACATTTACCGGCTACGTTTCTTAATGTCAAATTTAAATGTCATCGTAAATAGAGCGTCGGCGGTCCTATTAACATTTGCGAGGCGGTTCTTTTCATTACCGTTCTTGCGGCCGAAATTTCATCAACTTTATAATGTCCGTTATTCTGTCGGGTTTAACAATGATGATAAAAATGTTGTTCCGCAGCATGTGTTTCACGGTAATGAATGAAGTTAGCTTCCACATATCATTTTGTACGGGAAGCCAGCCTTTGTCTGTAGTTGAAGGGGTGCGAGTATTGTAATCCATTCAGACATTGCTTTATACGCATTTTTTTTTTCATTTGGAAACTGTGCCCATGTGTTTGCATGTTGATTAATTTCCGTTCATATCGCAAGTGAGTATTGAGATTTCGGTCACTTTTTTCTATTAAAAAGTGAGAATTTCGTTTTTAACATTATGCCGAATGAATTTCTTTTCATACTTTGAGAAATATCATGTGTCTCCCTATCTCAGAATTTCTTATAAAATAGAGACCATCTCTTCCGATTATCTTTCCTGTTCTTTTCTTTTTGTCAAAAAACCAATACCAGCTCACCTCGCTGTGCCAAACGCTATTGCAAATAGCGATTATCTTCATCTATCGAAGCGACTAAGATTAGAAAATTGAGGATTCTTGTGTATTACGATCGTATCTTTATATAAAGATCATCCGAATCGAAAACTATGAAAGAAGTTCATCTTTACTTATTTCTTTAATTAGTACAATAGTCGAATTTCATTTTGAAATTTGAATTTTTTCCAAATTTTACATAGTTCGTATTTCAAGATTCTTCAAAAAATGGATTTCCATTCAATCCATGACATTATTTGCACGTTGTTGGAAACTCTATTTTCGAGGTTGAACAATAATTTTCGGAGGGAAATAACGCTAGAAAATAGCTTTCAAAGATGGAGTTAAACACAAGAATTTTTGGACCGTAAACTTAAATTCGATAAACCTATTACTTGAATTTTCCCCACGTGCATTAAAATCTACGTTGTATTTCCAGATTTCAATCAATTCAAATTTACATCGAATGACGACGATTATCACTGCGAGAATTGAATTTTCAGATTTTTTAGTACATGAAAGTGCAGATCATAAATGATGTTCTTTTCTTCTTCAGGCATTTTTTTGGCTTGATAACACCCTTTGAAAATTCAATTAATGTGTATAAAAGAGAACAAATGTTACAAATTGGCGAATGCGTCGGACTATCCTTAAAATTTGGTCATGTTTCGAGCAACAATTCTCCAGACGAAAAAACCACAACAAAAAAAAAGGAAAGAGCAAAATTGGTTTATTTGGTGACACGTGAGGCGACAATAACGCAAAACAGGGATACATTTTTATCTCTATAGACTGAGGAAATGGCAAATGCAATCGTCTCTATTTGGATTGCAAGCCGTAGCCACGATCACCAATTTGATGTCACAGCGGATAATTACACATTGGTAACTGTGGTTGAGGTCATTGCTACCATATCCTGACCTTGGTTCGGCTACTGATGATAGTGATGATAGCTCATATACCAATTTGTAGCTTTAAAGGATTCCCTAACTGCTTCAAAGCTCATCAGTCAATGAGTGAGAGTGCCGGTGATGAAATGGTGTTTTTTAGATATCAATGAGATCTAAACGTAGAGCTATGTAATTGGAACTTTGTAGGTTTGACGAGTCCGCTATATTGGCATAACATCCCAAGATATGTCTTTTCTTCGAACAGATTTATCTGAAATAGTTATCCATAATGTGGAGCTACGACTTGTCCTGTTCTCCAAAATATTAGGAAGAAGTTCATAACCTGGATTCAATTTCATTGATCGTTTCTATCTATCTAATAAAAAATTTTCTAACATTCATCCTGAATGCTCTTCCATAGACATTTTCAGTAGACAACGACAAAGACTGAGCCAGCAAAGCAACCCCTTCTCGACATGAATTAACATATTTTATCATTCAAGATTTAACTGAATCATTCACTTCGTCTTTGAAAGAGCAGATCCCTCGAGCATTCTAGCAAATATTTACCAGTTGAGAGCATTTAGATGTTATAATAGGGTAGGTAGAGGATAGCTTACATGAGGATAATCTGGAATTATGTAAGTTGTGCACTGTTCCTACGAGGCTTGCTGCATTTATTATCATTCGGATACGAGTTCGCATCAGTATTGCAAACTTCAGAAACTTCAGCTTTATGGATAAAGCTATGCAGATCATACCTTGACATACTTATTAATTGGAATTCAGTGTGGGAGGGAGATAAATATCTTATGAATTGAGGATACGATAACATAATGAAGTGAGTGTATCCAGCATTTGTTCAACAAAGAGACATTGAGAGAAAGCAGGAAATAGTATTCTGTTTTTCTTCGCAGCTTAGTTATTTACACGTGGCAATTGTTTTGAATGAAATTGTTCTTTAGATAGTTTGGACTTATTCAGATTTTCTGAAAAATAGATGAATTTGAAATAGTAATCTTCGAAATGAATGACATTTTAATTCCCAGGCTCAGAGATCGTTTATCATGAGGTTGGAGAAATGATATTAGATTTTGTAACTGAGATGAGAGATAAACTGGTTTTAGCCTTGTTTGGCATAATCAATATCCCATACACCTCAGGGACAAAATCTTCATGAGAAACTTCGATATTTAAAGCAATTGGGTGTGATGTACTGAGCAGAAATCACAAAGTTGTGACATCCAATTGCGGAAAAATGAAGTTTCACATCTCCAATGATTTATTTAATAAATTTTCACCTTCGAATTCACGAATAACCAGAATTTTTCATTAACTTCATTTGCTGAATGATTAACCATCGAGAACACTGTTAGTTATACATGAAAACCAATATTTAAGAATCATTCAAAATTCTATAATCACATTTTGAAGTATTTAAGCATATTGAAACAAATAAGATTTACTACACAAATTAATGAATTTTGCTCATGCGCCCAATTATTTGAAACTTCGGAAATTCACGACAAAGTATATTTCAAACCGTTGATTAATCTTTCGTCAATTTCTAGTCATTTGCGTCAAAAGTTTGCATAAACGCTTCGGAAAACGGCCCAATTTGCAGTTGTATGAATCCAGTTAGGCTCAATCCAGTTACTTAATTCTAATTGATATTGAGAGTCTTCCGGGCTCATTGAGCCTGGTCCATTAGGAATAATTTCACCTAATGTTTCGCCTCATACAACTGCGGTAGGCATCTTCAGAGGATTCTTGATCTAAGATTGTACCTCTACCCTAATGATCCATAGCAAAATGTACATATAAGAAGGAGTTTCTGGAGAAGAAGAAAACTGAAAGAGAAACATTCTGGCAGAATCTCCCAGGGTTGGATCACTCCAAAAAGTTTATTCGGAATTTTGAAACTGCAAGATCCAAAAAATATTTGGATCTCAGTAAGAACCAACTACACCTCCTCACTGGCTTTCTTACAGGGCATTGTCGCCTCAGAAAGCACTTGCTGGGAATGGGCGTATCGGACACTGACGAGTGTAGATTCTTTGGAGAGGAGGAAGAAACTCCTATTCACCTAGTCACAGAATGCTTTGGCATTGTAAGCCAAAGGAAGCAATGCTTTGGACAAGAGACTTGTAGGAGTGAGGAATAAGCTTCACTGAAGCTTTCCGAAATATTGAATTTCATAAGATCTCTGGAAGGCGAGCTGTAAAGCTTTGTCAGGGAGTACAATAGACCATCAGGTCGCAGTGGACTGTAACCTCTTTTGAACTATTAACTAATGATCTTTTATTCCATTTGTTATAAACAGATATTATAATAATAAACCCATATTATTATGAATCTCTTCTTCTCCAAGAGAATCATTCACTCATATCAGATATCTTGTGAAGTCTGGGCAGCTCCTCGGCCATCGTGAGACCTTTAGTAAAACGTATTATAATATATTTCCTTCGAAACAGTTGGGGCAAGAATATTGTGTCGATGTGAGGCAACACTTTTTTTTCGGCTCGATTTCCTTCTTACGACAAACGGTCTAGAGCGCTGCATCGGGAATAAAACGAAATAACTTTCAATTTCCCATCATTCCGTCTACATGGACGGGACGAAGTTATCCCGCAGTAGACGGTCTTCACTGAGACACGGAGGGAATGAGGTCGATAGACGTACAAAGAACCCCGTGATCGTACGCGGGGGATGATTGGACCTGGCCACTCTTGTTACGATGGGGCCATAACGACATCTCCATTGAACGAGAGACATATATACATGGACGTGCTCCATCGTCTGGACGCAATGGTGCATTTCCTTGCAGATAGGTCAACGGCACGAATGGATAACGTTCGTCTCTAAATGCAGCGCTTAGGTTACGGCTGCCTTGATGATATCATCCTGAAGCTCTGGACAAATTGAAGATTTCAATCTTGAAGTTGCAGAAAAGATCATTATTTCCACTTGGATTTCTTCGAAATACAAAAATTAACGCACATTCTGAATTTTAATGAAAGTTAACTACATTGACTTCATAACTTATTTTTTATGTTCTCTCGGGAAGGTTTTGAACGAAACAAGACACATCAAATGGAAGAAAAATTCAGGATTCCACCAAATCTCATGTAAAAGAAGAAAAATGAACAATTCTCAAAATACTGAAATGCTGATAAGTGATTCAATACTTGGTATTTCCACCCTTGCGTTAATTACAGCTCGGCAACGACGGTTCATACTCAAAATGTGTGATCTTAAAATGTTCTGATCTAATAATTCCCAGATTTCTCCGAGTTGGATTCCTAAGTCATTAAGAGTAGCTGGACGATTTTCTGAACTTCTCAGCCTTCTATTGAGGTTGTCCCAAACCTGCTCAATCGGATTGGGATCTGGACTTCTTGCTGGCCATTCCATTCGAGAGACTTCAACCTCTTCAAGGTACTCCTGAACGATGCGCGCACGATTGGGTCTAGCAGTATCGTCCATAAAAATGAAATTTTCACGAATGCACAACATGCTCTTCAAAAATGTTCCTTATATACTTATCAGCATTCAAAGCTTCATTATCAACGACCACTAGGTCTGTGCGAGCAGTCAAAGACATTCCACCCCATACCATAATCGATCCTCCCCGAAACCAGTAGTATTCAGGAAATTGCACTGAGCATATCTTTCATGTGGACGTCTGTAAAAAAGGGAACGTCGATCACAATGGTAGAGGCATAATCTAGACTCATCTGTGAAGAGAACTCTTTCCCAATCGGCCTTTTCCCAAAGGATATGACCTCTCGCAAAATCCAAACGCGCCCTTCGATGGGCTGGGGTAAGTGCTGGACCTCTTGCCGCGATACGAGGCCTTAAATCATATTCTCTGAGGCGATTTTTTATTGTCTGAGTGCTAATTTGCACCCCATGAGTTTGCTCAAGCTGATTTTGAAGGAGGCGGTTGCAAACCGTTGTCTCAACGAAGAATCTCTCAAGTAACGTTCTTGAATGGCAGTTGTTACCCGTGGTCTACCCTGTCCTGGTCTTCGGACATTCATACCTGTCTCCCTGAATCGCTGCAACATTCTGGACACACTTGTATGGGAAACTCCAAACCTTTCTGCAATCCTTGTGTATGTCCACCCTTCTTCTAGAAAAACTACCGATTGGGCACATTCCTCTTGGGTCGAATTGCTTGTTTCGCATTACCTAGCGATAGAGTGAAGAAAATCAAATGAAAGAAAAACTATTGGTCACTTGAATTGAACTGACTTTAGAATGGAGCCAATACATTCAAAATCTGAAAATATCATCTTTTTTCATTCCTGCTGGGAAAAAACATCTGTATTGAAGAAAAACGTTGAAAGTGGATAACATATGCATGCATAACTCTGATAAAAATAATTATCATTGAGAACACCTTCAGTTGTAGTATAAATTTGAAATTTCCATAATGCGCATTCGTTTTTCTGCGCAGTGTAGTTTGGACTGATCAAGATACAAGACAGTTATGTTTATCCTACTTGTAGGGGTCCGAGATATTCAGATAGGATAGAAGGTTTCTTCAATAATTCTAAATCATTCGGTGCAAATAACCTGATGAGACTTTCAGCGAGACATGAATACTCCCTGAGGAAGCCCACAGAATCCCCCACCCCTTCCATCGTCATTTTCGTTAGAAGCACATCGGCCAGAAACACGGCGTAACCAAGACACACTCGGCACATACATCATCATCTTCACCGAATCATAGCGGGCCGATAACACGTGCGGACAATATAATTAGCTCGAATCGTAGATGGCGTGAGGCGTGTATGTCGCGTGCTCGGCACCTTTGTCAACGCCGTTTGGACGGCGCGTGTACTACAACGTGTTCGAAAATTAGATATACATGTACGAATACATGCTGGTGTATGTGATTGTCCGAGATACGATCGCATTATCGGAAATGTCATCTATGTCGTTGACAACGTTTGTGCAGAAAATTGGCCTTCGAAGCAAAAGAGCAATGCATCACAAAAAACTTGCCATTTAATTGTAGAAAATTCATGAACACACATACCTCCGGGTGAGGAAGGGATCCTTTAAATACCTTCCGCCAACACCCTTCATTCAAATGAGTAACAAAATTCATAGAAGAATAAATAGATAAATATATATTCTTATGGAAAAGAGAGCTACAATAATACAATAAATGTTGAAACAAAAAGTACCTAAGCTGAGGTACGAAAAAAACGGGGTATCATAACATTCTTCGTATGATACTATAGAATCATGCGATACTATCATCTCTAGTATCATACGATACTATAGAGTCAGGGGAAAAAAACCTCAGCCGAAAAAACCTGTCTCGCCGTGAAAAATAATATAAAATATCAAATATCAGGAAAATCTTGAAAGACATCAGTGTGATCATCTTCATGTTAGCCGTCGATCGGCTCAGATAAACAGATTCTTCCCAAAACGGCTCGCGATTCTTAATCTGAAATGAAAAAAAACAAAAGCAGAAAAGAAACCGATTATTCAGAATAAATCAAATTATTTTGATAGATAAAGAGTAGATAGACGAATCAACAAATGAATAAATAAGAAGATATTGAAAATTAAATATGAAACAACTAAATAAATGAAATATGCGGGAGATGTAAACAGGACTTTTCTTCTTGCACATCACGCATCATCTAATCCATGAAGCAAAGTATAAATTAACATAAGGACACAAATAAGATCAACAACTACTTCTTTCGAACTCTGCCATTGCTCGATGAATTTCATAAATTTAATGATCATTTGAAGCCAATAGGAAACAAATATCATCGGGACGATGAATCCCAAATACAATATCCTGTTTGAGAAACATTGAAGTACGTTGATACCGCCAAACTTACAAGGTGTACCAAGTTCGACGGCCTATTAGACGTTTCTGCAGAACTGGACCTATTTGAGATCTGAAAATTCGGGCTATAGTACCAGACCTATTTGAGATCTGAAAATTCGGACTATAGTATTATTCGACATCATCTACCGAGAGTTGAAATATTCTTGAAGCCTTGTATGGTATTGTTGTGTCCGAGGTAATCAACCATGGGCGACCGCAGAATTTTTTCTCAGGGGGGACCAAATAATGATTTGATGAGGTGCAGGCGAAATCAGTATTAGGTGAAGCTCAAAAACAAGAAGGGAATCAAAACCTCAGGGCCCCCCCGCGGGCGCCCATGTAATCAACGGACATTGAAAGGAGAAATGAGTTGATACATCCATCGGCTATCGGCTTGCGCTGGATTCTTATCCCCCCTACACGCTGCGCAGTAAGGTGCGTATAGAAATATTCTTATATTTATAGTAAATATAACAGGTATGAAAAAAATTTCCGAAAACCTTTTTATTTGTTTTTTCGTTTTCAATTTTGATAGAAAATTTAATTGTGAATATATCCTCAAAAATAATTGCGTTTGTCGAAATATTTTCTAAAATATCTGGAAAAAACTTTGCTCTGGATTCTGCGAAGAAAAATACTGATTGTGTTCTTACATGTCAATGCACCTAAAATGAATAAATCATAATTGATATGGAAAAGATTTTATGAATTTCACTCTACGTACGACATGAAATGAGAAAATACTAAATAACTCAAGAATTATTCATTTTAGGTGCATTGACATGTGAGAACACAATCATCATTTTTCTTCGCAGAATCCAACGCACACATGGAAAAAAGGGTTTTTATTCAAAGAAAGAAAGTTATGGCCCAACTTTGATCCCAATTTTTAAGCAATTTGGAACACCTGTAGCGAGTTTTTCAAAATTCTAGAGGTGTACAATATTTCTACAGTCTTCGACTTCAAATATTTGAAATCGCTTTATGCTGAAGTTATTTAGCCGAATGCTCTTATCTCCCTTTTTTCTCCAGTTTTTTCCAGATATTCTGAAAAGTATTTAGACAAATGCAACGATTTGAATGAGAATGAATTCAAAATTTAATACTCTATTTAAATTAAAAGAGAAACACAATAGTTTTTGTAAAAAAAAATTTTTCATACCCTTCATAGGTAAAAGTGGTCAGGCTTCGAGGATATTTCAACTCGGTAGATAATGTCGAACAATAGTATAATCCCAATTTTCAAATTTCAAATAGGTCCAGTTCTCCAGAAAATAGGCCGTCGAACTTGGTACACCCTGTATGCTCTATTTACTGAACTAAAAGTGAGATCTTGAGAGTCTAGCGCGCTGTACGCTTCAAAAAACGAGAATTATCCATCGTGAAACCCAAGAAAGAAGTTCTGATATTGATGATCTTTTGGTGCATTACAAAATTGCGTGACAGAATCACATCTAGATATCTATTGAAAACTTTCATGGGAGGTTTTTGCATATTTCTGAAAATTTTTTCAGGGTTTTCCCTCCCAGTCTCTGAAACAAAAATCAATTGATAAATCAAAAATTCTTACGATTCCGAAAAGTTTCATGAAATTGTCTGAGGAAGGATTTAGACTACGAAACATTACGAAGTCTAAGAGTTCGGAGTGTTGTTTATTTTTTCATTGTTAGGCAACAATTTTTCGAAAAGATTCGGCCCCTGACAAATTAGTGCACAAGTTTTACGCAGGGGCCTTTCTTCTTCTAATTGAAGAAAACCCTTAAAAAAACTTGCTGAGTGGAAAACAGGTCTGAAGATATTTTTCTTCGAATCGTTGATGATGGTGATACAATCTGCATAAATTATGTTGGCATCTTACTTAGCAAATTCTTCCTCGTGATGGTCATTGACAAGCATACAAGATATAGGAACATATAAATGAAGAATAACATCAAAATTGGTCTAGAACTGCACTAATGTCGTCTTCATGGAATTACGGGAGAAATATCAAACCTCACTGACTGGAAGAATTCAATTTTCTAAATACGGCTCAAACCTTCCATAAAAAAACTAATTTCTAGTGTACTCTTTTCCTAAGAATGACAAGACGTTTCGTATTGAAATAGCCATCTCGCCGGGATTATATCAGAAATAATGGAATTGCTAGAGCCGAGAGATATTCAGACATTAGCAATTCGAATAGATGCAGTGAACTGCTTGAGTTTAAAGGAATGAAAACAATCTTCGAATGGAAGAAGGTCCCTGAAAGCTCTCACAGGCATCACTGTCACAAACAGAAAGTTACTGAAAGTGTTCGCCTTCTGCAACAGCTGACATAAATACGAACGTCGAGTTCGGTTCAGTGAAGCAAAAATTACTATTTATCTCTGTATTTGACCATTGTGGAAGATTAGAGTGGATGCTATTTCAACCCCCTAGATTTATCGCCGTTAAATGTTGCTACCTACTTCTCATCCTAGAATCAGGAATTAGGTTTTTCAGAAATTCGCTAATTAATTATCAACACGCTTTTTTGAACTTCACCTGTATGTATCGGAATCTTTGAGTGTATTTTTCATCAATTTCGGGAAGTGTGTTCAACTTGGCATAAGTTAAAAGTTTGCCTGACAATACCAACAGCTCAACCTCCAATTTGCAACGAAATACCAAAAGTGAACATTCAATTCTGATGTCAATTCGAATTGTTAAATTTGCTATCAGTGACTTGAGTAAATATTGAAGAAAACACCCTCAAGAAACTTATTGTTCCTCATACTTACATAAAATAATGAAAAATGAAACAACAGTTCAAAGAAAAAGAAGAATGACCCAACAAATTACTGATCAATCAAGTGATGAAATGAATGAAAGAAGAAATAAAAAGTAACTTCATATGACGCCTCACACTGTCAGAATTGGCAGCATAGGGCTCAGGGCCTCTGTCTTTTGTGCGTTTTTTTATTTATAAAAACTCATTTCGTCCAATAAATTGATCCGAATTTTCAAACTTTGATACGGAACAATTCAAGTTTATATCTGTAATATCAAAAAAAAAAAGATTCCGGCCGAATCAAATTGGAATGCTGCACCCTTTCTTCACCCTGCTTATATCATTTCTGTGACTGCAATATAAGTCAGGACACCACTTAGGGTGAAAAACCTGAGTCGTTAGATAAACTCTCATCCGCACAAAAAACCCGAAAAAAAATAGTTTGACTTCATCGTGATTCATTCCGAATCGTGATAAACTTTAGAGTTCCCTTTGTTTTTCAATCGGAGCTCGAAGGCTTGGATTCAACTCACCCACTGCTTTTCTCTAGTGGCACTTTCTTCCCCTGGCAATTTCCCCACCTTTCTTATATCTGAACTTCGTCCCTTTGCGAGATATATTATCTTATATCCTGGTGAAGTTTTTCTCATAAATTATAGAAAAACACTAATTCGTATTTGTTGAAAAAAACGGGACCATCCAGGGGACGTGAGAAATTGGCCGAAGCGTTTCATACCCTAACGACTAAGTAAAAAATGACTCTGTTTTTCTTTCCCGCAGGTATACTTTAGTAGGTGGATGTCGTAATGTGCCGGAAAAAATTGTTGCGGAACTCGAATATTTTCTCGGATTTCCCTGCGGGCATCAACTGGAAAAAATGAATGATATTCTGAACTATGTGACCATTAAATGATTACCCTGGACTTCAGTGTGGGTTCAAAGTTTTGTTGTCAATTATTTTGACACATATTTCTCATCAAGCTAACGTTCAAGAGAATATTGTCCAGTGAATAGAAACATTCAACAAATGATTCGATCTGAATATGCAAGAATGAGAATTGTGGACTCTAGAAATTTCCAGAAATTGAACAGCGATTTTAAGAATGAATTCAAATGAATAAGTTTTTCGAATGTTCTCGAACGCTCCGCTTTTGCAAGATGCATCAGACTCTACGTATGATGTTTTTTTTTTCGTATTTAAGTTCGTTCAAATTCTTGAGGCGACATTGTTTGAGGACAAAGAAAAACAGTCTCGAGGATTTGAAATTTGACGGTTGAGTTTCAGAAATAAAAACGGTGTAATTGTCGTTTTGAATTTCGGATTCGATGCATTGCTATCGATTCCCAATGAAGTCCTTAACATCTCAATCACTTTATTATCATTACCTGAAAGATATAAGATACTACGTATATCTTTTTATAGCACATGAACAAAAGAAACCACGAAATAGTTCTGATTCGAAAACAGAATCTTTTTTCAACCTGTCAGACAAAATGGAGTTCTTTCGCGGGCTGAATGTGAAAATTTAAAAAAGTTCAGGAGCAGGTTGATTTTGAAATTCACGAAAATCTTATAATTGTGAATATCAAACTACGCTAGTATCTTCATTTTTCATCTATCACGGTAGGTGTTATCGTCTGTTGCAATGTATAGTTATTTCGAGACTTATTTCTAAACAATATGTATACCCATTGACATTGAGAAAGACTTCCGGCTCATCGGCCGTGGTCCATTAGAAATTATTTCACCCAACGTTTCGCCTACATCTGCGTTAGGCTTCTTCAGAGGATTTTAGGTCTGAGATTGTACCTCGAACGCTGAATTTCTGACACTGTGTCAGAAATTCAGCGTTCGAGACATAGAATCCTCTGATGATGCCTACTGCAGATATAGGTTGAAACGTTGGGTGAACAAAATCCTAATACTGAGAAATCTAGATCTTAGATTGTACCTCAAAGGCAGAATTTCTGGCACAGTGTCAGAAATTGAACGAAGTGGTTTGCTGACTACTTTTTCAAATTAGCGATTTTCAGAAAATTCGCACATTGTGAGGCAAAATACCAAAGGCATAGTTAGCACAAATATAGCAAGTTTTTTTCCAGTCGGTTAAATTCATACGTCTCAACTGAGCACAATTATAGCTCCATCTATTTCAGCCAATTTTTTTTCAAAATATTCCCCACACTTCAGCTTGCGTTTCAACCAATTGTCGAATAACGTTTGCCATTCTGACTGAGGTATCGGTAAAACATGCATTCTCAGTTAATGTCTTACGTGAAGGAAAAAACCGAAGAAATTCGATGCCAAATCTGGGCTCTACGGCAGATGAGTCATCACATGTTTGAGTGCTAAAAATGAAGTTGTTTGAATTGACCAATTGATTTTTTTTCAAAATAATCGCACGGAAATGTTCACGATATAATTCAATCTTTTTACTGAGAAATCTCTTAATTTACTGTTAACAACACGAATAGAGCTTATATGTCAAACGTTCTCAGTAAGCAAAACCTTAAAAATGTCAATCTTCACGATAAAGTTGTCCAATCAGGAAATATAAAATGGCAACCTCTAGAACTTCCAGGAACCGAATCATTTTCCTCTATTTCAGTGTCGCAATGAGTTCATTACAGTAGTGCTGTCAGTAGAAGGAGGACAAAATTGGTGATAAACTAGACAACAACTTTTTAACATAACGAGATGAAGGAAAATGAATGGTACATTATGGTCGTCTTTTTCAGAGAAACGGATTATGCCATCAACTGCACTCCTCTTTCTTCTTTTTTTTTCGAGTTATATGCGAAAATTGAAATTTTGGCGATTTAACTCTGGTCATTATCTCCTTTTTTTTTGTGCTAAAATGTTGAGATGAAAACATTGTACAGAGACTTTTTTCGTAGCAATCCAGCAGCGTACGATGTTTTTTTCCAAGAAATTGCTGAGCTATAACATAAAGTTGTGTTTTTTCTTATGAAAACAGTAGTTGATTATGACCCAGGAAGAACCATATTTTTTTTTCGTTTCAAAAATATATAAAATATATAGGGTTGCCCTCGTTTAAAAATACCTACTGATCAATATTTCCATGCGTAAGTTATAGAAAATGCTTAGAAGAGTTAATCTTTCGACGAATCTCGACTACGAGGTCAGTAGTGTATGATCATACCCCTAATCGGGGTGGCAAACCCTTCAAGATTCAAAACTCTGTTGGGTTCGAGTGACACATGCTTGCAAAGGTTCTGCAATTCTATTTATAAATATACTGAAGAATTTCTATTTGGTATCAAAAGATTAACCTGTCGAAGAATTTTCTGGAGCATTTTTACAAAAAGGAGAGCTGAACTGTTTTACGTGGCCCACCCAGTATAATGTGTTATTTATTTTAGAAACGGAAAAAAATTATGGTTCTTACTGGGTCATAATAAATTATTGTTTCCAGAAGAAAAGAGACAACTTTATGTTATATCTCAGCAAGAAAACCTTTTGAAAGAAAACATAGTACACAACTGGATTGTTATGAAAAAGTGTCTGTATAAAGTTTTAATTTCAACATTCTAGCACAAACAGAAACGGAGATAATGAACAAAAATGAAATCACCCAATTTTCAATTTTGGCCTATAACTCGAAAACAAATGAAGATAGTGGACTGCAGTTGATGGCATTATCAGAGTCCTTTAAAAATACGACCGTCATGTGACATTCATTTTCCTCTATCTCGTTGGGTTAAAAAGTTGTAGTCCCTGTATCACCAATCTTGCCCACCACCTGGACTGATCTCCGATCATATCAATTTTTAAATCAAATCAATTAAAATTCCGTAATCTCTTAAATTTCGGTAAGTCACACCAACTGCCAAGATACAATACAATAGTTACTAGGATGAATTATTTCACAAAACATGACTGAAATAGAAAAAATATCATCTAATACTCGTGGCAGGAGGCAATTCCAACACTCATGCTTTCGAAAACTCCCTCCTTCGTCGCTCAATTTCGCTCGTTTCCGAATTTCTCATTCGTGTCGGATTTGAAACCCATTCTGCCAGTTGTTTTAGAATGTATATTCTAAAATAGACACAATATTAATAGTATTATTGTGTCTATTTTTCACGATGGACTACCGATTGGAAATTTATGAGGAGACTCAAGAACGCAAAAAACTGGGGAACGAGCTTCGAATATCTCCGCTGGCAAATTAATTTGATTATGCTTAGTATCATCCAACAAATGAGAAAGGAATTGCAATGTCCCTCCTCTCGTGGACATATTTCATCGCCCCCGTATTTTCTTTTTTGCCCGCAACCCCAGCCAGCTAGATCCGGTCAGTTGGATGTTCCGGACAGTGGGGATTTGCGTATTCGAATTCCATTATGCGGAATTCGGGGAAGTATCTCCCGAGATATGACGTTAATGTTACTCGTGACAGCTTTTAACGCAGCCCGCGGTCGGACAGAGCAATAATCCACCACTTATCTGAGACTATTCCAGACCTTACCATTTTCAAGCTGAGGGCCCCACTAAAAAGTTTGCAACTCGGACGTGGGCGGTTATCGTTAAAGAACAGCTGCAGTGTTCTTGTGTCATACGGCGGTCGGTCTGTCACCGATGGGTTGAAAACGTCCACTAGGTCTTACAGTTATAATTAACTTCATACCCACCAGATAGGGATGGTGGAATTAGTTTCTGCCTTTCGAACATGTAATCAGAGACATTAGAAGTGTAGCAACTAGCACCGTCGAATGTACACTGTGTCCCAAATTGGGTGAGACTGCACTGCATCTCAGCTATTATTGAAGATAGAGTTTTCGTGGGCCTGTGTCACTTCTTTATGAATTTTTTAAATCCATAAACAGAAATATTCCAACTCCTTTTGTACCTGAAATATCGGCGAAAACCAAAATGTTCACTTTTTTGAGATGTAATTATTTCTCAGGGACTGAATAAGATGAAAACTGCTTCGAATATATTTTCCTAGATGTTAGTGGCGTATTTTTAACTACGCCACAGATTTTAATCTGTAGCGTTTGGGAGACATATGATAATTCCAAAAAGAATATTTCTCAGCAAGAGCTATTCAAGTTCAAGGTATGCGGGTATGCATTATATCACAATTTAAGTGTGATTTCATTCTAAAATTATGATATACTGTCGTATTTAAAGATATATATATATATATAAAGTTTTTCATCTTTCATATCATTTGTCTTTTCATAATCCATTCTAAAACAATGAACTTAGCGATTTACAAAGCTAATTCATATCATGAATAGCCTCTGATGAAAACTTCAATTTTGGAGGTATCATGTTTCTCCGAACTGCCACAGAAATTTTTGCACTGTTTCTGAGATTGAGCACAAACGTGGAATTTTTCAGATGGAACATCCTGTATATTTTAACGTCAAATTTTAGAATTTAGTTTTCTGAAAACTTTGATGTATTACAACCTAACTTTTGATAAATTTCAAGAATCAGAAAAATCCATATTTATGATTGTCCTTTTTTTAATAATGAGACATGAACTCTTTCGCGCATGCATAAAAATGTAACATGAATAAAAAAGTTTCCATGTAAATATTAATATTTCTTTCGTTTTCAACATTTTCTAGTTCATATTCACGAGTGATATTTTGACTTTATGTTTAAATAAAATGAAATAAATAGTTTAAAGTCACATGGCGTTTTTAAAAAATATGTTTTAAATTTATGGGCATAATAATTCATGGCATACTATTAAGAAAACAAACAAATATGGATTCTCATGAGTTTTGAAGCTAAAATTCATTAGGGGTTAGGTTGTGATACATCAATGTATTCGGAGAAATAAATGCAAAAATATACACGTTTGTGCTCAATCTCAGAAACATTGCTGTACGTCACTGACTTCTATGTGAAAATATATATTACAAGCAGTTTTCATTTTTTTTCTATTTTTACACAGTGCCTGAGAAATAATCACATCTCAAAAAAGTGAACATTTTCGTTTCGGCCGCGAATTTCAGAAACAAAAGAAGTTGAAATATTTCTGTTTGTGGATTTGAAAGTTTTACAAGTAAGTGACACAGGGTTTCGAAAGCCACAGGTATCAATCTTCAATAATAGCTGAGAATTAGTGCAGCCTCACCCAATTTGGGACACAGTGTCCAGGATATCCCAAATTGCTCGATATTGGCTGTTTCTGGTACGGTACTTCTAGATTAGATAGGTAAAAATGTTGAAAGAAGTCTTGGGCTCGATTTTCGCGAAAACACTACAACTAAAAACCGTTTCACGATATCTCTATCATTTTTTTCAGATTTCGATATATAATCGATTTTGAAAATCTGCCATAATTTTTTTATTAAAGATAATATCTTAAAACGATTAAAACTTTCTAGATGCACTTTTTCACTGGAAATGAGACACAATATTGAATTTTTTTATCGCGTGTACTAGGGATGGAAAAACAATTTTTTTATTCCAAATACGTCCGCATAATTGTAAATGGAAAAAAATTGAAAGTGTCTGAGTATCAGTAAAAAAGTGCTTGTTAAAAGTTTTAATCTTCCTCAAATATTTTCGAAAGTTAAAAACTAGCGGCACATCTTCCAAATCGATAAAATATCAAAATTTTGTTATATCTCCAAAATAAATGAAAAGAATGTGCATATGGTCTCGAAGTACCATAAAGAGCCAAAGTCAAGCAATTTGGGAAACCCCTCACCTCGTGATCTACAAAAAAACTTATTTATTGATAATTTTCAAAATTTTGTCCATAATCTCATCAGATGTAATAAAAAGTTACTTATTCAATGAAGGAACTGACCAAGCAACAATATACCTTTTACGGATTCTAATTCAAATAATGGGAAAGTGATCTACGAAAGAACGTTCCAATTCCAGAAGGAAAAACACAGGAGACGACCACGAAAATTCGATCAGGACACCGACAGTCATGAAGAAACCGCCCATTTCCTCTGTTTTTTTTCTTGCGACACTTCCGGCCGCTCCAATTATTGCACATTCTACTCGGAAAATTCCTTTTTCCGAATCCCGGTTGGCGTCGCATCGGAAAAAAGATACTTTTCATTCGGGGTCGCTGTGAATAAATTGAATGAATGAATTATGCATTATCGCTCGATCCGGGGACTGTCGAGTGTCGGTTATTCGAACCGTTCAGGTCGTCGAGACGTGAAAAAGCGGAAAATGAAAGGAAATCCCCTCGCACAGGTACGAGTTCTACTCGTTACCGCGATAATTACTCGCGTGAGCCGTACGAAGTCGCTATAGTTGGCTCAATTAGACTCTAATGACAGTGATTAAAGAATAATTGCTTCGCTAATTCATTTTCTGCGGAACGTGAGATTATATGGCGAATACCATATTATATTTTAATGCGGTTAACGTTTCAAGGCGCCGAGGTATCGTAATTCGTATCCTCTCGTACACACTTCGGACCGAATCCTCAAGAAAGTTAAAATTATTATTTCTCGATTCGCATGGCACAGATTCTGGCGTTAAAAGTTCTTCTTCTTCTTCTTCGTTCTTCAGAATATGGTTCTATTGCGGAGCTAGGACTCGTCGAACAGGGACAGCAAGGGTAAGGAAAAAAAATCACGTGAAGCAGTGGCGGCTCGTCAGGGACCATAAATATATTGTGACCAGCCAAAATTAATCTTACTTCTGTCAATTTACCAGAAGTGAGTCATGATAATTATAATTTTAGTCCCAATTCTTTTGTGAAAAGAAATATATAACTCATATACCTCTCAATCCATTTCATAAAAATCTCAATGCCGTATCGTTGAACTTCAAATACAAATGAGTCGAAACAATTCTAACTTGGATGATTTCTGTTGGAATTGTATTCATATAATAATGTATATCATGTTAGTCTCTTAGTTTATGTTTTCTCATAATCGAAAACCTTTTTTTATTCAATATCGCAAATTATAACAGATCAATTTCGCTCAAAACGATTTTTTTTTCGTATTTCGTATTTTTCAATAACGTGAATACTGAATATAACAATAATTATGAATTTTGGTGTTTTTCCAGAAACTTTCAGTTGGGAAAAAATGCTGAGCTGTAGCTTATTGTAGTTTCACTACATCAAAGGTACGGCAAATGGCATTATGCTGTACTAAGGATGACTCGATTCGTAAACATCAGGTCGGGATACCTCGATTGCTTTCGTTTGTATTTAGGATGCCGCTTCAGTTGTTTTGATATTGGTTACTTTCGCGATTTGCACCTTCAATTAGTCTCAATCAACTGTAAGTGACGTTAGAGTTCGTTAGGCACGTAACTTTAAGGGATTTGATCATTTCTTCCTCAAAATTAACTATTAAATGTGAGAGAAATGGCCAAAATTCAATGAGGTTAGAAAATTCGTAGCTTCTTGAGAAAATCCGGATATTGTGAATTTTGAATTGATGCGATGAGAATAGTATATTCTAAAACAAGTTGCAGAATGGGCTCCTATTCTAACATGACTGCGAAATTAGAAAACGAGCGACGGAGGAGCGAGTTTTCGAGAGCATAAAAGTAGAATTGCCTTCTACCACGAGTATTGGACGATATTTTCTCTATTTCAGTCAAATTTTGGGAGAAACTCTCGAAATTCAAACAGAAATTTAGATTTGTGACTTTTGTGTTGCATCTTGTAATTTGAATTGATTTGATTTGAAAATTTATGGGAACGGAGGTCAGTACTAACAACCACAAAATGAAAAATATAACTGGAAACAATGCTGTAATGAGTTCATTAGAGCACAACTTTTAGTATGATATTGAAATAATAGTATATTCTGAAACAAGTTGCAGAATGAGCTCGTATTACAACACCAATGCGAAATTCGAAAAGCCTGAGTGTTAGAATTGCCTTCTGCAACGAGTTAGAAGATATTTTCTCTATTGCAGTAAAATACTCTCGAAATTCAAATAAGAATTTAGATTCTACATCCTAGTGACTTTTGTGTTGTAGATTAGCAGTTGGTGTAACTGACAAAATTTGACAGATCACGGAATTTGAATTGATTCGATTTGAAAATCGATAGGATCCGACGTCAGTACTGACAACCACAAAATGAAAAATATAACTGAAAACAATGCTGTAATGAGTTTCATTACAGCACCACTTTCAGTACTGTAATGAACTAATTACGATACTGAAATGGAGAAAGAAATTTATCTTACGATGATAGGCTATTTTTGAAAAACATGCCAAGACCGTGCCATACATTTATATATTATATATCTGTCGACCCAAGATAAAAGTTTACGAGCTGCCACTGTGGTGAAGCTGATAGAATATGTTCAAGAACAAAGGTGACGACGATCAAAAAGATGAGGATGAAACATTTTTTTTTTTTTTTAATTAAATCGAATAGTTCTAGTTGTTTCTTCTTGTTCTAGATAAAAATTTTTCACACTAAACTTTGTTTTATTGAAGTGGCGGAAGAACGACTATTGGTTTCAATCAAAAATGGGTTATACGTCGATTTTTGTGCCTTCTATCCTTTTCCCTCGTAGATTTCGTCCCAACAATTTCATAGGTCAACTTACTCCAGGTATTAAACAAGAACTGGCCTAATCTTTATATGACTGTAAATTACGTGCTTTTTGACCCTTTTTTCGAAAGTTCAAGGGTGAATCTATAAACTGAATCTGCTCAAAAATTAATATACTTCAAAGAAAGAAATTCAGAATCCTTTAAGCTGAAACTTCTCCAGTTTCCCTCACTTATTTCTTGAGTTTATAATTTTGCTGTACACTCTGGAAAGCATTAACCACTAAAGTAGCGCGTTTCTCACATGCCCATATCTTCCCCCTCCATTTTTCATTTCCACCTCCGCGCATCGATTCCCTGCAGTCGAGAAATCCACTAACCATCCGCATTATAAAAAAACCGACACCTCCCCGATCCAATCTTATCGACTCATATCTTCCGGCGCGCGAACTAATTACGAACTCGTTCAACTTCCATCGGAGGGCTTTTTCCACCACGCAACTACCAGATTACCCGATGGCCCCCTTCGAAATTGAGTGGGCCCAAGTTCCGACCCCGGGGGTGATGAATCGGTGGTTCAGGTGATAATCTTCGGCTATCGCCTCATAAACGGGGGCCGGGACACTCCTTCAAGACCATTAGTTCCAGGCCGATCCTCGCCACATAATTTATCCGTCGGCCGGCCATCAATCAATCAATGCTCGGCACGAGGCGACACCGCGATTCCGATTGGGGGGCGGCTCTTGACCGGAAAATGTACCGCTGGGCCCTGTTTTCGGGCGTTTATCAATTGTGTTCGGACGACTTGGAAAAAGGCGGATGTAAATGGAATCCGATCCGATTCGAAAATCGATAGCTGAGAAGTGCCCGAATGGAGTGTTCCATGGTCCAGTGCTGCTATGCTCACCTATATAATAATAATAATAAGTTTATTTGTATCCCAGTATACAAAATAGAATCTCATCTTGAAATAGCAACTTTTTTTTTCTTTTTTCAAAAAGTATCAAGTAGGTAAACTACGAAAACAGAATAAACCAAAAAAAATATACACAAGTATACCCATAAAGCTCAGCGAGCTTTACAACGAGAAAAAAAAGAAAAAACAAAATAGATGGTAAGAATGGAGGCAAGCATGATTGCTTCCTCTAGTACGAGAGCTAGTGAACCTTTTGAGTAACGGTTTGTCTGTAAGGCTAGAAATTTTTATAGCGATAGTTCCTAGCATGCTGAGGACGGAAAACATCGCCTGGCACCTCTCACCCCTGCACGTCATCAAGATCTATATTTTTGAAAGTGTTAAAAAAATAAAAAAATAAACTTGTTCCTGTAAGCTTGAAACTTTTCATTCGACATTTATTTTCGTTTCATTGTGAATTCGAAAAAAAAAATTGACAGGCGATTTCGACGAGCACGAGTACCTTCCAGGCAACTCGAAAAGAGTGCAAAATACGAACAAAAATGAACTTTTCTCTGTAGGCTGAAATTTATATATGTGTTCGTCTGAGAGAATGAAAAAATAAGTTTCATTATTAATCTTCATCATCATCTGATATGTTATCATTAATTTCTTCATCATATAGTACAGTCGTTTCAAGCGTAGTACACTGTGTCCTAAATTGGTTGAGACTGCATTATATCTCAGCTATTATTGAGAATAGAGTCATGCGGATTTCGCGTGTCATTTTTTTGCAAAACTTTTTAAATCCACACACAGAAATATTCCATCTTCTTTGTTTCTGGAATACTGGGCGAAAATGAAAATGTACACTTGTTGAAGATGTTATTATTTTTCGGGCCCTGTATGAGAAAGAAAAGATATGAAAATTCATATAATTATATTTTTACGTAGAAGTCAGTGGCGTAGCTTGAAATTTTTATCGGATGAATGTTTTTGAGATATAGCATAAATTCGAAATGTTTCAAATAGAACACCTCGTATGTTTTTACGTGAAATTTTCTAATTTCTTTCTGAATACATATCGATGTATCACAACCTTAACTTCAATAAATTTCAGCGTCATCCATCAGAAAATTTATATTTCTGTTTGTTTTTTTCAAAGTAAGACATGAATTTTTCAACACATGCAACAAAAAACCATTTTTCAGTTAATATTTTTAGTTTATGTTCAAAATAGGATAGAAAAAATAGGTTCAGGTCCCATGGCTTTTCGAGAAAGTAATGATTAAATATAATAATAATAATATAATAAACTAGTTTATTTCGATGAATAAACAAATTACATCACTGAGGTACAATTAGAAATTATAACCTGTACGTGAATATTGATTAAATGCGTGGGATATTTTTTCAACTGAAATTTATTGGAGGATAGGTTGTGATACAATTTGACGTCAAAATAAACAGGGTGTTTGATATGAAAAATTTCATTCAGTTTCAATTCAATCTCAAAAACTATGCTTTGAAAAAAATGATAAGCTACGCCACTGACTTCTACGTGAAAATATCATTATAAGAAGTTTTAATTTTTTTCTTTCTTATACATGGCCTGAGAAATAATAACATTTTCAAAAGTGTACATTTTCGTTTTCGCCCGTACCTATTCCAAATACAAAAGTAGTTGGAATATTTCTGTTTATGAATTTAGAAGTTTAAAAAAAAGTGACACAGGGTCGCAAAAACCGCATGACTCTATTTTCAATAATAGCTGAGTTATAATGCACTCCAACCAATTTAGGACACAGTGTACTACGCTTGAAACGACTGTACTATATGATGAAAAAACCAATGAAACCATATCAGATGATGATGAAGATTAATAATGAAACTTATTTTTCATTCCCTCAGACGAACACATATATAAATTTCAGCCTTACAGAAAAAAGTTCATTTTTGTTCGTATTTTGCACCCTTTTCGAGTCGCCTAGCAGGTACTTGTGCTCGTCGAAATCGCCTGTCAATTTTTTTCCGAACTTAGCAATGAATGAACAAAATCGTATGAAAGTTTCAACTTTACAGTGACAAATTTTATAGATATAGGGGTTGATGATGTGCAGGGGTGAGGGATGCCAGGTCATGGTTTTCGTCCTCAGCATGCTAGGAACTATCGCTATAAAAATTTCTAGCCTTACAGACAAACCGTTACTCAAAAGCTTCACTAGCTCTTGGACTATTCAATAATAGTCTAATGTACAGCTAATGGAGTTCAATTTGAAAAAAAAATTATTAACCACATGTGCGCCATTGCTAAGCAGAAATGAGGTCACTTTTTGTTTGAAGCACCTGGAAGAAGGAGCTCTCAACACCGTCTCATTCAAACGATTGATGAATCTTGGCCCCAAATATGCAAGACATTCAAGGCCACCAGTCTTCTTCGCAGGCGCAGTTTTTAATTTTGAGGCTTCAAAACCTCTTGTTTTGATATCCGTGGGACAATCTCTGTCGTTCCAAGTAAGATCGATCCTCAAAGTAAAACGCTACCACTCTAGAGAAGTACAACCATCTAAGATCTAATAAGTGTGCTTCCTTGAATAACAACTCCGTAGGGTGAGTACGCTCTTTCCATAACATAATCTTCAGAATTGATTTTTGAACAATTTGCAACCTTTTCAGAAAATTTCCGGTTGCTGCATGTACTAACTGATAAGATACTGCAACAACAAGGAGCTGTTCAAATTTTAAATTTTTTTTGGTAAAACATAGATAGTATACCAAGGAGTAAATGATTAAAGTTGGAGAGAAAAAAACGAAATAATGTATTTGTATACCGCGGTTATCTGTACACTCTTCAACACAATGATGCAAGAAGATGGTCTATTTCTTCTTGAAGGATACTATCCGAAGCTACCTCTTCTTCATGTCTTAGAATCGCCAAAGTCCGTGTGGTGGGATAAATTCCAAGCCTTCTACCCATGATGTCTCAAACATGCTCCATGGGTGAATGATCGGGTCGCTTCAGAAATATTTAAACTAACTCTAGCAACATGAGGTCGAGCATTATCTTGTTGAAATATTGGATTCTCTAGCTGGTTAAGGTAAGGGCGAACATCTGAATCCACTATTTCTTGAAGGTAAGGTAGCGCATGTCTTCAAATTTCTATAAGAATTTCAGTAGATCATAATCAGCTGATACCCGAATTTATCAAATTAAATATTGAATAAACTGCTCCACATGATTTCAAGTTAGAGGAAATAAAACTTATTGTAGCCTGTAGGTCTGCAGCGTTTACAGGGTGGTTAAGAAAAATTGAGTAAAGTAACGAAATTTCATTCCCAGAGAATTCAAGCGTTTTAAGGCTATCAATACAATGTATGGCCTCCACTGGCATCAATAACAGATTGACATCTTCTTTGCATACTACACATTGAACATTTCTTGAAGGAAATTGGTTCCATAAACGAGGCAGAAGCTTTCTCACATCATTTAGGGATTCTGGAGTAGGTTGATGATTAACTAATCTTCTTTAGAGCATATCCCATGCATGTTCTATGCCCTATGCAATTCAAATCTGATGAGTGAGGAGGTATTGGTAAATGTGGAATACCCAGCTCCTCGCACGCATTCCCAATTATGGCAGCACGTGTGAAAAGGACATTCTACGTGTAGTTGCAGGCTTTCTTCTCGCCGAAACGGTGATGAAACCATCCTGAGCAGGTGTTGTTTTTCGTCGCCCACCAAGCCTTGGTCTTTCCAACACGAAACCTCTCTTCCTGAACTTATTCCAAAGTCGAGATATCACACTAAGGCTGACTTGGAGCCTTTCCGCTACAACAACCTGAATTAGTGCACCCTATAGCATTCCGATAGCCTTATTACCCTCAGCGTTTTTCAATTTACGTCTTGGCATTTTCAGAAAACTCGTTTCGAATCGAAGCCGTTGATAAACTGACTCCATTTCAAAATGGGAACATTCATGAAGCATATGCAAAAACCCAAACTTCAGAAAAATGCGACTAGATTGACAAAATGTCTCATACTGATTTTTATTGGATCGATTCAAGTTGTTTTTGAGTTGTAAAGGATTTTACAGCGATTTTGTCGAAGATTACATACTTTTCAAAATGATTGAATACGATATCTCCAATTCTTGTGGAGCAGTATATTTTTGTGATATTCGAGGAGAGATATTTTTGCGTCATACAATAACTATACGTTATGAAAGATTTGTTCACTGTCAAATAACATCATACAATTGATAGATGTTGATTCATATTTTAACAATATTTAACTGGATGGGAGAAATAAATTTTTCTTCCAATATCTTGAAATGAGAACTTGTTAGTTATTCCCCTTTTTTTCCTATCTTGTGGCGATAAAGAGACATAAGTTCCATTAAGCATTTAGATTGGATTTCAAGTAAGTTCTCCAAAATATGATGAAGCATATTCAAAATCATGAATTGATGAACTTCTGGAATCAAAATCCTTTCCTTTCAAGATGAGGGATGTGTATAGCAAGATTCTTCCATTTTATCATAAACCTATATCCTTCTTATTATTCCCGAAAACGCGTTCATCATACCACGAGAAAGTAAAATACGACAAAACATTCCCGTCAACAAAGAATGGAAATTCCAATCCGGCGATGAAGCCCAAAGGACCAGGTATATTTTCACCAATCCGTTTTCTCCTTCCGGAAATTGATTCATTCCGTGGAAAATCAGATGAAATCCCTACGAAAACCAGCCCACGCCAATGGCTGATTGTGCAAGAAGGGGCGGGAGGAAATGGAGAAGAAATTGAAATATGGTTATCTCTGAGTGAAAAATGCGAATTGGATCTGTTGATATTGGATATTCGCAAAATCACGAACGGTTTTATCGAACCCAGGATCTGGAATCGAGACGTTCGTGGAAACCATGGGGACATCCCCTTGTTGAGCGTGATCCGTAGCAACTAAGGAATCAAAACTATATTCACTATACTGTCATGTTTTCTTCTCCAAGAGATTGCTTTATACTACAGACATTAAAAAAGCACAGGGAAGAGTTAGGAAACAAAATAACTATAGAAAAGAGGATATCAGGCAATTTTCCAGGATCAACAGTGTTTCCGCATACAATACCGCGCTAGGAATATCGTTGATGTGGCAGATGCTTATTCTGACAAATATGGTTTTGTGGTAAATAGTAACCGACAACCTCTCGAAGTAAGATTATACCACTGTGTATAGTGTCTCGATTCTAACATCTGGTGGCTTGGAATAATTGTTTGAAGCTTCTCAATAAGATCAGAAACTGATAGCGACACTGATGGTCATTATTAATTCATACTGGGAGAACTACTAGACAAGAATATATTTAGATGTATAAGTGCGAAACAGTATATTCTGAAACAAGTGGTAGAATGGGCTCCTATTTGAACATGAAGGAGCAACGAAGAAGCGAGTTTTCGAACGCATGGGTGTTGTAATTGCCTTCTGCAGCGAGTATTAGAAGATATTTTTTCTATTTGGGTAAGTTTTGTGAAAAATTCTCGAAATTCAATGAAAAATTCAGATTATACCTACATCCTTGTGACTTTTGTATTTTATCTTGACAGTTGGTGACTGCTACGAGAATTGCCACATTGAATTAACGTGTGTTGAAAGTTAATTGAATCGGAAGTCAGAGTTGACAACCACGAAACTAAAAATATAACAGAAAACAATGCTTTAATGAGTTCATCACGGCACTAAGTTCAGTACTGTAATGAATTCATCACGATGCATATGGGTATATGAAAACATTACTTAAAATCAAAATGAAAAGCATATGAAACAAACTTCCGAAAATAGATTCATGTTGTTAGCGACTGAATTGGATTTCTGGAGGATATCTAGTCATATAAGGATATTAGATATACGTATATGTGATGTAAATAATATATACGTTTATCTATATGAAATAATACGTTATATAATGATAACGTCGGGTGTCCCAAGACGACTGGCCTATAAGATTATTATGGAAACTATTGATGGTAATGATTTAAAATTTTGTGGATCGATATTTGTCCATGTAGGGTATATTTTTAAATAATTTAATATTATCAGAGTTGCCAGATGTACGACAATTCGGCAACAACTTTGTTATTTCAAATCGGTCATCCGGTTTTTCTATTTTTTATGATACTGAAAAAGTCTGTTTTTTCAAATTAGATACCTAGTCTATATTTCAATTTTTGGAATCAGTACAAGACACTCTACAATTTTTCTATTCACGTCCCTATATCTATCTCAACTGGATTCCGAGTTATATGCGTTTATTAGATTTCAGATTGATCCAATAAGCGTCAATTCCTTATGTATTGTTATTTTGAGCTATTATTTATAGAAAAACATCGAAACAAAGCACCTGTTAGGCAATAACTGTTTATTTTGACATTTATGGATTGAACTGATTCATTGATATATCGATATATGTACAACATAGAGAAAATAACAAAAGAAAAGAATTTAACCTTTATTGAATTAATCTGAAATCTAATAAACGCATAAAACTCTGAATCCACTTGGGATAGATATAGGGACGTGAATAGAAAAATTGTAGAGTGTGTTGTACTGATTCCAGAAATTGAAAAATATACTAGGTGTCTAATTTGAAACAACAGACTTTTTTACGATTTTGCAACTAAGTAAATGATGTTTTTTTTCGGGCCATCCTGTATAACTGACAATTATATTTCAAAAGCAGTGACATAGATTAGATCAATATCAAATTGCTTGCTAAATTTCTTACTTGAATTTCGAACATTGTGCGAACTAGAAACATTTTCGTAACACGCCAATTTGATCTAAACTTTCGAAAAATAATTAATAACCCAAAAACCGTCAAAGATGGGTATGAAAAAGAAATAGTGAATAGATTCAATATTTTATGGACTATCATGAAAAAAAGAGATATACCGGATTGCCCCTTTTGAATAACAAAGTTTTTGCCGAATTTTCGTACATCCGGCAACACTGGAAATGTGAAGTTATTTTAAAGATGTACCTTACAGGACCAAATATCGATCCGCAAAATTTGAAATCTTTACCATCAATAGTTTCCATAAAAATCTAATAGGCTACTCACCTTGGGACACCCGATATACAGGGTCTTTCACGAGGAACCTCACCCATATTTATACGGGAAACTACTGAACGTATTTTCATGAAATTCAGCACTTATAAGTATTTCACGATGCTGATGAAATCTAAAATATTTTCAAGGCATGAGCACCTCCGGTTTATCCGGAAATGACGTCAACTTCCGTTTTTCAAATCAGAACACCATTTTTTCATTGCAGAAATAGATTCCTTAGAAAATTTTAAGTTATTTTGATGTAACATTTTTCAGTTTTGGTTGGAAAATTCTCTCTGAGCGGGAAAATTCGAAAAAAAAATCGAAAATAGAGCTCCGCTGAAACAAGAATAACTTCGAGGTTTTTTGATGGAAAATTTTCATTTTTGGGATTTTTCAAGATGTAAGATTGATGTATCCACTTTAAAAATCGAAATCGCGATTCATGATACAGGGGGTGAAAAAATCGCTTTCAAAGTTAGGGATGACAAAATCGTGAAAAATCAATTTTTTCAAATTAGAACCCCATTTTTTTATGGCAGATATTGAATCTACGTTAAAAAATAATGTGAGTGTATGCATCACACCCTTGCCCTAAAATGGATATTTTCTGAGTTATTCACAAAAAACTGTTTTTCGTCTTGAATTTTCAGCTATTTCTTTTCCCTTCACGCCAAAAAGATGAAATTTTCAGGAGATAGATATTCTGACATATTGACTCAAATAATTGAGCCGCTAGTACAGAACCATAATGACTTATGGTATCAACAAGATGGCGCGCCTCCACACAATTCACTCAATGTGTCAAATATCCTCTACAGGCTATTTGAAGATCGATGGTTGGCGATCAATGGTCCACATCTTTGGCCACCACGTTCTCCCGATTTAACTCCTTTAGACTATTATGTTTGGGGTAGGATAAAAAATATTGTCTACTCAACTCCCCTGACTCATAAAGAGGACTGCATAGAACGAGTCAGAAATGCGTTCAGGTTTGTTTAGATTTCTAGATTCATAGTTTTGAAACTCAATTTGGTTTTTAAACACTTTTGCAGATCTCCCGATGAAATAAGAAGAGCAACGCACGAAGCATTCCTGAGACGTATAAATAAATGTCTAGAAATTAACGGTCAAAACTTTGAGCATCTTCTCTAGTTATATCTGCGAGAGTTTGCCATGGTTCTCCTAATAGTAACTTGACTTCGGGTTCAAGAAGGGGTGAAAAATCTACAGCATGGTTCAAATAACAGTTGCTGAAAATTTCATCTTTTTGGCGTGAAGGGAAAAGAAATAGCTGAGAATTCAAGACGGAAAACAGTTTTTTGTGAATAACTCAGAAAATATCCATTTTAGGGCAAGGGTGTGATGCATACACTCACATTATTTTTTAACGTAGATTCAATATCTGCCATAAAAAAATGGGGTTCTAATTTGAAAAAATTGATTTTTCACGATTTTGTCATCCCTAACTTTGAAAGCGATTTTTTCACCCCCTGTATCATGAATCGCGATTTCGATTTTTAAAGTGGATACATCAATCTTACATCTTGAAAAATCCCAAAAATGAAAATTTTCCATCAAAAAACCTCGAAGTTATTCTTGTTTCAGCGGAGCTCTATTTTCGATTTTTTTTTCGAATTTTCCCGCTCAGAGAGAATTTTCCAACCAAAACTGAAAAATGTTACATCAAAATAACTTAAAATTTTCTAAGGAATCTATTTCTGCAATGAAAAAATGGTGTTCTAATTTGAAAAACGGAAGTTGACGTCATTTCCGGAAAAACCGGAGGTGCTCATGCCTTGAAAATATTTTAGATTTCATCAGCATCGTGAAATACTTATAAGTGCTGAATTTCATGAAAATTCGTTCAGTAGTTTCCCGTATAAATATGGGTGAGGTTCCTCGTGAAAGACCCTGTATAGGGCCTGTACAAAGAATTGATTGCCCACTTTGATTCATACGTTTATACCCAGTGTCGTATTTCTATAAAATAGTGTGTCACACCCAGAATTAGTACAAATTAAACAGTTTTTTCTGGTAGAAGAATACATGCAATTCAAAATAAATCATTTTACATCGAAAATAATTAGTGTGTCTTCGCCACAGTATCAGAATATTTAGTGTTGGTAAAAAAGCCGTTCGTTATCAAAATGTTCTCATTCAAATCGGATTCTTTTTTATATTTATTTCTAATATGTCACTCAATTAAAGACGAAGAAACTACATAACGCCTCAAATTTTGCAGCGAAGATTTCAAATTTTCCCTCAGGTAAAAGAAATGTGGAATTGTTATTTTGCTATTAATAAAAAAATTTAAGTTGAAATTAAACTACAATAAATTTCAAAACGCCTCAAAATTTATCTATAAATCACCGAATTTAAAAATTTGACACATCCACTCACAAAAAATTTAGATTGCCACCTATACACATTGTATTTACATAGCGCAACTATACCATAGAATTGATACACTGCTTATGGAAATAAGTATTGTGTCGTCATAAATCTCATTAAGGGTCCATCAGGTACGTCATTCCAGAAACTGTACTTCGCCAGTTACGGGTTAATTCCAGATGACTTGACGTGGGGCTTCAGTGCAGACGTGTGATTAAAATATTGCGTGACCAGGATCATTAGTGGAATGTAAACAGGTATATGAGGTGCGAAAAAGTTGATGAATTCAAAACAGGTCGAGAACCAGCCGGCCGTACACAAAATGCCCCCGGTGTTATGCAGCTCCTTCAGCCGAAACGCACTGAACCGAATCGGAGCCCCATTTTCATCGAAAAAACGCGCAAGTTGGAATAAATTACCGCGAAAATGCATTCCAGTACGAAACCCCTGCCATTCTGATGAAGTATTGCCGTGACCGGTCATCGCATGTCCTCACTGAACGACAAGAGTATTCAGATTGGGTTTTCGCAGCGTCACCAATAGAGCAAATACTGTCACAAACAAACCTCGAAAAACGCATTCAGATTCATTATTTGATTTTTTTTTAATTCAATTCATCTTTATATTTTCCCCTCTTATATCATGCTGCCTCTACACAAGTTCCTTACTTTTTGAACTCAATCTTAATTATAAGAAGGACTACAAAAGATATACACAAAGTGATATTAGAATCTAGAAGTGAAAATTAGAAGCATGCAGACGGAATATTGAATTCTGGAAAAAAGGCCTCCCCGAAGAGGACACGAACCTGCGAACTCCGAATTATGGGGTCGACTCCTGTTCGATGGGGTATTTTTTCCAGAATTCAATATTTTCGCTTCCATATTATTTTCAGATATTAAACACATTGCTAATGGATATTAGAATCTTAACATCCAGAAAGAATAATCTTGAAAACTTCAATGTTTGGCAACAAATATATCGCTATCAACGTTTTAGTATCACTTAAGAATAGTATACAGGGTGGCCATTTGAAAACGAAACAGACGAGATTACAGACGAAATAAATTTTTTCGATAGAAATGCTCGGACAGGTCGATTTTTGTTTCGAGGGGGACAACTAATAGTACGAGAGCTAGTGAACCTTTTGAGTAACGGTTTGCCTGTAAGGCTAGAAATTTTTATAGCGATAGTTCCTAGCATGCTGAAGACGGAAATCATCGCCTGGCACCCCTCACCCCTGCACGTCATCAAGATCTATATCTTTGAAAGTGTTAAAAAAATTAAAAAAATAAACTTGTTCCTGTAAGCTTGAAACTTTCATAAGATTTTGTTCGTTCATTGTGAAGTTCAAAAAAAAATTGACAGGCGATTTCGACGAGCACAAGTACCTGCCAGGCGACTCGAAAAGGGTGTAAAATACGAACAAAAATGAACTTTTTTATGTAAGGCTGAAATTTATATATGTGTTCGTCTGAGGGAATGAAAAAATAAGTTTTATTATCAATCTTCATCATCATCTGATATGTTATCATTAATTTTTCATCATATAGTACAGTCGTTTCAAGCGTAGTACACTGTGTCTTAAATTGGTTGAGACTGCATTATATCTCAACTATTATTGAAAATAGAGTCGAAAACCTGTGTCACTTTTTTGTAAAACTTTTAAATTCACAAACAGAAATATTCTATCTTCTTTTGTTTCTGGAATACAGTGCGATAATGATAATGTTCACTTTTTGAAGATGTTATTATTTCTCGGGCTCTGCATAAGAAAGAAAAAAAATTAAACTTCTTATAATGATATTTTCACGTAGAAGTCAGTGGCGTAGTTAAACATATTTTCAAAGCATTATTTTTGAGATTGAATTGGAACGGAATGAAATTTTTCATATGGAACACCATGTTTATTTTAACGTCAAACTGAATCACGACCTATGCTTCAATAAATTTCAGTTGAAAAAAATATCCCACGCATTTAATCAATATTCACAAGCATTTAATCATTACTTTTTCAAAAAGCCATGTGATCTAAACCCATTTATTTTATCCTATTTTGAACATAATTTCAAAATATCAACTGAAAAATGTTTTTTTGATGGATGTGTTGAAGAATTCATGTCTTACTTAAAAAAAAAAAGAAATACAGGAGGCGCTTGATGCCGGATTATCGGAAATGCCGGATTATCGAATTTGTACAGGAAAAAAAAAGCTAACTTCATATGATTTTCACTACTATCCAACTTTCGCAAAATAAGACCGCTATTTTGTCAAGGGACGCTATGAAACAAGAGAAAACAGATACGTGACATCACTGTCGAGGTTAGGTCCGGATTGCCGAGCGGGAAAAACTACTCTCGGTGATCCGGCGTTCAGCTGTATAAAATGCCGGATTATAGAGCGGGTTACCTGGGTCCCAAAGTGCCGGACTACCGAGCGCACCGGATTGGCAAGCGCTGGATTATCGAGCGACGACTTTATACATTTTTCGGATGTTTGACGCTCAAATTTATTAAAGGTAAGGTTGTGATACATCGATGTATTCAGAAAAAAATGAGAAGATTTGACGTTAAAACATACGAGGTGTTCCATTTGAAATATTTCAAGTTTGAGCTATATCTTGAAAACATTTATCAGATAAAAATTTAAAGCTACGCCACTGACTTCTACGTAAAAACATTATTATAAAAATTTTCATACTTTTTTTCTCATACAGGGCCCGAGAAATAATAACATCTTCAAATAGTGAACATTTTCATTTTCGCACTATATTCCAGAAACAAAAGAAGATGGAATATTTCTGTTTGTGGATTTAAAAGTTTTACAAAAAAGTCACACAGGGTCTCGAAAACCGCATGACTCTATTTTCAATAATAGCTGAGATATAATGCAGTCTCAACCAATTTAAGACACAGTGTACTACGCTTGAAACGACTGTACTATATGATGAAAAATTAATGATAACATATCAGATGATGATGAAGATTGATAATAAAACTTATTTTTTCATTCCCTCAGACGAACACATATATAAATTTCAGCCTTACATAAAAAAGTTCATTTTTGTTCGTATTTTACACCCTTTTCGAGTCGCCTGGCAGGTACTTGTGCTCGTCGAAATCGCCTGTCAATTTTTTTTTGAACTTCACAATGAACGAACAAGATCGTAGGAAAGTTTCAAGCTTACAGGAACAAGTTTATTTTTTTAATTTTTTCAACACTTTCAAAGATATAGATCTTGATGACGTGCAGGGGTGAGGGGTGCCAGGCGATGATTTCCGTCCTCAGCATGCTAGGAACTATCGCTATAAAAATTTCTAGCCTTACAGACAAACCGTTAGTCAAAAGGTTCACTAGCTCTTGGACTATAAAGATGTAGGTTACGGACGCATAGCGCTTGAACCCTTGCTACTACAACCCTCACCCCAATTTTTGAATAGGGAAGATGGGGTGAGTGATACCTCATTGGAAAGGTATTTTTATACTGATTTCAGCACAGTAATTGTTTTTTCATTTTATGCATTAGTTCTCGAAATACAGGGTGGCCATTTGAAAACGAAACAGACGAGATTACAGACGAAATGAATTTTTTCGATAGAAATGGTCGGACAGGTCGATTTCTGTTTCGAGGGGGACAACTTAAGATGTAAGTTACGGACGCATAGCGCTTCAACCCTTGCTACTGCAACCCTCACCCCCAATTTTTGAATAGGGAAGATGGGGTGAGTGATACCTCATTTGAAAGGTTTCTCACAAAAAAAACACTACAAGTGCCATGAAAACACCACTTCATTTTCAAATGCTTAGTCAAGAATATTTCGAGAACAAATGCATAAAATGAAAAAACAGTTACTGTGCTGAAATCAGTATAAATATACCTTTCAAATGAGGTATCACTCACCCCATCTTCCCTATTCAAAAATTGGGGGTGAGCGTTGTAGTAGCAAGGGTTGAAGCGCTATGCGTCCGTAACTTACATCTTAAGTTGTCCCCCTCGAAACAGAAATCGACCTGTCCAAGCATTGCTATCGAAAAAATTTATTTCGTCTGTAATCTCGTCTGTTTCGTTTTCAAATGGCCACCCTGTATATTCTGAAACAAGTTGCAGAATGGGCTCCTATTCCAACACAAATGCGAAATTTTGCAAGCATGAGGTTGAAATTGCTTTCTGCCACGAGTATTAGACGATATTTCCTCTATTTCAGTCAAGTTTCGTGAAACACGCTCAAAATTCAGATAATTCATCCTTAAGACTTTCGTATTATATCTTAGCATTTGGTGTGACTTACGAAATTTGAGAGGTTATGGAATTTGAATTGATATGATTTGAAAATTGATATGATCGGAAGTCACAACTGACAACCACAAAACGAAAAATATAACTGAAAACAATGCTGTAATGAGTTCATTACAGCACTACTCTTAGTACTGTAATGAACTCATTACGATACTGAAATAGATAAATTTATTCATCAACAAAAACGTTTGTATTTTCAACTGAAAAATACGCAATGAAATTTTAAACATCCTGTATATTCAATAACTATGAGGAAAACCATTCGGAATGAAAGGATTCGAACATCGTGAGTTGCAGAAGTTTTACTGCAACTGACTTCGCAGAACAGGAAGATGTCTCGATTTCTTGTTAAGATAGCTCACGACCCACGTGCAGTTACGCTTGGTTGCTCGTCATGTGTCGGTTTGATGGTGGTTTGATATGTTTTTAATAATGATGATCTGCATTAAATGGGCATTACTCCCCAGCTTCTTAACTCATTATAATTATTGTCTGGTCGATTATGACGTTCCGATTGGAATTTATTTCATCTCCATTTCCTGTCTTCATTTATGTTCCTACACTAGAAATACAGCAATCTGAGAGTAATAGAGATTTTATTTGTTCTTGAGATCGTAGAAACACTAGAAGCAAATAAAAATTAGTCAAAAGTACATCGTAGGGTATTTAGGCAATTTAGGGTTATGACACGCTGAAATCGATATCACGATATATATATATATATATATATATATATATTCTTTTGAATAAGAGAGCTAAAATAATACAATAAATGTTGAAACAAAAAGAACCTAAGCTGAGGTAAAAAAAAGGAACGGGGTACCACAACATTCTTCGTATGATACTATAGTATCATACGATACTATCATCACCAGTATCATACGATACTATAGAGCCAGGGGAAAAAACCTCAGCCGAAAAAAACTGTCTCCCCGTTAAAAAAATAAAATAAAATTGTTGTATCTGAATATTCTATATAGAAGGACATCACGATCAGCGGGACGGCTCTTCGGAGGAAGGATTTCCAAACACAAACTCCAACCTGAAAATAAAAAAAGCCAGAACAGCAAGAGAATTTATACTTCATCAAATTGATCTGAAATTTTCAACCCATTGCAAAAATGAGTTTGATATATTGTGTATGGCTCTAATGCCATCTTGGAATTTATAAATCGAACAATTATTAATTAGGTGTTCAACTGTTTCCTCTGATTCACCACATTCACAATTAGGACTATCAACCGAATTCCACTTGAAAAGCATGCTGTTGGTACGACCATGACCTCTTCTTATTCGATTAAGAAGGGACCATATTCTCCTGGGAAGGTTAAAACCAGGAACTTTATTCGATGGATCAGATATTAGATCTTTATTAGATAAAGAACATACATCCCATTCGGATATCCAGATTTCGTTGTAGCTGAAGTTAGAATTCAGAAAGTTATTCGACCAAATAGGTTTACGAGATTTCAGTCTTGGAATTCTATTTTCTGGAACGTAGGAAAGTATCGCAAAAGAATCCGGAAATGAATTGAATTTATTCCAAGAATTCCAAGTTGCGGACTGTCTTCGAATATGGGGAGGAACTATATTCGATAGCACTGGTAGCCATTGGATAGGTGTAGATCGGATGGTTCCGGTAATTATTCTCATTGAAAAATTGAGCTGTGCATCGATTTTCTGAACATGAACACTATTGAGCCAAACAGGGCAACAATATTCAGCGGTGGAAAAAACCAGGGCAAGAGCTGCTGTGCGAAGTGTAGTCGGGTCAGCACCCCATGACGTACCAGCAAGTTTCTGTAGAATGTTATTTCTGGTTTTCAGCTTCATTCGTAAGTCATCCAAATGTGCTTTGTAATTCAGAGAGGAATCTAATTTAACACCTAAGTATTTGGGAGTAAAATTATGTTTCAAAGGAAAGTTCCCGAAAAGGACATTTAATTTTCTAAATTTTTGATGGTTATTCAAATGAAATAACGAAACCTCGGTTTTATTTGGATTTGGACACAAACGCCATTCGAAAAGATAATATTTCAAAATTTTCAGATAAGAAGTTGAATTTTCCTCAATACTTCTAAAATCAGAATGACGAAAAGCGAGTGCAATATCGTCGGCGTAAATGAATTTTTCAGATGAAGTACAAGGAATATCGCATAAATATAAATTGATATCACGACGATACTTTTGGTTAAAGTTGACATGACATAAATTGACGACTGATCACATAGATGTCTTTCTGAAGGCGTCATGTTTGATAGTGATCACAGCGGTCGAGCAATCTAACATCTGTAAGTTTTTGCCGTCCTGATAGGTATATAGGCAGTCGAAGGTGAATCTCCTCGAACTACTTCATACTAATTCACAAAGTGGTAATTCTCGAGATCATATCCTTCTTAGCATAAAGGTTCAAGTTATGATCACCGTGTACGACATTTGTGTCAGACAATTCTCTAATATAACGTTCGAGAGGTGTTGACTGAATCCACCTTAGGGGAAGGACAGTTTTCATCTCCTCTAAGCATTCCTATGAAAAACCGACCGTAGCTTACATTATGTAAGTCACGCTCGGCTATGAATGTAATCGCCTCGAAATCTAGTAATCTCTACATAATCCGGCACTGTGTATGCAGCGCGAATCTACTGTTTCATCATTACGCTTTCCGGAGATTCATCTTTCTTCTGTTAGTAAATCCGAGCTTTATATCTCTGGTAATACGTCAAGTTTTGAAATCACTCTGACGTTGTCTAACGTCTGTCAAATTTCGTCCTTGGAAAAAATTAATGGCCTTATTCTACTACAGTTTCAAGGATATTTTTCTGGTGTAATCGTTCACCTCTCCACTTGTCTGTTGGAGAAGCCTTGTAGTTTTTCTTGCTCGGATCCACTTTTCCGTTAAATATTAATGTTTCAAAGTGCTTCCGCATTTCGTTTCGAATGCTTTGTTTAATGATGCAATCTGGAAATCGCCATGAAACAGGAAATTCGAATCAATATTCTGTTACATTATCTTGTAACGATTGGAATTGAGATATGCAGAAACCGGAGAACAAATTTTGAATTTCATGAAATATCCCCCACAGGAAACGGTATATAGCCCAAATTTGATGAAACCGTTATTTTACACATCAAAATATTAATGATGAACTTTCTAAAATATTTGTTGCTGTTCACGATTTACTTCAACTGAGCATCAAATATGGCTGTTGTGGCAAGACCAATTCATCACAAGTCTTCTTAATCCCAAGTACTGAAATTACTTTTCTCTTATTATATATTTTAACTCACGCTCAGTTCCAAGCAATTAAGCCTCTATCAATTTCAAGAAAAATGTCGGCATGAGTTTTACATATCTTGAAACAGAATTCCTTTCGAACAGTATTCGTTTTACTTCTTGAATTCAACCATCTCCTTTCAAGGTTAAGAACGAAATGGGCAAGAAGGCTCCGTAACCTTCAAAATTCTATATCTGATCTTCAAATCATTTTCCTGCAATTCAGTTCCGGAATTTCGAAAAATTTAACTTCCCACCTGAATCAACGAGAAGCACTGAAACAACAGATAGGCATTGTCGAACTTTTTTTCGCATTCCTCCCTAAATTTAATACTTCCATCTCACCTTCCCCGAGAAGAGCGAACATAATTTTCCATCACTCATACCCCCACCACGTCTCAAGAAATAACGAGAACCCATATAAGTCTCTGGAATAACAAGAAAAAAACGGAACGAAATTCCATTACTCCAACGAGAAATTCTCTGCTCAGCTCGGAGCATCGAAATATCTCGAGCGCTCTTCAGCCTCTGTGGGCAGGCGTTTCGCAATTGGGCAAACACAGCAGGCGTTGGCGGACAAAGAGGCCGTATTTATGGCCATAGCGGATTTTCTTTTGGATTTCCACAGCAATTCGGTGAATATATAAGGCGCACCGAATGCTCTGGCACTTATAAAACACTTTCATTAGGTATGCATTTCCCAGAATACCGATATTTTACATTTTTAATAGAAAGCGAAGCTTTTAATCCTTTGTAAGGGGAGTTTTATCTTCTTTTTTTCGTTTGCCGCCTTTACGTATATATGTACGAGCACCAAGGTATTTCACCACTTCGATGATATGGACTTCCCTCCTATTCGAGTAATTGAATCGTCTGATATTCAAATACTAGCTGTTTCTTTTTATTTTTAGGGTACATTCACACGGAATGATACCGAAAAAACGACGGAAGAAAATTAAGAAAAGGGCGAATAGTGGAGAAATTTAATAAGTTTTTGCACCACGAATATCAAGAAATACGACCTGACTATGAAATTTTCTGAGACTATTTGCATTCAAATTTGATATCTAAAAGAAACCCATAAGTTTAAGCATTCTGTTTTTTATACTATAAAACGAACGCAGAATCTAACAAGTGTTTTTAAGAAAAAGAATAAAACGGTTAAACAAAAAATTCTTTGTCGCGAAAAGAATTGGGCGTTTCCATCACTCGGAGAAAACCTGCATGAAAGCCCTGATTTAGGGCCACTGCTAAAATCTCATTGTCATTGGAGATATGAAACTTCATTTTGACCCAATTGAATGTCACTGCCTGTGTGATTTTTGCTCAGTACATCGTACCCGATTACTTTAAATATCGAAGTTTTTTATGAAGATTTTGTCCCTGAGATGTATGCGATACTGATGAGGCCAAACACGGCCTAAACCGGTATATCGCTCATCTCAGTGACAAAATCTAATATCATTTCTCCAACCTCATGATAAAAGATCTCTGAGCCAGGGAATTTAAAATGGTATTCATTTCGATGATCATTATTTCGAATTCATCCATGTTTCAAAAAAGCTCTAACAATTTGCATGATTAAAAATTGGGTAAAAAAGTTTTCTGCGCAAAGACTTGCATGTAAAATTGTATAGGCATAGTTAAGTCAAATGATCGTGCACGGAAGCTGCAGTTTACTGGAGAAATGCTAGAAAGGTTCACAGACGTTCATTACAAAATGAACCATCATTAATTATCAAATGAGAAGAATACGTATGCTAGCTTCCCTATACCAACAATTAGAAAATTTTGGATACAAAGTAAAGCCCGTGAAGTTGACGAAAATTTGGTGGAACAAATTCTGAAACTGAACTTGATAATTATTAGTACTCAATTTACTCTAATTTGACACGTATAAAACTTTTCAAGCACCATTGTAGATTTTGAGTCATTTGCTTCAAGACATTTAGAGAGTCTTTCGCGTTTTTTGGCATTAACGTTTTCAAAACGATTCTTGTTCTAGACCAGGAATTCAATTATTTTCATTTCAACTCTGGCGAAACCGCCAAAACAATCTGAACTGAATCATAGAAATGCGAATTATTCAAAAAGTTACATAATGCTTGAAAGATATTACTGTTAGGTGTACATTTTTGCTTTCGCCGTTTTGCAATATCTGTAGCGGTAAGTAGAAGTTGAAATGCATAAATCTTTTTTTACAAATATGTTAAGAAAAAGCGAAGTACAGCAAGGCTGATTTTAAACTTAATCTATGTGTGCATTATAAAGTTTTTCTCGAATATGTCAGTTTTTTACTAACGAATTCTCGTCATTTGCGGGAGGTTTTAAATTTTCTACTTCAAAATGAATAAATCTGCGACTGAGGCTCATTGAATGGTCTCAAATGCCTATGGTGAGGCCACTTTTAGTGAAAGAACGCGCCGAGAGTGGTTTTAACGCTTCAAGAACCGCTATTACAATGTCGAAGACTAGCATGGCGGTGGAAGAAATAAGGTTTTCGAAGATGCAGAATTAGGGGCATTACTTGATAAGACAATCAGAGGTGATCGTTATCGAACACAATTAATGCGTTCGAGCCAAGCATTGAAAGACAAACGGTCGCAATACAACGAGAGACATGATAAAATTGATTTTGCATGATTACAATGCTCTACCCCATATTGCGAAAGTGGTCAAGACATGCTTTGAAACTTTGAAATCGAAAGTACTACCCCACCCGCCATATTCTCCAGACGTGCCTCCCTCGGACTATCACTTGGTCCGATCAATAGCACACGGCCTGGTTGATCAGCACTTCTGGTCTTATGAAGAAGTAAAAAATTGGATCGATCGTTTTCATAGAGTCACAGAAGTAATAATAATAATGATAATAATAAAGGAGGTTATTTAGAAAAAGTGTAGAGACAAATGAGCGAAGTTTAGCCAACGCTACTCTTACACTTAACTCATAAGTTCCATGTTAAACAGAATTTTCTGCTACAATATGTATGCATTTCTAATGGAAAAAAAACATAATGGAAAAGCAGTACAAAAAAAGAAAGAGAAAAAGAAGAGAAATAAATCGGGAAAATTAAATTAGTGGGCGAATTGAGGCGTAGAAAAAAAAGTCACAATCAGTGCAAATTCTGTGTTAAGTCTTGAGATTGATCTATAATGACCGAACATTGTTGGGCAAGTAAGTAGGTTTTTACGTCAATTTTGAATTATTTTAAATTTTTTATAGTTTTAAATCTTGGCGGAAAGCAATAGTACGACTTGATGGAAGAACATTTCATCGTCCCTAGAAGTTCCCGGTTCAGGTTACTGAGTATTTTCTTTAGAAAAATGCGTATTTAAATTAACAATAAATGGATTTGACCACCTCAAATATTGAAGGACCATTTCGTTCACCTTGCATCACCAGATATTCATAATTCCCATTCGAAGCGTGAGGCAAACCCTAATAGGGTACAATCACTTGCATCACCTCCTCTTTCCACAACCTGGATTACTGACATCGGACCTTCGAAATCCCCGGAATAGAACAAATATCATCGTATAATCTAACCCTTATTCTATTTCCACCAAGTTTGCTCCGAAGCGTTCGTGGTCAATGGCGGTGAACCCTATGATGTTTACTGAATTCTAATTTCGCATTTACATAATCGAATTAATGTTTGCAGGCGACTTATTATTTTGTTATATGGGGCCTCATCGAATGAAGCCTTAATTTCAGGAAAATTATGCTGCCACACTCGACAACAGGTTCCTGTCTCTTCAGTCATTCGGATAGTAATGGCAAGTATTCCTTCTATTATCGTGTCACTTTTTTCATTACCATTTAATTCTTGTATTTTTCACAGCGAAGAAAAAAGTTTCACACTGATCTCGAGAAAGTATCGTTTGAATACGAAGTATAAAATCACCCTGTATATTACTAGTTCTCAATCTTCCTCTTTCCTCTTCGCCCAATTTCGAGCTTCCCAATCTTATCACGGGCAACCTGTGGTGAACCCTCCGAAAAAGCTGATTTCCACGCCTTAGTCATTGCTTCTCCACCCCACCCCGAAGGCGCAATAATGGACCTCATCATCGGCAAGATTTTCCAACTAATTGAGACAATGAGCGGGGTCGTTTAAGGGCTCGGCTGACAATACAATCGTGCAATGATCGAAACTCTCACAATGACCATTGTTGCCGGATGCGACGTGGCGTCGGTTGATAATAAGTCTGAATGATTAGAAGACGAACCAGGACGTTCATCCGCTTATGCTAATGTAGACCTGGGTAGCTCAGATAGCGCCGACGACGTCGGCGTCTCTGAAGAAGTGCCGAGATGATCTCTTCCCTCCCGGTATTGTTTACCGGTCGGGCTTTGTCCCAGCCGTGAATATACATGAGCGTTACATATGGAATAGGTTGTTATTTGCAATCTTGTACACCGTCTTGAATGTCCCCCGTAGCAACAGGAACCTGCCAATCCTTCAACATTTCCTATACTCACTATACTGTTTGGATCGCAAAGACTGACTAGATCACTATGGATTTCTTTATAAACTCTTCAATTAAGGAAAGAAGTGTTTAGCAGGAAAATAGGTTCAAAATGATGAGAAAGCTCATTATACCCCGCATCACGAATGAACCACCATCTGGCAATATGCAGTTTGCTATGAAAAAAAAGAACTTCTATGTTTCTTGAAGAGCGCAAGAATATCATGAAGTGTTCCCTAGATGGGTCAATAAATATAATAAACACACCAGGAAATGATATGAAGTTAAAAATTCAATAGAAACAGTACACCACAAACAACACCGAAGAAAAGAAATAATAAAGCAACGAATAAATGAATAGGTAGTGGAACTTATGGTCCGATGAAACAAAGATCGCAATGAAAGTAGTGACTATAAGTTGGAATGAGAAGTGAGCTTCTACGGGAAAAGAATTAAAAGAAGACGATGGAAAACAATTATGGTCCTCGAATAGAAGCTAATGAGGCATGACTATGCTTATTTTTCAAAGTGAATGTATGAGTAGCGGATATCTCATAATTTTTTGGATTTGATACATTGAGAAAGATGAACAGAATCCTTATGGAATCGGTAGGTATGTAAGCAGAAGAAACTGACCATCTTTCATAATCACCAGATGCTGCAGGATATCGAGATTAACGACACTACATACTTTACTTGGTGGAGTGATTACAATCCCACAACACAAATCCGGAGTGAGACCATCTGAACATTTCAGAAGTTGCTATGAAGTCTTTCCAATTTATGAACAAGAAAACATACATTCGAAACGGAAACAGAAAAAATCAATGATTTCAATGGTTTATTCTACAATCCAATAGGAATCTGAAGATATCTATTTCAGAAGGCCTCCTGATGAAGCTTCCTGAAGGTAAGAGTATTAATTGGAATACGCGTTTACAATAATAAGCCGACAAAATGTGCAAACATTGCGATCCCATGCGGCAGAAATACACGAAGCATGTTAGTATTATATTTGGTATTTAATCTCATCCGAAATTGCTTCTTCGAAAATAGGTTGGTTTTTGGAGGACTACTTCATAACTGAACTTACCTTTATGGTCCTCATTGACCTGATAATTATGCAGGAACTATAAATTTTGACTGTTTGCGAGTAATATTCACTAAATTTTTATGATCAAATTTAGATGTTATCGATTTGCAAGACTTGTTCTTCAAAAATTTGCACTTCATATTCGAATCTTTTCATTTCTTTTCTTCTTTTTCTTGTCAATCGTGGAAATGAGCCACGAGTAGTAAAGAAAAATCCTGGGTATTATACAGGGTGTTTCATTGGTAAATGAACATACGGTAACCTAAGCTAGAGCTACCCTAAGTGAGTCTAAAAAACCCATATATGTTAGGTCTAATTAATTCCATAACCGAGATAAGGGTGGTTTATGTATTCACCAAAAATTTCAATGGCTAATAATTTTTGAACCAACGGTATATTTGGTTGATACCTGGTACAGGAGGTATAGTGACCTCTCCCAGATCGATCGATTTATATTCAAATTCCTGAAAATTTCAGATCCGTATTTCAAAAATATGGGATTTCTTCCAAACTGAGATTCACCACCTTGTATTCTGGAATTTTGGGATATCATTGAAAAGAGCAGAAAATGTTCAATAGAGTAGATTTCATTGTCCCGCACGTGATTTTGCTCGAGGAAAGCTTCAGGGAAAGATCCAATTGGATATTGGAATTTTACTAAGTTCTCATAAAAATCGTACATTGTGATCAAATTGAATTTTTTCGTCCCACTAATTGCACATTCGTGCAATTATTCCTCATATTCTGAGGAATCATTTCAATGTATTTTCGGAAGAACATTATTGATTGAAAAAAATGTAT